>JAYESA010000010.1:74901471-75438386 GCA_036927795.1 Iris macrosiphon | reverse complement strand
GGCTACATTTATGGAATGATACATAGGCGATGTTCCAATATTATGTCTTGTATATGTGCATCAGTTTCGTACATAACGTTCCAAGGCTCAAGAGTGAACTTCACGTCTTAACACGCATGAAGGTTTTTTTTGCACCGAACGAGGTTCTTCTGCACCCTGCAAATAATCTGGTGGATTATCAGTACATGAATGCACTGGCGGGGAGGCTTCTCGCTCGCTCGACAAATCCAAACACGTTATATAGGTTCTGTGCACCATATATTAAGTTATCTTTCTAATCTTACCTTAGGATCAGTTTTATGGCATAATGGAAATCTAACTCGTGTGGCAGTGCGCCGTGCGATATATGAGTAATACGGCGATACTTACCAACTTACCATTCGTCCTTCCACGTCCAAGGAAAACTAAGTTAAACCAAGCACGAGCATATATAATAAAATCTAGGGCAATAACATAAGCAAACACGAGTGTCGTGAGCGAGGTTCTGTTTCAGGTGTACGAGTTACACGGATTACTCAGGCATGTTGCAATGGATGTTCAAGTATTCAATTTGTATAAGTGTGTTATACTCATATCCGTTCAGGTGTTTCAGGATGTGATGCAATGACTCACACGCGGATTATCGCTAAGCGAGGATGACTTATCTATATGAATATGAGGTCACTGGCTTAGCCATAAAGGATGATGAATTGTCTCGGACGGAGATAAGACATAGCGCAAGAGTCATTGGGCGTTACCCATCACCCCGACCAAACATGGTGAGACTACCATAGATCATGGAGTCAGACGGTTTATCCAAGTGTATGATGCACTACCAAGGGCCCGACCACTGAATATATTATGTCGCCCAAAATTAGAGAGCATCATATCTATTTGGTCACGTATTACTCATATTCCTCCTAGGACGGTACGATCCCGATGCGCCGATGATCGTCCGAGGAATTCCTTGTACATGAGTTATCCATGACCATGCAAGTCTAGGATTTCAGATTCACGGGATTCATAACATGACATATTGATTCTTGATTCTTGATTCTTGTTCAGAACGAGTATGCTCCACGAGCTATGATTCTTGCTTTACTTGACATAATTTTCGTTCAAAGTTAAATTTGACATGGTACAATCTCCTAGTTCGGAGATGCCTTGGCGACCCAACGATCCTGGATACTTTCAGGTTCATACTTGCACGAAACGACTATTAGATAGTCTTCCGGGGAGAACTAGATGAATGCATGACATGGATAGTATTACCGGGGTTGTGGCATAAATTATGTGACAAGCATTGAAATGAGGCAATTAGTACAAACTACAATATAAGCAGACAAGTGTGTATTTATATGAAACATAAGCATTTATGTTGGCACGGTCTAAGGGGTAGTGTAAGGAGTGCAATCGTACATGGACGTATCAAGCAACATAGCTCTTAGGGCGACTAGTGTAAATGAGTGAAGTAGTGCACTACAAAGGGTCCATAATGATCTACTCGAGGCATAGCGGGGTCTACTTGCACGAAGCAAAGGTAGCATGCGAGGGTCCATGTTATAAGCCAAGTTTTATTTCCATATTCTAACACAAGCAATATAAGATGGGATTATTCTCTTAGTTAGGTGCGTTGTATTCTTTATTATCATGCAGGGGGTAATTCACCTAGCGACTAGCATGTATTGTCCATATTTTAAGTGTGCTCACTAAGCAAAGACAAGTTCATCATAGCCATCCACCTTAGCGATGAATCGTCTCGGTCGAGCGATACTCCGAGCGAGCCTTTGAAAGTCTAAGTCTGAACTCCTGAAGGGCCAAGTCTGAAAATTATTTGCCTCAAACGAGTCTTCTCGCTGAGTAAAGCAGGTCAGATCGTTGTACTTGTGACATTTGAATTAGCTCTCCACTTGAACAGAATAGGTCATTACATCCTTTCGTTGCCAGCAATAATCATGATAGTAAAGGAAAGCAAGCCCCGACAGTCAATGTGCCCAAATATCTGACCTCGCCCGCTACAGGAACGATGGAGCCATCGAAGCCGAAGGAGACTTATTCCTTTGACGACGATGATGCCATAAAAATCTTTGAAGTATTGATGAAGGGAAATAAGCTCCATCTACCTGGCGTCAAGCGTCCCGATGAAGCAGACAAGGTTGACAACCCCAAGTATTATCACTACCATCGATATGTCCATCACTCCATGCGAGATTATTACATATTAAAAAGGCATATACAACGGTTAATTGACTCCAAAGCTCTCACTTTGGACTTTGAAGATAAGACGGTCACCGCAAATATAGTGTCCCTCCAATTTGGCACCTTCCTGACAACAGAGGCCAAAGATGGTACCGTCCCCATACCCAAGACGATAATGGAGGTTGTTAACCTTGTAAGTCCCCTCATTTTAGAATAGGAATAATTTGCTAATTTATAATTATTTTTATTATTTTATTTAATTAAATAGGTTTAAAGAATTAATTTTTAAAATCTATTTATATATATGACACTTTGCCATGGCTTGGATATTTTGAGCAATGCACGACATTTTCTCTTCAAACCAAATTTACATTATTGATCTTGACTGGACCTAATAAACTTGGGACGTGGGTTTTGCATTAGTTTGATCTCTTCCATGCTCCAAAAATATTGGCAAACATCTACAACTATTGACATTGCAAAACTACCTTCATTTAGCTAGTTGAACCCAACCTAGCCAAAACACCCAACTCAGACTCTCAAACCAATTCCTATAAGACATGTACACTACCCCCACACCTTTTTTCTACTCCAAAACACATCCCACATATAATTTGGTGCACAAAAATCTGAATAAAATAATTAGATGGTTCAAAAAAGGTAATATTTCCAAATTAGGAAAGGCCTCATATGCAATCTTATTGCATATCAATTTAAATCTAAAATAAATATTTTAAAATATAATTTAAAGATTTTAGAGCATTCTCTCACCATATTTTAGTCTCTTTAAATACTATCCATAGATGCAAATACTAAAACAAATCCTAACCACCAAACTACATATCAATATGCATATTTAAACCTAATTAATAGGTTCGCCCCCCCCTTTTGTCCTCATGAAAATTCTCTTCCCCCTCGAACTTTCCCTCTTCTCCCTCATGAACTCTCCATCTACTTCTTCTTTTCCTCTTCCTCTCTGCTTTTCCACAGTCCATAACTCCACAAAAATCCCAACCGAACTCCCTTTTTGGCCGAATATTGGTTGCAGGTTGCAACAATAGTTTAGACCCCTCCAAAGTAGCAAAAAAAAATCCTAAAAATCCTAGATTTACATCATAATTGAAGCTTCCAAGATCTTCCTCAAGTTTCACAAAGTTTGAAGTCCGTTTGGCGCTCCAAAAGGTCGGTGTTGCAAGAAGAGCCTCTGCCGTAATCACGATCAAGTAAGTTTTATAATTTCTTTTTAATATATATTTTCGTGTGAGAACCTTTGTAGGAACCCATAAACATGATATATGATGAATGATGATATCCCCATACATGAGAGACCCTAATTTGATATGCAAAACTACTCTTAGATGACACAAAACTAATGCTTGGCAATGTCGTGATCATATTAAATTAGTTTTGTTGCTTGTTGATATTTTATTATTAAAATATAATTTTTAGAAATTAAATAATAATTTTTAGAATATTAATTAATATATTTTATATATTAAATTATTTTTTATCAAGTTGGCAATCTTGCATGCACAAACTAGTTGTCAAGTTGCTAGAACTCCAAGTCGACGTGTAACAGAACTTTGTGCATGCAACAACAACTATTTCAGTCTTTTTCACTAAATAAATAATAATTCCAGAATTAATTTTTTTAATAATTAATAATTTAAAAATATTTTTGGCAATATTTAATGACTAATAATATATTGGGGTGTAGCAACTTGCATGTGCAACCAATATAGAATTAATAACTAGATAATAACCTAATTTAACTAGAAAATTAGTGTCTAACTAGTGTAATAATTAATTGGTAGGTGTTCGAGACGTTTCTGTGGAGAGCTCCCGACTAGACTTGTTGTGCTCGTAGCTTGCCTTGGAAGGCAAGTACACCTTGCTTGATTGTATTATTCAGTATACATATGCCTAGTTTTTATTTGCTAGTTGTGTGCACGCATCTTAGAGTAGCAGACTCATCCAGTATATTATGAAGGTACGTGGTATCTTCTGACCTGACACTTGTTCATCACGTTTTCTATCTGAGTGAGTGAGGGCATGGACTAGCGTGTCGATCGTACATCAATACGCCAGTTCATATCTTGGGTTAGTAGTTATGGTTTGGTCTAGTTCCTAGATTTTATTGACGTTATTGCATTATGTCTGCACTACATATACGGTTCGAATGTTACATTGGTAGGGAATAATCTACTAGTAAGCGTATAGGACATTCTTCTTCTTCTTCTTCTTCTTCTATATATGGTGTACCCCTGAGTTCTGTCAAACGCCTGGTGGGATGACAGATTCTACTCTTCTCCCCCTCATGCGCCACTAGAGATGTCTCGAGTGCATTTCATATAGATGGATTAGTTATCCTATTTATTGTTTACTGCTTTACTTTTGAGCATGTCAATTTTTTGTGTACTTGTTACGTCCCTCTGAGGACCTGTCACCCTTTCCAGGTGTAGACGATCAGGATTATTTGCAGGAGCACGGATCCCTTCCGAGGAGCTCTTTACCTTCATTTCTATTGGTTCATAGTTGAGTTGATACTTTTCTGTAGTTTATTTATTTTAAGAAGTCATATTCTATTTGTATCCTAGTTTGGTAGTGGATTTGTCTCACCCGACTATTATTTTGAGTTATTTGAACTGGATCATTTGGATCTATATTGGTTTAGTTTATTTATTTATTGACTTGTGCTGTGGATAAGATTTAGTTGTCTGTGACTTGTGACATTATATACCACTTGTGAATTATTATTCATAATACAGTGTACGTATGTGTCATGGTTTGCATATATTAGAGTTGTCATATACATACGGCTGACATGCTTACGTATTCCTAATCCTATGTATTTTTGTACTGGGCATAACATATTTTTGTGGTGGCCCATGCAAGTCAGAGGATATCATTTTGGTTACTTTATTGTGCCGAGCGATCCTGCAGTTAGGATAAGGTTGTTAGGATCTTAATGCATAATTGCTATTAGAATTTTCTTTGATTTCTAATATCGTCTTTGAAACTCAAAATTATAATAATTCATACTTTCTTTGAACTCTTATTCCTTGTTTCTCGTTTTTCTCTATCTCGGAGAAACGAACACTCATGCGCGATGATCTCCCCAAGAGAAGATTCTCATCAAGACGAAGAAGACATGTTTGATAGAATATTTGTAAGTAAATGGTTGCTTGAATAGGAAAGATTATGGTAGATGATTTGTAGATGTTAGAGATATAATAGATTAAGGACATTACCAGTAAGAACCTAAACCAAGGTGAACTCTATTAATTGTCTAGATTATAAGTGATAGTGTACTATTAGATAAATCTTTTAAATGAATGTGAGTCATTTTATGTGAGAATATAATATTATGTTTTGATGAGAAAGTTTGATCTAAGGTGGGTAGGCTTCTCGACTAGTAAATTGGTTTGGAGGTTAATCAATTGATGAAGATGAGAATTGTCAATTTTGGTGCTTCGAGGCTTAAACTTTTATGTGATATAAAAAAGGGGTATTTTTGATTTAAATTTGATGGAAAAAATGATGAGATAAGGAGCTAGAGATTTATTAAATTTAAAATTTTAAGACAATTATGATGTAATGGATTTAAAATTTTAAATTAAAATATTTTGGATGAATTTAAATATTATAGAGTTTAAATTTTAAGAATAAACATTAATTTAAATAAAGAGTTGAGAATTTGATATTGCAGCATTGGCAATTTTGTTAAACCATAAGTTTTTAAAGATTATGATATGATTGAATTTGTGTTTAAATTTAAAGGAGATTATGATGATGAATTTAAATTTAGATTTGAAGTATCTTAAAGTATTTAAATTTTGTAGAATTTAAATTTGAAAATTTTGATAAGATTTGACTTGAAATCTAAATTTGAGAATTTTAGGATATGATGAGGCGGAGGATTGGTGTCTCTCAATTTAAAGCTTTCATAATTATTTTATTGTTTGGATATTGTGTGGAAAAGAAATATATAAAGAAAAAAATTGAGAGAATCGTTTCAAATTCAAATTTTAAGAATGAAAATTTGAATTAAAATTTATTCAAGAGAATATGTAATGGTTGGATTTAAAATAGAGAATATGATTTAAACTTGAATTATGGAGATTCAATCATTAAATAAAGTTTTGAGGAATAAATTAAAAATTTTAAATGATAGAATTTAAACTTTAAAAAGTTGGAAAAGAGTTTGATAAAATAAATTTATATTTCCTTGAGAAAAATTCAGAGGTTAAATAATATTTGGTGAATTTGAGGAGGTTTTACCATAATTGTTGAATTGAAGGTAAGTAGAAATTATGGTACGGAAATTGTGGTTGATTATATAAAGAAAAAAAAATATAGAGGAGTAAAATTTGATGGAACAATTTTTGGAATTCAAAATTTTAGATGAGATTATTTTAAAGTTTGTGATTTAATTTAAATTTTAAGAATAGATAAAATTAAATTAAGTTTTGAGATTTGAAGAGATAAATATATATTGTATTAAAGATTATAAATTTTGGGGATTTGATTTGATCTTAGAAGGTTGGCTAGAATTAGATATGCCATATATGAATTATTTTGTTGGGTAACTTTATGATTGCTAGGATTAATAATGTTATAGAGGATAAAATTGATTAAATTATGTGTATTATCGTTTAGAAAAAAAATTCAAAAATTTGAGGATTTGAGGAGAAGAATATTTGAGAATTAAATTTTAAAATGGTGAAATGAGGCAACTTTGATGATGAAATTTATAGGTATTATATGGTAAGATTGAATTTTAAATTATGGAAAGGCAATGATATACTGGATTTGATTTCTCTTTAAATTTGAAGCTCTTAAATCTAGCAGAGTTTAAATTTTGGAATTTAAATTTAGAGACTAGAATTTTGGATATTGGATTTAAAGTTTTGAGTATTTGGTTATTAAATTTAAATTTTGAGGAAATTAAGAAGATTAACATTACATATAGTGGACTACACGATGTGGATTTAAATTATATTTTGAAGGTTGGAATTAAATTCAAGTTTAAGAATTTGATGACTTGAGATCTTATGGATTTAATTTTGAGGATTTTAAAGAAATTTGAATGAGTAGTATAATAATAAATTTTAAAGGTGAGAATTGAGTTTAATTTAAATTTGAGGAGTTTAAATCATGAAGTGGTTAAATTTAAAGATTTAATTTTAAAATTTAATTAGAAGTTTGAGATAAAATTCAAGGAATTCAAGGATAATGTTGATGATTTCGAGTGTTAGGAGTTCAATATAATATTAAGAATTAATTTATGGGTTGGATTATACCAAAGGAATAACAATATAAATATTGACTCTATCACTTATAGAATTAACTTTTAAGGACTTAATTTGAATTTAAAATTTGAAGAATTTTTTTTCGAGAGATACGATTGATGGAGTAGATTTCGAATTCAAATTTTGACGATAAGACTTTGAATTTTTAAATTTAGTCATGAGATATTCATTAGTAGGTTTTAAATTGAGGATTATTTTTAAATTTTAAATTTTTATCATTGACTCATTAATTGATGTTTGAGAATGAACATTAATTTAAATATTAAAAATTCGTATATACGTAACAACAGTGAGGACAAAACAAATTATGGCTATAAGGACAAATCGAATTATTAGAAGATTGTGAGAAATGACTATAATATGAGATACAAATTTTTAAGGATGGATTTTTTTAACTTCAAGATTGGATTTGATTTTTAAGTTTGGATATGGAATTAAATTGAAGGATTGAAGTATGAAAATTTTGAAGACTGTTATAAAAAATATTTAAATTTTGAGAAAATAATGTTAGATTGCATTTAAGAGTAATGACTTGAGAATCTGAGCTAAAAAGAAAATTTTATTGGATTTTAAAATTTTGAAGATAAATTTGAATTTCAAAGCTTTACTTTAAAATTTTAAGCTGTAATGATGAAGTAAAATTTGAGGACTTTGTTAAATAACAAAAAGCGATTTGACTTCATGATTATATTGCTTAAATTTTGATGGAGAAAAAAAATATGTTATTGAAGATCTTAAATTTCGAGGACAAAATTATTTTAAGGTGGATAGATTGTGAGCCCCCTCATTTTGGAATAGGAGTAATTTGGTAATTTATAATTATTTTATTATTTTATTTTATTAAATAGATTTAAAGAATTAATTTCTAAAATTTATTTATATATATGATACTTTGCCATGGCTTGGATATTTTGAGCAATGCACGACCTTTCCCTCCCAATCTAATTCATATTATTGATCTTGACTGGACCTACTATACTTGGGACATGTGTGTTGTATTAATTTGATCTCTCCCATGCTCCAAAAATATTGACAAACATCTACAACCATTGACATGGTAAAACCACCTTCATTTGGCTAGTTGAACCCAACCGAGTCCAAACACCCAACTCGGACTCTCAAACCAATTTTTATGAGATATGTACACTACCCCCACACCTTTTTCCTACTCCAAAACATATTCCACATATAATTTGGTGCACAAAATACTGAACAAAACAATTAAATGGTTCAAAAAAGGCAATATTTTTAAATTAGGAAAGACCCTTATATCAATTTAAATCTGAAATAAATCTTTTAAAATATAATTTAAAGATTCTAGAATATCCTCTCACTCTATTTTAGTCTCTTTAAATCATATCCATATATGGAAATACTAAAACAAATCCTAACCACCAAACTACATATCAATATGCATATTTAACCCTAATTAATAGGTTCGCCCCCCTTCTCTCCTTACAAAAATTCCCTTCCCTTCCGACCTTTCCCTCTTCTCCTTCATGAACTCTCCATCTCCTTCTTCTTTCCCTCTTTCTCTCTCCTTCCCCACAATCCACAACTCCATAAAAACTCCATCCGAACCCCATTTTGGCCAAATATTGGCTGCTGGTTGAAGCAGCAGTTCAGACCCCTCCACAGCAGCAAAAAAAAAAAAAACCTAAAACCCTAAATTTACCTTATACTTGAATTCCCCAAGAGTTCTCTCAAGTTTTATGAAGTTTGAAGTCCGTTTGGCGCTCCAAAATGTCTGTGTCACAAGAAGAGCCTATGCCGTAATCACGATCAAGTAAGTTTTATAATTTCTTTTTAATATTTTTTTTTTCATGTGAGAACCTTTGTAGGAACCCATAAACATGATATATGATGAATGATGATATCCCCATACATGAGAGACCCAAATTTGATGTGCAAAACTACTTTTAGATGATACAAAACCAATGCTTGGCAATGTCGTGATCATATTAAATTAGTATTGTTGCTTGTTGATATTTTATTATTAAAATATAAATTTTTAGAAATTAAATAATAATTTTTAGAATACTAATTAATATATTTTATATATTAAATGATTTTTTATGCAAGTTGACAACCTTGCATGCACAAACTAGTTGTCAAGTTGCTAGAACTCCTAGTCTACTCGCAACGAAACTTTGTGCATGCAACAACAACTGTTTCAGTATTTTTCACTAAATAAATAATAATTCTAGAATTAATAGTTTTTAATAATTAATGATTTAAAAATGGTTTCGGTAATGTTTAATGACTAATAATTTATTGGGGTGTAGCTACTTGCATGTGCAACCAATGTAGAATTAATAACTATATAATAACCTAATTTAACTAGAAAATTAGAGTCTAACTAGTATAATGATTAATTGGTAGGTGTTCGAGACGTTTGTGTGAAGAGCTCCGGACCAGACTTGTTGTCCTCGCAGCTTGGCTTGGAAGGCAAGTATACCTTGCTTGATTGTATTATTCTGTATACATATGCCTAGTTTTTATTTGCTAGTTGTGTACACGCATCTTAGAGTAGTTTTTATTTGCTAGTTGTGTACACGCATCTTAGAGTAGCAGACTGACCCAGTATATTGTGAAGGTACGTGGTATCTTCTGACCTAAAACTTGTTTATCACATTTTTTGTGTGAGTGAGTGAGTGCATGGACTAGCGTATCGATCGCACATCGATACGTGAGTTCGTGTCTTGGGTTAGTAGTTAGTGTTTGCTCTAGTTCCTAGAATTTATTGATGTCGTTGTATTATGTCTGCACCGCGTATACGGTTCGAATGTTACACTAGTAGGAGAGAATCTACTAGTGAGCGTATGGGACATTCTTCTTCTTCTTCTTCTTCTATATATGGTGCACCCCCGAGTTCTGTCAAATGTCTGGTGGGATGACAGATTCTTCTCTTCTCCCCCTCATGCGCCACTAGAGATGTCTCGAGTGCATTTCACATAGATGGATTAGTTACCCTATTTATTGTTTACTGCTTTACTTTTATGCATGTTGATTTCTTGTGTACTTGTTATGTCCCTTTGAGGACCTAGCACCCTTTTCAGGTGTAGACGATCATGACTATTTGCAGAAGCACAGATCAGGATCGACTACTTTATTCCCTTCCGATTAGCTCTTTACCTTCATGTCTATTGGTTCGTAGTTGAGTTGATAATTTTCTGTCGTTTATTTATTTTAAGAAGTCAGATTCTATTCTATCCTAGTTTGGTAGTGGATTTGTCTCCACCCGACTATTATTTTGGATTATTTGGACTGGATCATTTGGATCTATATTGGTTTAGTTTATTTATTTATTGACTTGTGCTGTGGATGATATTTAGTTGCCTATGTGACTTGTGACATTATATACCACTTGTGAATTATTATTCATAATACAGCGTACATATGTGGCATGGTTTCCATATATTGGAGTTGCCATATACATACGGCTGACATGCTTATGTATTCCTAGACCTACATATTTTGGGACTGGGTTGTGACAAACCTTCCTCCAGCCCAAACAGACGGGTTGGTTCCCCTCTTTACTCCAAGAGGTGAAGTCATGTGGGTTCATCCAGACCTCATCCCAGACATGACACAGCCAGCAACACCTTATATTTTTAACCCTAAGGGAAAGAAGACCAAATCCTGTCATACAGTCTCTTCATCAACAGATAAGGCTCTGACAGGGGTAACCAGGTTGGGACTAGCCTAGTAGCACGACTACAATTCTTCCGACGACTGTATACCTCAAACTGTTGTATCTCCTTCTTCTGATCCAGGTCTATTCTAGCTTCCGGCAGCGGATAAACAAAAGCAGAAGGAAACTAGCTATGATAAACCTCTGTGGAAAGACACAACTAAAGGGATGGAGAAGCCTTATAATTTTGACATTTTGGCACAACTGGTCAACATTTCCGCGAAGTTGTCTCTCTTCGAGCTCCTTCGTCTCTCCAAAATAACTTGTGATGCCCTAAGTGAAGCGTTGCAAAATGCCGACTCTTATTTGTCCCAAGTCAAGCCACCGGCCGAGAACCCCACCGCATGTTCCCACTGCAATAGTGTGATAGAGGCGATCCCGAACATCACATTATCTTAGCATGACATGCTGTTAAAGAATAATAGGCATGATCATCCCCTGTATTACACAAGGAACATCGAAGCCATTAAGGTGGACCAGATGCATCTCGACCCTGGATCATCTCTCAGCATTATCCCACGAAGTCTATTACAGACCTTGGGGATTCTGATGCAACGGCTGGCATCTTCCAATACTACTATCAACGGCTTCAACGTCGGGAGAAGCTACCCTCTAGGGCGTCCGTGGATACATCGACGATCTTCGAATAAAGATGACTTGCTACATCATCGATGTGTATGTGTCCTACAGTATTCTGCTAGGGCATCCGTGGATACATGAGTATATGATTGTTCCATCTACTCTCCACCAGTGCTTAAAATATGTCAACGAAGATGGCATGGTCAAGACATAATTCGTCGATGTGGATCCTTTCAGAAGGGTCAAGGCGTACTATTCAGACTCGATCTTGTACAAGCAAATATACCAAGACGAAGGAGGTAATGACGTCGATGATGAAGCTAATACTGCTATAGCTTCAGGATATCCCCTAAGGGTCCATCCCAAAGGATGCCTAGCCCACGCAGCTACTCCCTTTGTGGTAAAGCTTCGAAGAAGGGCACCTGAATCCTCGGTAGTTAAATCCCAGGACAGAGACGCTTTCCAGACAAGGATCCCTTTGCCACAAAAATCCCAGGGCAGCTGGTAGTCAAGCTCCACAAGAAAACTCCAACATCGTCAGCGTCACTGACAACCACAGAAGAAGATGAACTAGAAGAGTACGTCACGATATCTACCGACGTACCGTCCTACAATGATATAATCCCTTTGGTGGAGATATCATATTTTCTCAATAAAGTCCTCTCTTTGAATTGATCTGTTATCGCACATTGGGGTGCTGTATATTCTCTAGAGTATGGTATAGGTTTACACCTACATACACAAGTAGCTATCGCTCATGTTGTGAACCTGATCTACCTTAGCCAAGATCCATATTTCATTATTCCAGCAAGTAGAGCTGTCAGTGGGCCAGGCAAGGCTAAGGATGGAAAAACTCAGCCCAGCCCGGCACGTGACCCATGACATGATGGGCTTCGCATCGAGCTAGGCCGGGCCTAGGTCGGCACGTGACCCATGGTAATACTTATTCTGTATAACCTGATTTATTTCTCTCCCTAAAGTAGAAGAGGTTGAAGGTGATGACAACCACAGACAGTAGAATTACCGTAGAGCTGCATTCAACTTCAAGGAAGTTGACACTTGAGGTTAGGAAGTCAGAGACTTGGAGGGTATACCAGTTTTGAATTTCGATGTTGATTATTATTTTATTTTCCTAATGGAACTAACAATTATGCTTTATGATCTTTTAACTCTGTTAATTTTAAACTATCTCATCAGCACATCATTTTGTTAGTTGCAAGTACAACAATTATTTGTAAATGCTAATGCAAACTTAAAATATTGTTAATACATAGAATGTGAAACAATTATTTTGATGCATGTAAATGGTCTGCAATTCTTTTCAAAATCCAACAACCATAATTCCAATCTTGAAAATATTGAAGAAATATATCACCATTCAGTAGGTATACATAGAGGCTAGCTAAACTACAACAAATTTATGCTTGCCTGCAATTGCACCCATCAGGCCGGGCCGGACTTGGACTTTGGGCCGGGCCGAGACTATGTTATGGGCCGATATATGTGGCCCGACATGACCCGATATACTGGAACGGGTCATCCCGGGCCCATGATTAATCGGGCAGGACCGGCACATGGGCCAATTTTTTAGGCCGGGCCGGCCTAATTGATAGGTCTACCAGCAAGGAAGAAAGGTGATAAGCCCATCATTTTTTGGAAAGTCAAAGGTCATATGAACTTTGTCTTAGAAGAGCCAGAACCAAAAAGTGACAGAATACAACTTTACCGCTACATCATACAAACTAAGCGTATCCTCCAAAAGATGGGATACGATCTGAAGAGCGGCCAAGGCCTGAATTACGGTAAGGGACGACGCTTACTACTGCGTCACTTTGCCCCAAAGGGCAAGCCTGAGACATACTACCAACAAACCAGTAATGGTTTGGGATATGTCATACCTTATACAACCCCCGAAGCCTCAGGGGAGGGAGATAAAACACAATCTCATACTTCGTAGTCTTTCGCTTGGGACTCCGACATCAGCATCGGGGATGTACTCAAGCAAACGTTGTCCATCAACATGGTATCAGCGGATCCAGAAGAGGACGACTAGTACCTGATCAAACACTTTAAAGTAGAACTGTGGACTCAAAAATTGGAATCTCTATAGGAGTTACGATTCGAGAAGCGGGAACCTCCTACTGAAGATGAAGTCGTGCAAGTTGATCTGGGTGAAAATTCTGCTCCTAAGCCCATCTTCATTAGCAAAAACCTGTCGATAGAAGAACGAGAATCCCTTTTCCAACTGATAAGGGAATACATCGATGTCTTTATATGAAACTATTAAGATATGCCAGGTTTGGATCCGAAGATGGCAATGCACAAGCTCAATATCCTACTAAACACCAAGCCCGTAAAATAATAGCAACGATGCTTCTGCCCAGACATTATGAACGCCATCGAAGCAGAGGTGAATAAGCTAATAACAAGCGGCTTTATCCTTAAAGAATAATACCCAGATTGGGTAGCTAACATCGTCCCCGTCATAAAAAGTACGATAAAATTTAAGTCTGTATCGACTTTCATGATTTAAATGCGGCATGTCCAAAGGACGAATTCTGTCTCCCAATCACAAATGTGATGATCGACAACACTTATGGCTTCGAGCGTATGTCCTTCATGGACGAGTTCTTAAGCTACAACCAAATCAAGATATTTTTAGATGATGAGAAGAATACGTTATTTCGGGCACCATAATGCCCTTCGGTTTGAAGAATGCGGATGTGACATACCAATAAGCTATGAGCATTATCTTTTACGACCATCTACTTAAGACAGTGGAATATTATGTTGATGACATCACTGTCAAGAACCATTTTTAAGACGATCATCTCCATGATCTGAAGATGGTATTTGATCTAATGCGAGCCTACCATCTTAAGATGAACCCCACCATGTCATTCTTGGGAGTCTCTAGCTACAAATTTTTGGAATTTATTATAACTTCAAAGGGTATTCATATTGACCCTGAGAAGACTAAGGCTATCCTGGATATGCACCCTCCAAAGAACATGTGAGAACTTCGTGGTCTGTAGGAAAGACTGACATACATTAGGAGATTTATGGATAATATCTCCGGATAATACCGTCCCTTTACTCAGCTCATAAAGAAGGGAGTTTCTTTTGCCTGGACGAAAGAATGCCAGCAAGCGTTCGACGACATTAATAAGTATCTCATAAAAGCCTTGGTGTTGGTGGCCTCAATCATGGAAAAGCCCTTCTTATTCTATTTCCAAGCAATAAAACATTCTCCCGGCGCTCGTCTTGCCCAAAATAGCGATGAAGGCTATGAGCAAGCTATCTACTATCTCAGCAGAACAATGATTGATGCAGAACATAGGTATAATCTGGTCGAGAAAGAATGTCTTGCTCTAGTATTCACTGTCCAAATGATACGCCATTACTTGACAGGGTAAACCATCCATGTGATCTCTCGAGTGAACCCCCTCAAAGTCCTCACGACCAAGCCCGGGGCACTTAACTCCCGCCTAGCCATATGGGCAATCCTAGTATCACCCAACGACATGGTGTTCGTCCGGCAAAAGGCTGTCAAGGGCCAAGCATTGGTCGACTTTCTGGCAGCTCATCCGGTGCCGGAGACTTCAAAGCTTTACGACAAAATTCTTGATGAGGTGTTAGAGTCTAACACTGTCATGACAAGAAGATCAGTTTGGCGAATGTTCTTCGACGGTTCTTCGCGAACAGGGTCCAAGGGCAGTATCGTCGTCGGAGTAGTAATAGTGCTGATATCTCCTGACGACCTAGTCATCCATCGTGCATACTCGCTTATACAGCATGCACCAACAATGTGGCAGAGTATAATGCTCTCATCATTGTGCTTCACTTGGCTAAAAAACTAGAGGTTGATTACCTAGAAGCCTATGGCGACTCCAAATTAATAGCCAGTTAAGTCCGTGGCGAGTACGAAGTTCATCACGAGGACCTACTCCCTTACCATAAGCGGCTGTCGACCTAATTTCTACTTTCAAAGGGTTCTTCATAGAACATTTGCCACGACTGCAAAATATCAAGGCTGATGCGCTCACCGCCTCACTGCTTCTTTAGCAACCCCAATCAAAACCCACCTATTGATCACAGTGGTGGGTCAAGAACTGGTCTGCCCAAGGAACAACTTATGTTTGAATCTAAGCCACTCTGTAGACACAGATACCAATGCCAAAGATTGGAGACTCCCATTTATGGACAATGTTGTCTACAAAATCCTTCCAAATGATCCGAAGGAGGCTACATTCATACATTAGAAGATGCTCCCTCCGGTTCTACTATGATACAACCACTAAGGTGTTGTACCATCGTTCTTATGATGGGATCCTGCTACAATGCCTATCAAACGCATAAGCAAATCAAGCTCTCCGTAAAGCTCATAACGGTTTTGTGGTGCTCATTACCCTGGACCTAAGCTTCAAGATCGCCTACGAAGCATGGGCTATTATTGGCTGACGATGGCAGACGCCGTCAATTATGCGAAGAAGTGCAGGATGTGTCAAATCCATGCCGACTTCATTCACCAACCCTCGACGTTTCTACACCCGACCGTTACGTCTTGGCCATTCGAAGCCTAGGGTGTGGACATCATAGAACCGATCAGTCTGTCACTACCACTTTACTAAAGAGGGGTATTTTTGTTATTTAGTATATATTTATTATTGTTATATTTTTATTTTATAATATTTAGAATTGTTGTGTATATATAAATATTTGATATAGTTGAATGGTTAGTTGTTGGCCAGTAGTTAGACTAATTATTAGTGAACCTAAGTAAACCCAAATAGACTTGTCATGGCCCATTAGTGTGACCAATTAGTTTAGTCATGGTTGACTCATTAAATTAGAGAGAATGAATATAATGCCCCTTCCATCAACATTAGAACCTTCATTAATCAGATCCCTTAATTAAATAAACTTTTATGACAACAACTAGGGGCAACTTGGACTATCATATGCTCCTAAACCTAACCCTAGGGTCGACCACCTATATAGGTATCACCCTCACATTTTTATTTAAGGGTAGTTTGGTAATTGACATATATTTTTAATTTTAGGATTATTATATTTAAATATTGTGCACGTATAATTAATAATTTGTTGTATTATTTTATTTATTATTAGATGCTAGATTAGTTTAGACTTGTGTAGTGGACCTAACCATTTAATTAAATGCATGAATCTAACATTTCATATTAGTTTAGATTAAGCCCATTAATTAGGCCCATTGATTAGGAGGATGGATTAATTAGTGAAACCATTAGACTAGAACCTTGAGATATATATACTATAATTATTGACTTGTATATATATACAAAGTACTATTTGCATATATTTAACTTGTGTATCTTGAGATACGGTATTTTATTTGTTTCATGGTATCTTAGATTAGCTAGTATAGCTTAGTTTCTTAGTGTATCGACCTAGTGTCTTAGTGTTGGACTCTTACAACCTAGAAATAGTCGGTTTGACTTAGAAATGGCTTTATGATCTAGAATTGCATCAGTTTAACTTATTTTTATTTTAGAACCTTTTATTGATGCAATATACCATATATAGGTCGGTGTGACACCATCTTGGACATCGAGAGACACACCTTGCTAAGGACTTCAGGTGAGTATATTTCTCTATTAGTTTTTAATTCATAATAGTGTATATATTCATGTTCTAGAATTGTATACTTGATTCCTAGACAGTGATTTCACGGACTTGTACTACATGGATCCCGTCAGGAGATGTTATCCCCTACCGTGTTCAGCGGGTACTCCTGTACATGTATTTTATCATGTATATTGGGTATTGATTTATATTTTGTTTTCACACACTGCTCGTGTTCAGTGTGCTTATTCGTGTACACCCACTACTCATGTTTAGTAGTTATTATATTCGTGTACACCCACTACTCGTGTTCAGTGGTTATATTCGTGTTCGTAGCGTGTCATGATTGGATCCATTGGTTTTAGTTAGGGATGGAAGAGTAGGAGTTGATTATGTGATCAAAGCCCAACGTGTACATTCTGATTATATACCACACTTGTAATCATCTTACCTTATTGATCATGTTCACCCAAACCGATCACATAATGAACTTATATTCTGAGGCACATTAGTTAGATTGCAGTTATTCATCATATTGCATATATTTATATTATTGTTCTATATTCTCGTACATTACCTGTATACCTATTGTTCATTCATTCATATGTTAGTAATCTTGTATTTTATTTCTATTATCTGTTTTATATGCTCGATTATGTTATTGAAACTGCTTTCAGAGGTATGTACTTTACTCCAATCCTGACTGGATATATTTTTCCAAATGATTGGCTTATAGAGAAGTGTCCTACATTCTATGGGCCGTAGGACGGTGTACCTTTAGAGGATACTCTCATAGACCAGGAGGACTGAGTTGCAGAGCCCGAGGAGGTCTAGTTTTTGTGTTGGACTTGTATTAGACTATTTGTTGAGATTTATAGTTTGTATATTATTTCAGACTTGTGTATTATATCTTATTTTTTCTTCGTTATTCCATTCGTGCTTTATCTTCCTTAGTTTGCATTATGATTGAGTTTAGTTACATTTATGAGATACCATATTGTTCCTCCGTTTGGAGTTGAGATGATTGACAGGTACCATATTTGTCACGACCCGCACCCGGAATTTGGGCACGAGTACGTGGGTACGACCAGCCTACGCAGCATCATCGGCGGTAGAACACTGTCTAGGTCATGATGCTATATAAACAATCTCATACGAGTATCCAACTCCATAAGGAGACACGGATAACACAATATAAATGAACAACATACTCAAACACATAACTACAACACGATAAGATATCGAAGAAAAAAATACAACACAAGTCAAAATGTAAATAATCTAACTCAACAAATATCTAAGTCTCAATAAAGTATGTCGGAGACAAATCCGGTACCAAATAAACTACTGAGAGAAACTAACTAGATAACTAGTGATTCTGGCTAGACCTCCCGGAATCACAACTGAACTACCAAGTCCAAGTCTCAGCTACTCACCCTGTGGTCCATAAGTGTCGGACACCAGTCCTCTAGGCATAGTTTAGAAAATATTTTTCAGTCAGGAAGGAGCAAAGTACATCTCAAATAATATTTCCATTTAATTGATAAGAACTATAAAACAATAAACAGATAATGCTATATACTGAGAGAAGACAGTGAATAAATGCAATGGCAAAATAAAGAGACAGGCAATATAGACCATATAAAATAGTCAATGCAATATGAAACAAAGATAATGAGGTACAATATCATATACAGGTGATGTAGTATATGATCTAAAATAGAGAACTGTAACTATTCTAAGTGTTTAAAATATCAGTCTATCATGTGATCGGCTTGGGACAGGATCAGGCTGGCTACATATGATTAGCTATAATTCATGTAAGGTCAGGCTAACCATTTGGTTAGCTATGATGCATGTAGAGGTCAGGCTAATCATATATAACAACTATGAGGTATGTAATGGTCAGGCCGCACCCGACGTGAGATGTGGGGTGAGCTATGATGCATGTAGAGTTGGGTATGATCACATAATCTACTAATATTTTTCCTGCCCCCAACTAGTACAGTGGATCCAATCATGACACGTCACGATACACGAGCAATATCCAATATATCATCAATGTAACATCTCATGATTGCAGGTCCAATCTATATACTAGTCCGTATAGCACAGTGTCAAGAATCAGATGTAATATTTCTAGATACTGGAATTATAGATATTATCAAATAATTGGAAATTATCAGAGAATGTACTCGCCTTGGGTCCTTAGCTGGTAATACCAATATCATATTCCAGTGTATCGCCTGGATGATCCAACAGTCCTATAGACATAACATAAATATAATATTTGCATCAGATGCTACACTAACACACAATCAAAATATATCGAACTCAGGGGCTATGCCAGGTATGGCACTGGTCAACTAGGGTCAGTGTGCGTCAAGTTGCACGGGTGTCTCGTCTATGATTGTTGTGAATACAGACAGTCGGTGATACGGGTCTCGCCAGTATATCGATGTACATATGGCAGTCTGCTAACATGCTACATGGTCATACTTGGGTCATCTAGTAGATAAACACATAAAATATATTATACCTATTATTAACTAGCATTAATACTTACAATATATATATACACCAAATTAAATACATATACAATATATGTATACCAACTAATTACATATCTAATATATACTAGTTGAACAATATATATATATTTTATATTGAATAATGTACACATACTAAATATATATACATAATATACTATACCAATTAAATAATACTCATATACAATATATATATATATATATATATATATACATCATATGTATGCCAAAAATATATTAAATATATCTATTAGTTTGAGAAAAAGCTATATATATATGTACCATTATACATTTTTATTAATTATATACTATATGAAAATAACCAATATACATACATATACATATATTTTTATTAATACATATATATATTACGTATGAATACATATATACATTACGTAGAATTTAATTCTCAACCAAAATAAGGAGGGAAAGAGGGAGAGGGAGGCTCACAGGTCGGCCGGAGGGATGCAGGGAAGAATGGGGCTCGCCGGGGCCGTGATCGGAGTGCAGGGAACGTCGGAGAGGAGTTGCAGTGGCTCATGTGTGGAGGAGATGGCCGGAGTGCAGCTGATGAAGGTCGGGGAGGAGTTACAGTGGCTCGGTTGTCTGCCGGAGGGAAGTAGCAGTGGAGGAGCGGTTGAGCTCCGGTGGGTCGGATGCAGGGAGTTGGAGGGGAGCTCGACGATGGTCGGAGAAGATAGAGTGGTCGAAAAAGATGGCTGGTGATGGAGAAGCTTCGGGTCGTGCCACCGGGAGATCACGACCGGAGTTGAGTGAGCGGGAGGAGGGAATACAGGGGGAGTCGGGTGGAGGAGCAAGGTGATGGACGGTAGAGTGGGGTGATGCTAGCTCTGATGGTGGTGAAGTCGGCTGACCCGGGCCGGAGTGCAGGGAGTGGCCGCTGGGTCGAGGAGCTGGCCGGGTGAAGAAGATGCAGCGGGAAGAATGTGGTGGAGTGAGGCTGATGCAGTGGAAGATGGTCGGGTACTCTCCGGCGGGTCGGCCGGACTGAGGGCCGGGGTGCAGGTGAACATTGGTGGGTTTCACATTCCCCCTCTTTCCCTTTATTTTAAAAGAGAAGAAGAAGAAAGGAAGAAGAAGTAGTGAAGAAGAAGAAAAAAAGAAGGGAAAAATGAAGAAAACATACGGTTGTGTGAGGGGGAGGAGATGGGGGCTTCCCTAGGTTTAGGGATTAGGTCATGGTTGGGAAGAGTGTGTGATGAGACATTAAATAGGATGGTGAGTGGGAAATGAGTGGTGTTGATGCACCCATTTTGAATGGGTGGTCAGGATTTGTCATGGAGGAATTTTACTCATACAAGGAAGAGGGTTGTTGACTAGTCAAATATTTGGGCTTCTCCATTGGTTTGAACCAATGGGGTGTTGACACCTAATACAATATTTGCAAATTAGCCCCCTTAAATTTGGGTATTTGCACAGATACATAAAATGATGAAAATTGGTGGGCGATTTAGTGTTTGGTGTTTTATAGGGTGACGGGGTGTTGTGTGTTTTGTATGGGCTTAATTTATGGGGTATTAGATTAAATCAAGATTAAACATGATTAGTCAAAGTGGTACCCTCAATTTAATTAGAAATAAATACAAGCGGTGTTCTAAAATTAATTAGGAGTACATGGGGCCAAAATTAGGTTGGGTCACCAATATCATTAATGAAGAAGACTCAGAATAGAATATTACCCTAATTTGGGTTACACGAGAAACAGGTCAAGATTGCCTCCAATTTTGATTGGAACGCACAACGATACAAAGTTAGAATTTATTTAGAAATTAAATAAACGTCCGTGATGAATATTGTCTGGCTAAAATGAAGCACAAGAGAGCATAATTACGAGTTACAAAAAGGTCAGAATGGAAGGCAGGCACGTTTAGGGCAATGTTGTAAAATTTGTTGGAAGGCAAAAGTTAGGGTAGCGCTCCAATTTTGAAGCAACGGTAAGGCGCAACAATTAAATAAAGTTACGGTAATTAATCACAATCCCAATAATTAAATTCTAATTAATATGTAATCCTATAATTCGGTCAGATGTTCATCTAGTGGCCTCTAGGTCAAGTCTACCAGCTCAAATATTAATGAATACTATATATATTTAAATACACATCTCATACAATTATTTAAATTAATTACACTTATCATGCAATCATTTAAAATAACTACCACCATATTAATAATATATATAAAGTCAAAAATATCCCTGTTTTTAGAATGTGGTAGTGACAATATTATATTGTTGAGATATTAGTTAGTTAGAAATGACCCAGACAATATTCAACCGCTGATGCTGCGGCGTAGAGTGGGCGTAACTACGTACTCGTTCCCGAATATCCGGGTCGGGTCGTAACATATTTTTAGTGGTGGCCCATACGGGCCTAGATTCACAATTAGAGCGATATCGTAGTGGTGCTCGCCTAGAGTACTGCTACGAGCCTGCTTTAGGAAATAAGATTTAGGCTGAGAGTTTACTCAATCACAACTAGAAAATATTCCAATATCAGTTTTTGCAATCCTTATCTATTGAATATTTGCTTTACTTTGAATAAATCTGTCCTTCCTTGATGATATCGTATCATATTCAATATTAATTTCTTATTTAAATCTATCTTCAGGATACTGTCGAAGACGCGATCCCAATGCTCAGGTGCCGCGATGACACGATCAGTCACTTCATCGCCTTTAAGGGCAACACCCTCAGACGATGGTCCAACACCTACTTTCCAGAGGTTGGCTTCACCAGTCCAGGTGGGCTTATCTGCAGCAGCTTTTGGAGGTACTCCACCTCCGGTGCCGAGGACAGCGCAGACAGTTTTAGGGGATCTTCCATCCCCACCACCTGCAGTTGATCATACGTAGATATTCACGCTTTTCCAACAGATGATGGAGGCACAATAGCGTCAGTCAGAGGTCCTATGACAAAGCATGGAGAATGCTCACCAGATCGTACTTGCAGCAGTTGAGAGAGCTTCCATAGTCCAGCCACAGATGGCACCACCTCAGTTTACCCAGCAGCAGCAGAGGCCGGAGACCATCATCGACTTCAAGAGGATGGGGTCGATGGACTTTAGAGGCATAGAAGGGATCTTTTATGCTGACGATTAGATTGAGGACATCGAGCAAAATCTGCGACTGGCACAGATTCTAGAGAGTTTGCAGATAGAGGCAACAAGGTGCATGATGTTCGATATTGCTTTGACATGGTTTAGGACAGACCCCAGGATCGCAGTACCAGGGCTCACTTGGGAGGCTTTTAAAAAGCTTTTCAAGGAGAAGTTCTTCCCAAACGTGGCTCTTATATCCCTCCAGAGCCAGTTTCAGTACCTCGTCCAGGAAGGTATGTCGGTGGACGAGTATGCAGTGGAGTATTGCAGACTAGGTCACTTTCTGGAGGGGCAGAACCCCAGAGGGAAAACAAAGAAGTTCAGGAAGGGCCTGAACCGGGAGGTCAAATCCTACACGAATGGAGATCCTACCGCCACCTTCGAGGAGATTCTCAGACAGGCGCAGCGAGCAAAGGATGACTTAGAGCTTGGCTCTAAGAGGCCGAGGGACACAGGAGGATCCAGTACCAACATGGGTCCAACGAAGAGGCCTTATTTCTAGTAGCAGCACCAGAGGCATTACCAGCATCCGAGGCAGCAGTATCACGGACCAGCTAGAGCGCCGGCACAACAGATGCTCCAGATCCAGAGGGCAGCTGTTCCTTGCACTTTCTGTAGGAAGAAAGGACACGAATGGGATGCATGTAGGATGAGACTAGGCCAGTGCTTATTCTGCGGGTTAGGAGACCATCAGTTGAGGGCTTATCCTAAAGTTCCAACTCGTCCAGCCCAGGGCGGAGGTCAGGGACAGAGAGCACCCACTAGACCACCAGCGGGACAACATAGAGGACCTCTACCACTGCAGCAGCAGCAATTTGCTCAGTACTAGCAGTAACAAAGAGGTGCCCAGCAACAGGGGCAAGCTTTTGCCTTGACTGTCGAGGAGGAGGAGCCAGTTGGCAATGTCATCTCAAGTTCAATTTATCTTGATTCTTTTTTAGCTCACGCTTTATTTGATTCTGGTGCTTCTCATAGTTTTGTATCTATATCTTTTGCTCTGAGACATCATCTTGAGTCTGAACCAAGGGCGAGGACTTACAAGATCACGACCGGGGGTAGCATTATCCTGGTTAGTGATATTTGTAAGGACCGAAGAGTTTTCTTGTGAGGCTGCGAGTTGGGCGTATGTCTACTTGTAATGCCACTTTCGAGCTACAATATAGTACTCGGGATAGATTAGGTGAGTAGGCATCATACTAGTATAGATTATCGTGGAGGCAGAGTTTTATTCCAGGCGCCAGGAGAGCTGAAGTTTGAGTTCATCCGAGGAGCAGAGCAGAGTGAGGGTGACTTCTATGGAGCTTTGGTAGAATAGCAGGAGCCGCCACATCCGTTAATTACAGGATTCATGGATGTCTTTCCAGAAGAGTTACCGGGGTTGCCACCGAACAGAGATATGAAGATCTATATATTTGGTGCCAGGTGCAGACCCAATATCTCCGCACGTCTATAGAGTAAACAACAACAAACTGGCAGAGTTGAAGAAGCATGTGGATGAGTTGCAAGACAAGGGCTTTATTTATTCCAGTTCATCATCATGGGGTACTCCGATACTTTTTGTACAAAAGAAGGATGGGTCGGTATGTATGTGTATCGACTACATGACACTCAACAACATCACTATCAATAATAAATACACGTTGTCACGGATTGATGATTTGTTTGACCAGTTGAGCGGAGCGAAGGTATTCTCAAAGATAGACTTGAGGTCGGGATACCACCAGGTAAAGGTGAAGAATGAAGACATCCCGAAGATAGCTTTCAGGACTCGTTATGGGCAGTTTGAGTTCTTGGTAATGCCGTTTGGGTTGACCAATGCCCCGGCGGTATTCATGAACCTGATGAACAAGATATTTTATCAGTACTTGGATCAGTTTGTGGTAGTCTTTATTAATGATATTCTGATATATTCGAAGACCCCAGAGGAGCATGAGCAGTACTTGAGGATAGTTCTGGAGATCCTCAGGAAAGAGAAGCTATATGGCAAGCTTTTAAAGTGTGAGTTCTTCCTTGATAAGGTTAAATTTCTCGGGCATGTGATTATAGGAGACAAGATCTCAGAGACCCGAAGAAGATTTCAGTAGTTGAGTTATGGTCTACCCCGAGTTCAGTAGCAGAGATCAAGAGTTTTCTTGGACTGGCAGGCTATTATCGGAGGTTTTGTTCAAGATTTTTTTAGACTTGCAGAGCCTATGACTAGACTAACCAGGAATGACGTGGAGTTCATTTGGACTGAGGATTGTTAGTCAGCATTTGAGGAGCTGAAGAAGAGGTTGACTACAGCTCCAATATTGACATTGCCATCAGGAGCATGAGGATTTTCTATATACAGTGATGCATCGGGTAAGGGTTTGGGTTATGTGTTGCAGCAGAACGGGAAGGTGATTGCCTATGCTTCCTGGTAATTACGTCCGCATAAGAAAAACTATCCTACCCATGACTTGGAGTTGGTAGCAGTTATCTTTGCTCTTAAATTATAGAAATACTATTTGTATGGAGAGAGAGTAGAGATCTTCACAGACCACAAGAGCTTGAAGAATGTGTTTACACAAAAAGAGCTCAGCATGAGGTAGCGACGATGGTTGGAGTTGATAAAGGACTTGAATATTTTTTTGCAGTACCATCCAGGGAAGGCCAACGTAGTCGTGGATGCTTTGAGCAGGTATCCAGTGGCTATATACTTGACGAGAGACAGATATTTATTGGCCGATCTGGACAGTTTGGGCATTGAGGTATTAGTTTCTGGAGTCGCAGCACAGATGTGGGGACTTCATGTACAGTCAGAGTTGATGGATTGGATCAGAGCTGCACAGTACAGGGATTAGTCTTTGAGGAGCATCAGACCACAGGTTCAGATAGAGCTGGCAGAGGACTTCATCATTACAGATGATGGATCATTGCGGTACGGTACCAGATTGTGCATGCCGAGCAAAATATTACGCGAGGAGATTCTTTAGAAGACACATCAATCTCAGTACTCTATGCATCCAGGTGCCAACAAGATATATAAAGACATGAGAGATCATGTCTGGTGGTATGTTATGAAGCGAGAGGTAGCTAGTTTCGTATCCAGATGTTTGGTTTGCCAGCAGGTAAAGGCGGAGAGATAGAGGCCAGGTGGATTATTTCAGCCTTTACCCTTTCCAGAGTGGAAATGGGAGCATGTGACTATGGATTTTATTTCGGGACTTCCGCATTCTCTAGGAGGTAAAGATGCAATTTGGGTCATCGTGGACAGGTTGACCAAATCAACCCACTTTCTGCCATTCAAAGTGGGTACACCTACGGAGAAGCTTGCAGAGATATATGTGCACCAGATAGTCAGATTGTACAGAGTTCTAGTGAGCATAGTCTCAGATCAGGATAGTCGCTTCACATCCCACTTCTGAAGGAGTTTGCACGCTAGCTTGGGCACTCAGCTCAAGTTCAGTACCGCATATCACCCTCAGACCGACGAACAGTCGAAGAGGACTATTCAAACTCTCGAAGATATGCTACGCACTTGTGTTTTGGATCTTGGAGGTTCTTGGGAGGATCATCTTCACTTGGTAGAGTTTTCATACAACAACAGCTACCAAGCCAGTATGGAGATGTCACCGTTTGAGGCATTGTATGGACGAAGATACCGTACTCCGTTATCATAGGATGATATTGGTGAGAGAGCTTTATTAGGACCGGAGATGGTAGTGGATGCAGCTGAGAAGGTGAAGCTCATCAGGGATAGACTTCGAGTGGCGCAGGACAGACAACAACATTGGGCCGATAGCCACGGGAGACCTTTGGAGTTTAAGGTATAGATTTTTGTTTTACATTGCTTGTGATTGTTTATTTTTATTAGAGTGCTAAGGTTATGTTTCGTGCTAGGTTGGCGGTCTGGTTTTCTTGAGGATTTTTTTGACATGTGGCACGATTCATTTCGGTAGAGACGAAAAGCTTAGTCTATGATTCATCAGACCTTTCAGTATTCTTGAGAGGGTCGGTGCAGTTGTATACAGACTAGACTTACCACCTGCATTGGAGGGAGTGCACAACGTGTTTCATGTGTCGCAGCTGAGATGGTACGTGGCAGATTCCAGTCATGTGTTGGATCACTCGGAGATAGAGGTGGATCCTACTCTTAGCTATCCAGAGCAGCCAGTTGAGATTCTGGATGGGAGAGAGAAGGTATTGAGGAACCAGATGATTCTTTTGGTGCATGTCGCGTGGAGGCATCACTCACCAGGAGAGAGTACCTGGGAGCGAGAGGCCGAGATGCGCGAGCGATATCCATATATGTTGGAGCCGTGAGGTATATTTCTTTCTTGTATTATTGCTTTTGGTAGTTAGTTTCTTACTTAATTTTGAAGACCAAAATTTTCTAAGGTGGGTAGGATTATCACCCTCATATTTTTATTTAAGGGTAGTTTGGTAATTGACATGGGTATTTTAATTTTAGAATTATTGTATTTAAATATTGTACATGTATAATTAATTATTTATTGTATTATTTTATTTATTGTTAGATGCTAGATTAGTTTAGACTTGTGTAGTGGACCTAACCATTTAATTAAATGCATGAACCCAATATTTATATTAGTTTATATTGAGCCCATTAATTAGGCCCATTGATTAGGAGGATGGATTAATTGGTGAAACCATTAGACTAGAACCTTCCCCCCTTAATTATTTTTTTATGAGAGGCCCCAGGGGGTATTTTAGATATTTCACATAGCTTGAGGAAGGGGTATATGGCCGGCAATTAGAGGGAGGAGAGAGAGTGTCTCTCATTTCATTTTTCTATTGCAATTAGATCTACATTTTTCCTCCAAAATTTCTTCATTCCCTCACCATTCCTTCATAAATTTCTTCATAAATTTCTTTCCTATTTCTCAATTGAGGCTACTACCAAAAAAATTTATAAGAAGGAAGCAAGGAGCAACAAGGAGGAGGCCAAGATCTACAAGGAGGAGGCTACTTTCCATATTTAGGGATTTTTATTGGGAATCTATCTTCCAATAGGTACATTTCAATTTTACCTCTTGTAGTAGGTTATAAATCTGAGATTTAACCATGAAAAATTATCCCACATGCATAGGCTACCCATTCGAATTGGTTTTAGGTTCATAGGAGACCTATGGTGAAAGTTATGTGCATTTTTGTGTCAATTTTGGGAGAATTTCGAGATTGGCACATGTGGAGTTTGTTATTTGGTCAAATAGATCAATATCATATATGATTGATTATTTGTGGCTAGTGTCGTGTCCACAATTGGGTACGTATAGGCCGTATCTCGTCAATTTGGCGATACGGGTTGTTTTTGGGAATTTTTCTCCGACACAAGGACTTGTGCATATCACATCTTGACACAGATATGTAGTTGATCTAATTATTATATGTATTGTTCATAATTAATATTCTAGAGTTGTTCATGTCCTTCGGGATGCGTTTGGTTTTGTGGTAGAGCCGTGTCGTAAGCGTATCATAGAATGAGTGTGATACGGGTGCGGTGCACTACACGTATTTGGTTTTTGGTCCTCATTTCTATGTGTAATTGTGTATATATATACGTATGATATATAATATGATATATATATGCATATAAGTATGTTTTATGATTTTGTATATAGGTGCTAGCTAAGTGTACATAGATATGTATATACCTATATGTATATATGTGTGAATGTGTACATATAAATACATATATGTGTATAGCGTATGTTATATATATATATATATATATATATATATATATATATATATATATATATATATATATATATATATATATATATATATATATATATATATATATATGTGTGTGTGTGTGTGTGTGTGTGTGTGTGGATAAGTAGATATATAGCAGTCATAGAGGTGTTTGTGTGTGAGTGTGCTATGTATATAAGTGTTTGTGGTTGTGTGTGAGTGAGAGGTAGTGCACACTGGCAGTATCTGAGAGTTCACATCAACAGGGAGTTCCTGCAGTAGATGCTCAGCAGAGCTCGTGCAGAGGCTACAGCTGAAGGGGGAGCCATTAGCACTGGCCACGGCAAGTAGCAGGATCAACTCGAGCAAGGAGGCTCGGGCACAAGAGAGTTCAGCAGTAGCAGTAGCAACTTCAGCAAGGACTGACAGTGCACACGAGAAGGGTCTGCAGGTTCAGCAGTCACTGCAGGAGGATGTGAGTCAGGCACATCAAGTTCTGCACAGTGCAGCAGTGTGAGCTCGAGCACCTTGTAGCAACACTGCAGTAGCAGTTCAACAGCAAGAAGAGGGGGAGCAGCGTTCAGCCATCAGTGAGCAGTATCGTGCACATTATTATGGACAATATCAATTCTAGTATCAGTGGGGTTCAGTATCAGCAAGGTATTGGTGTCAGTAGGGTATTTAGTTAATTAAGTCGGGCAGTGTTTGAGTTTAGCTTGAGTTGAGTAGTTGGTTAGTGTATTAATTAGTATATATTTGCTATATATATATATATATATATATATATACATATATATATATATATATATATATATATATATATATATATGTATGTATGTAGTTGTGGTATTGTATTGTTAGTAGTTAGTTATATTCTATAGTAAGTATTAAGGTTTTAGCTATATATTAGTTATGCTATATGGTTGAGTTTTAAATTACCTTGGGATACCAAGGTAATGTCAAGGTAATAGGTCGATACTCAAGGTTTTGGATTTGAGTATCGAGATAGGTAGTGTGATATGCATTGGTGCAAGGCCAAGGTATCCTATTTCAATAATTAGTTAAGATACTATAATTATTGACTTGTATATATATACAAAGTACTAATTTTATATATTTAACTTGCGTATCTTGAGATACAATATTTTGTGTGTTTCATGGTATCTTAGATTAGCTAGTATAGCTTAGTTTCTTAGTGTATCAACCTAGTGTCTTAGTGTTAGACTCTTGCAACCTAGAAATAGTCGATTTGACTAAGAAATAGCTTTATGACCTAGAATTGCATCAGTTTAACTTATTTCTATTTTAGAACCTTGTATTGATACAACATACCATATATAGGTCTGTGTGACACCAGCTTGGGCATCGAGAGACACACCTTGCTCAGGACTTCAGGCGAGTACATTTCTTTATTAGTTTTTAATTCATAATAGTGCATATATTCATATTCTAGAATTGTATACTTGATTCTGACACAGTGATTTTACGGACTTGTACTACATGGATCCCGTCAGGAGATATCCCCTACCGTGTTCAGCGGGTACTCCTGTACATGTATTTTATCGTGTACATTGGGTATTGATTTATATTTCGTATTCACACGCTGCCCGTGTTCAGTGTACTTATTCGTGTACACCTACTGCTCGTGTTTAGTGGTTATTATATTCGTGTACACTCACTGCTCGTGTTCAGTGGTTATATTCGTGTTCGTAGCATATCGTGATTGGATCCATTGGTATTAGTTGGGGATGGAGGAGTAAGAGTTGATTATGTGATCAAAGCCCTATTGTTTATCGTGTACCTTCTGATTACATACCACACTTGTAATCGTCTTACCTTATTGATCATGTTTACCCAAATTGATCACATAATGAACTTGTATTCTGAGACACATTAGTTAGATTACAGTTATTCATCATATTGCATATATTCATATTGTTGTTCTATATTCTCATACTTTACCTGTATACCTATTGTTCATTCATTCATATGTTAGTGATCTTGTATTTTATTTATATTATCTATTTTATATGCTCGATTATGTTATTGAAACTGCTTTCAGAGGTATGTACTTCGCTCCAATCTGACTAGATATATTTTTCCAGATGATTGGCTTATAGAGAAGTATCCTACATTCTACGGCTTGCAGGATGATGTACCTTTAGAGGATACTCCTATAGATCAGGAGGACTTAGTTGCAGAGCCAGAGGAGGTCTAGTTTTTGTGTTGGACTTGTATTAGACTATTTGTTGAGATTCATAGTTTGTATATTATTTCAGACTTTTGGATTGTATCTTGTTCTTTACTTCACTATTCTATTCGTGCTTTATCTTCCTTAGTTTATATTATGATTGAGTTTAGTTACCTTTGTGAGATACCATATTGTTCTTTCGTTTGGAGTTGAGATGATTGACAGGTACCATATTATATTGGTGAGATGTTAGTTAGTTAGAAATAATTTAGACAACGTTCTACCATCGATGCTGCGGTGTAGGCTGGGCGTAACCACATACTCGTGCCCGAATATTTGGGCGCGGGTTGTGAAAATAGGCCTTAATATTTTTATTAGGTCTTCATTAATAGCCTCCATCCCTTCCAAATTAGTTCATCTCTATTTTTCCCAAATTTCCTTCATTCCAAATCATTTTCCTACCAAATCCACCCTTATTCTACTATTCCAAACTTATTCTAAGGAGCTTGGAGGAGCAAAGAGAAGCTTAGGAGTGGAGCTTGCTTGAAGAAGGTGTCTATCCATATCCTTGTGTCCCCTTGGTGTATTGCATTTGGAATCTATCTCCTAATAAATAAAATTCATATTCTCCTTGCCATTTTAATTCTAAATGATGTATTAGACCCTTAAGTGTCACTACCACATTTCTAGATGAGAGAATTTTTGTTATTTAGCATATTTTATATTTAGTGATTAAATATTTATATATTGTGCTATAAATTATTTATTATGTGTTGTGCTATTATTTATTAGTTAGTGGACTAGCCTATTATTTGGACTTATCATTAGTGGACCCAATTAGATTGTCACGACACATTGAGCCCAATATTGGATTAGGCCCATTAGACTCTTTTCCTTTAATTAATTAAGGAGATTAGATTAGTTTCATACATAATTAGAAGCTTTCTAATAAATTTCTCCCTAATTAAACCTCATAACTAATTAGTGGTGGGTATCTTGGTCATTACATATTGCTTGGTGATGGGTGAAAGGGGGCGACCACAAGATGGAGCTCTCTCTCTCTCTCTCTCTCTCTCTCTCACACACACACACACACACACATTAATTCATTCATTCTAAGATCCCCAATTGTGTTATTCCCCAAATCACTTCATCCCTCCATCAAATTTATCCCAATTCGCTCTCATTCCTATCCAATTACATCATCTAAGTTGCATTGTTGCTTGGATTGTAAGAAGCACTTGAAGAATGAGGAATTAACAAGGAGCTTGTGTCTATTTGAGCATTTTATTGGGAATACATCTTCTAATAGGTAAATTCTGATTTTTCCTATAATTTAGGCTATAATTCATGTATTTGACCATTAGAAAACCTTTCTTGGCTTAGGGCTACCCATAAGAACAAGAACTAGGTTCGTATGACCTCTATTATGATTTATATATAGAGATTTATGCTTATTTTGGAGGAATTCTGAGATTGATGCATCAAGTGTGTGTCATAAGACCAATTAGATCTAATTAGACTTAGATTAATAATATGGGACTAGTTACATGTCCATAATTGGATACGAGTAGAGCATATTATGGTATTTTGTGATACGCTATGATACATGGTTCATTTTGGGTAATTTGTGTAATTAATCTTTAAAATCTTTTGTAGCAAGTTACTTTAGCTGTATTATGATGTTTAAGATATGTATGAATAATAATTATGGAGAATTAGGAGTTTTGGCATCTCAATTGAGAGCGTATCATATAGTATCTCATATGTGTATGTCAAGTATTTGACTTAATACTCATAGTGTGTGTGTTGTGTATATATATATATATATATATATATATATATATATATATATATATGTATGTATGTATGTATGTATGTATGTATGTATGTATATGTATATGGGAGATTGTGGTGTTGGTGATGTTGTTTTGAGGTGTGCAGTTGGGGAAAACTCACTGTGACTGTGTTTGTGCACAAAGTTTGGTCTGGTCTATTGCAGACATTCAACATGATGTGTTGGAAATATTATGGTGATGTGTGTGTGTGTGTGTGTGTGTGTGTTGAAGTGAGTTTATGTGAGATTGGATGTATGTATGATGTGTAGTAGTGTAGCAGTAAAGTGAGTGTCAGTGGGAGTGTTTGATACACTCGGGTACGTAGGAAGTTATGTGGGGTTAGGTGTTAATTGAGTGGTGTGCATGAGAGAGTATCTGGAATAAACTGACAACAATAACAACAACATTAAGAGCAGACATCAGCAGTGAGTACTAGGGACTTCAAAAGTATCAGTTGCATACTAGGTTGTGCAGCCGGGTAACTGATTGTTGGGGAGGTAGAGAACCAAGGTATAATAGTAGCAAGCTTGAGCCACTGCAGATGGATCTCTGTGCTCAGAGATCAGCAGGCATTAGCAGCAATCATGAGTGCAGTGTAGGTGTGCTTGAGTTAGCAGTTGGGGAAAATAGCATGGGTATACCTGAGTATGCAAATATAGGGCCCAACAGAGTGTGTTGCTTAGCCATGTGTAACTTGGTGTGTTTGAGTGTCAGTTTAGGCTGTATCAGAGGTTAAAGGGAGACACTGATTCACATGTTACAGTTGTTTTATACATGTGAGTAGTTGAGCACTGTGCAGGGAATATAAGGGGATTTTAAATCTGATAACTGAGGTTGCATTAGGAGCAACAAGTGTATGGAGTTGCTAAGTGTGCAAAGTTGAATGCAAGTATGAGAATGCTATGTAAGTTTAGGATATTGCCTGGGTATTAGTGTTGGTCTAGGTATATATTAAGGTAGGATTGGTTAAGGTATTAGCTTGGTATATATATATATATATATATATATATATATATATATATATATATATATATACTAGTAGTATCTAGTATAGCTATATTAATTAGGTATTAACTAATACTAAGTGGTATTAGCTAGTTCTAGTTGACTCTAGAAGTCATTAAATAGGTAATTTGAACCTAGAAACCTAGCTATAACCTAGATATGGACCTAAAACCATGGTAATGGCCTAGTTTGACTATTATGACCTAGGAATGGCCTAGGAAAAGCATAAGTAGTGCATTGTAGCTTATTTATCACTTCTTCATACCCAATTGACATGTCATTCATATATAGGTGTGTGTGACACCAGCTCGGACACCAAGTTATATCTTTTGCTCAGGACCACAGACGAGTACATTCTCTGATAGTTTCCTTATTTGACAGTCTCTATGTTACATGTATTTAGTATTAAGATATTTAATTCTTGACACGATGGTGACACGAATTGGTATACATAGATCTTTGTCATGAGACATTATTATTGTGGTTACCTAGTGATCACTATGTCATGCTTTGTGATTACTCAGTGATTACCGTGATATCTTAGTGATTATATAGACCGTGCTCATAGTGCATAATATTATAGATCGTGTATTATGATATACATGTTATAACATGTCATAATTTGGATCTGTGTACTAGTCGGGGTTTGGAAAAATATTAGTCGATATGTGATCATATCTTATAGCCCATGATTTAGTGTAGCCCATGATAGCTAGCAGATCATGCAACTCACGTGTGGTCACGCTAGCTTCCCTTTTATATATAGCCCGTGCTAGGTCCAAGCCGATCACATTATCTTACTAATATTTTAAAACACATTTATTATTATATTTTTTATTCTAGTTTATTATATTGATGTTCCTCACCATATTGTTCTCAGTTTATTTCCATTATTTACCATGATACTCTTTCTTATGATATTTACTAGTTCAGTTACTTTCATCATTTATTTTTATTGCTATTGATATTTTATAGTTTCTGTTAATTATTGGAACTGCTATTAGGTTGTACTTTGCTCCAATCCCGATTGGATATATTTTTCAGATAATTTATTAGAGGACTGGTGTCCTATACACTACGGGCCACAGGATGGCGAGCCAGTTGAGTTAGCACCCATTGAGCACATTAAGATAGTATTAGTAGTCGATGATACAAAGCTAGTTTATTTATGATATTGTTTATGTCAGTTAGACACTATTGGCATGTATAATATTTGAGATCTTTGTGTTGAGATTAGGCTATTGGACTTGGACTTGTGATGTATTATGACTCTGTATTTATTCTATTCCATATAGTGCCATATCTTCCTCTAGTTTAATATTATGATTGAGTATTGATTACCATTATCATATATCATGACTCGCACCCGGAATGAGGGCACGAGTAGTGAATAACGTCCAGCCTATGCCACAGCATCAGCGGTAGAATATTGTCTAAGGCAATATACTATCTAAATATCTCACACAATATAATAAGGGTACATGTCATGCTATCTCAACTCCAAATAGAGGAACAATATAATAATATAATATTGGTAAACAATACTCAATTATAGTATTAAACTAAGGAAAATGAAAGCACGCTATGGAATAAAGGGGAAATAGGAGTCACAATACATCCACAAGTTCAATACTATAAGTCTAGGCTTAACAACTCTCCAAAGTAATATATATACATGATATGTGTCCAAAATAAGACTAGTACAAGTCTAAGACTATATAACTAGGCTTCCTCGGGCACTGGCATTATGTCGTCCTACTCTAGGAGAGTATCCTCTAGTGGCTCACCATCACGCGGCCCGTAATAAGTGGGACACAATTCCTCTAGCCAATTATCTGAAAATAATATTCAATCAAGGAATGAGCAAAGTACAAAACTCTGAAAGCAACTCCAAATACATGGTAGAGCATATATGACGAGTAATAGAAAAGGATACAAGATGCACAAGTATTAAGAAATGGAAATACATGTGAGAACAGGCAAATAATCATAATAAAGAACTGAAAAGTAAATACTGGTAATATGAAAATAAACTGTAACTACAAGAACATAAATACTAGCTATGTGGTTTAGAGCGCAAGTTCGTTATGTGATCGGCTTAGGTTGCACATGAGGTAAATAGGGTAACTCGATTATACGTGAGGTGTATAATCGATATATATATGAGATAAGTAGGGCTTGATCAAATAACCAACTTCTACTCCCCCTCTCCAGCTAATACTCATGGATCCAATTATAATACATTACGCACATGAATACGATATAGTCATAATAGCACACGAAATAGTGGATACACAAGAAGTATATAAAATAATACCCGATGCACATAATAAAATACATGTGTAAGGAGTATCCGCTGAATACGGTAAGGGGATAACATCTCTTGACAGGATCCATGTAGTACCAGTCCATGTAATAATATGTCAGAATCAGATATATCAGTTAGTGATATATATACTATCATGAAATAAAAACTAACAGAGAGATGTACTCACCTTTGGTCCTGAGCAAAGGTCGTATCTCGATCCCAATTTGGTGTCACACAATCCTATTTAGGAAATATCATGTCAGATGGTGCAATAGAGTGATAAAATGCTAAAATGAGCTAAACATGATGTTCTAGGTCAATAATAGGTTTTTTTTAGTTAAACTAGGTCAAACTTGGTCAATTTTAGTAAAGTAGCTACTTCTAGGTCCACACTAAGGTTTTAGGCTCATATGAGCTATTAACCAGCTACTATAAGTCAATACTAGCTATAATAGTTAGTAACACTAATAACTATATAATGAAATACTTTATGTATCTATATAAACTAACTAACATATATATACTATACTAATTGATCTCTCGAACTGATAACACTAATAAATTATAGTTAATTATATAAGTTAACTTATCTCTACTTTATAGATATACAGCTGCTAGTAACATATTAACTAAAACCAACTAATATACTAACTGGCACTAATTGGTAACACTACATTTTAACTAATACTAACATTCTAATACTAACTGATAACTGAGCTTATATTATAACTAATACTAAAAATAACTATACTAACTTAGCTTATTCTTGACTGACACAAATAGGCACACTAACTACTATATGTATATGGTAACTCATTAACTGATATTGATATACTAACTAGTATTGATAGCACTTACAGTCAGCTAATACTAACTTATAACCCAATATACTACTTACACTGATAAACAGTATCAATGTTCAGGAACTGAATCTTTCTTCGTGTATCAGTCCACTTACCAATTCAACTGATACTCAGAGGTCCCCCCTCCCCCACTTTAATAAGTATCCCACTTAAAATAGTATAACCGTATACCCTCTTCAACCTGCCATTACTGTTGTTGCAGTTTCATCGCTGAGACTGCTGCTGTTCTTATCCTCAAAATGCACAAAATACTATGTCTGTGCTCGAGCAACTGCCTGCATCCCAGACCCATTTTCCCCATGCTGTGCAACATGTGACACCCTCGCTGCCATTTCCAATCAACCCCATCTTCACATAACAATCAACTTGCTGTTACAAGGTTGATGCCTGCATTACAAGCCCGATCACTTCCCTCTCTTGTTTGGAACACACCCAGGTAATGACACTTCCCCCTCCCTAGTTCATACATTAGTGTATGGAAGTGATACTCATAACAATATGTATAAATGATACACACAACAGTGTAACTTTCCCCAATTCAATACTTGAACCTGCTCTTACCTGAGCTCGAGTTATTTTCCTTTCCCAACTGTACAACAACATATAGTTGTTGCTACTGCTTACCTTGTTCCCTACCTGAGCTGATATCCTCTGCTCGAGTTCATTGCAGTTGTTCATTCCAGATCCCCCTTCCTCTCTTTCCTTCAATCACATACATCATTACAGAAAATTATTCCTATGATACTCCAAAGAATTATACAACAAGATTCACACAAGAAATTGAGATAGGTAGATAGATGGGTAATTAGATACATAGGCACCCACACACTCTGGTCACTTGATCACCATCAACACAGTCACACTCAATTGTTTACTTCACAGTGAACACAATAATAACTATAGCATTATCAACTGCTACAACTCTCCCTCACTAACACACAATCACCCAACACACACTCACACACTTATACACAGATAATAATATATGTATATATATAAGTATAGTATATACTAGTACACACACACACACACACACACACACACACACACACACACACATATATATATATATTCATAAATAAAATTAAGTGAACACAACACATGCACTAATAACTATTTCACCAAACACCTTGAGTATGAAATATGAAATACTCATGATGCCCATCCAATTAAAGGGCTAAAACCCAATTCTCCATAATCATCTACCCATACATATTAATAACAACTATATATAACTAATATAACTTAGTACAATAGAAATTGAAGAAAAATAATATTAATCACCCAAAATAAGCTCCGTATCATACCGCATCATGATATGGCCAACTTGTGTCCAATTGTGGACACGTAGGTAGTCCCTCAACCCCGATCTAAGTCCAATTAGACTAAATTAGTCTCATGACACATACTTGATATGTCAATCTCGTAATTCTCCCAAATAGCACACAAAAACTTATGTAGAAATATTAATTCCTAATAATTAGGCCTAGAACTTTATCCTATAGGTAGTCTTATGCCATTGGGGTATTCCTAAGAGTCAAATGAATAATTTGGGACTCAAATTAGAGATGAATTCAGATATATACCTATTGGGAGATGGATTCACAATGAAAAATAATAATAAATATGATCCAAACACAATCTCCTTGCCAAAGCTCATTCTCCAACTACTCCTTGCCAATCCAAGCTCCAATGCTTCTTCTATTGAATGTGAATGAGAGGGAATGAAGTGAATTGTATTGAATTGATGGAGGAAATAAAGTGAATTGGGGATCTAATGAATTGGAGATCTCAAAATAAATACAAATAAGAGAGAAAGAGAGAGAGAGAGAGAGAGAGAGAGAGAGAGAGAGAGAGAGAGAGAGAAAAGAGCCTCTCTAATAGTGGTCGGCCCTTTCCCCCTCTCCCAAGTAACTTTGCAAAGTCCACTTTGCCCCTCATTAACTAATAGTGGTAACTAATTAAGGAGAGCTATATTAGAAAGTCTCTAGCTAATCCAAATTAGCTCCAATCCTCCTAATTAGCTAAAGGGAATGTGTTTCAAAAGGCCTAGCCCATGTTGGGCTCAAATATTATCATGAAAAGTTTAATTTGGTTCACTAGTATCAAGTCCAACTAATAGGCTAGCCCATTAACTATAAATAATAATACTATATATATAATAATTAGCATAAGCACAAATTAAATTATTTAGCAGATTAACTAATTATTAAATACTATAATTGAATAAATAAGTATGGAATGACTAAAATTCTCTTATTTCGAAAAGGGAGGGTGACAAACCTACCCTACTTAGAAAAATTTTATGCTCAAAATTTAAGGAAGAAACTAGCACTACAACAAGCAATCACAACAAGCAAGAGAGAATTATACCTCACGGCTCAAACAAATAAGGGTATCGCTCGTGCATCTCGGATTCCCTCTCCTAGGTAGACTCCACCAGAGAGTGATGCCTCCACGCGATGCATACCAAATCAATCGTCTGGTTCTGCAGTACCTTCTCCCTGCGATCCAGAATCTCCACTGGCTGTTCTTGATAACTGAGAGTCGGACCAACCTCTATCTCTGAGTGAGCCAATACCTGGCTAAGATCTGCCATATACCGTCTCATCTATGACACATGGAATATGTTATGCACTCCCTCTAGTGCAGGCGGTAAGTCTAGTCTGTAAGCCACCACACCGACCCTCTCAAAAATACCAAAGGGTCCGATATACCGTGGACTAAGCTTCCCGCCTCCACTAAAGCGAATTATGCCCCATGTCGGAGAAATCCTCAAAAATACCAGATCACCAACCTAGAACGATACATAGTCTTAACACTCTAACTATAACAAGCAATCATAAGAAATACAAAATAAAATCTATACCTCAAACTCCAATGGTCTCCGGTGGCTATCGGCCCAATGCCGCTGTCTGTCCTGCGCTACCCGAAGTCTATCCCTGATGAGCTTCACCTTCTCAGCTGCATCCATGACCATCTCTGGTCCCAATAAGGCTCTCTCACCAACATTATCCCATGATAATGGAGTGCGGCATCTCCATCAATACAATGCCTCAAATGGTGACTTCTCGATACTGGCCTGATAGCTGTTGTTATAAGCAAACTCTACCATGTGAAGATGATCCTCCCAAGATCCTCTAAAATCTAATACACATGTGCATAGCATATCCTCGAGAGTCTGAATAGTCCTCTCCAACTTCCCGTCTGTTTGAGGGTGATATGCGGTACTAAACTTGAGTTGGGTATTCAAGCTAGTCTGCAAACTCCTCCAGAAATAGAATATGAAGCAACTATCCCGATCCGAGATGATGCTCACAGAAAATCCATACAATATGACTATCTATCACACATACATCTCTGCGAGCTTCTCCAGACGTACCTACTTTGAATGGCAAGAAGTGGGCCAATTTGGTCAACCTGTCAACGATGACCCAAATTGCGTCTTTACCTCCTGGAGAACACGAAAGCCCTGATATAAAGTCCATCGTCACATGCTCCAACTTCTACTCTGGAATGGGTAAAGGCTGAAGCAAACCACCTGGCCTCTGTCTCTCCGCTTTTACCTGCTGGCATACCAGACATCTAGATACGAAGCTCGCCACCTTCCGCTTTATACCATACTACCAAATTCGCTCCCTCATGTCTTTATACATCTTGTTGGCACCAGGATGCATAGAGTACTGAGATCGATGAACCTCTTGAAGAGCCTCCTCGCGTAACGCTCCACTTGGTACATACAATCTGGTACCGTACCGCAATGACCCATCCTCCGCATTAGTGAAGTACCCTGCCAATCCTATCCGAACCTGCGCTCTGATGCTCCTCAGTGACTCATTCTTGAACTGTGTGGCTCAAACCCGATCTATCAACTCTGACTGTACCTAAATTCCCCATATATGTACCATAACTCCAGGAACTAACACCTCGATATCCAAGCTATTAAGACCTGCCAATAAGTGCAGGTCCCTCGTCAAGTACATAGCCACTGGATACCTACTCAAGGTATCGGCGACTATATTGGCCTTCCCTGGATAATACTGCAACAAGATGTCAAAGTCCTTCATCAGCTCCAACTATCTCCTTTGCCTTATATTGATCTCCTTCTGTGTGAAAACATACTTGAAACTCTTATGGTCTGTGAAGATCTATACTTGCTCCCCGTACAAATAGTGCTTCCACAGCTTGATAGCAAAAATGACCGCTGCCAACTCTAAATCATGGGTATGGTAGTTCTTCTCATGAGGGCATAATTGCTTGGAAGCATAGGCAATCACCTTCCCATTCGGCTGTAACACACATCCCAAATCCTTACCCGAAGCATCACTATAAATTATAAAAACTCCTGTTCCTGATGGCAACGTCAACACTGGAGCTATAGTCAATCTCTTCTTCAGCTTCTCAAATACGGCCTGACACTCCTCTGTCCAGACGAATTCCATGTCCTTTCTGGTCAGCCTAGTCATCGTCTCGGCGATCTTGGAGAAGTCCTGAGCAAATCTTCGATAATACCCTGCTAATCCCAGAAAGCTCCTGATCTCTTCTACTGAAGTCGGGGTAGACCATGACTCAACTGCTGATATCTTCTTCGGGTCCACTGAGATCCTGTCTCCTGTCACTACATGCCCGAGGAATTCAACCTTATCATGGAAGAACTCATACTTCAAAAGCTTGCCATACAGCCTCTCCTTCCCGAGGGTCTCCAGAACTATCCTCAGGTACTTCTCATGCTCCTCCGGGGTCTTCGAATATATTAATATATTATCAATAAACACCACCATGAACTGATCCAGATACTAGTGAAACACTTTGTTCATCAGGTTCGTGAATACTGTTGGGGCATTAGTCAACCAAAATGTCATCACCAAGAACTCAAACTACCCATACCAAGTCCTGAAGGCTGTCTTCAGAATGTCTTCCTTCTTCACTTTCACCTGGTGGTACCCTGACCTTAAGTATATCTTTGAAAATACCTTCACTCCGCTCAGCTGATCAAAAAGATCATCAATCCGCGACAACGAATATTTGTTCTTAATAGTGAGGTTATTTAGAGCCATGTAGTCGATATACATACGTATCGACCAATCCTTCTTTAGTAGAAATAATAACGGAGCACCCCATGGTGACGAACATGACCGGATGAAGCCTTTGTCCTATAATTCATCCACCTGCTTCTTCAATTCAGCCAGTTTGCTGTTGTTGACTATATAAACGTGATGAGATATTGGTTGTACGCCTGGCACTAAGTCTATAGATAACTCGACATCTCGGTCTAGCGGCAAGCCCGACAACTCCTTCGAGAAAATATTCATATAGTCCACAATCAAAGGATGTGGCAACTCCTTGTCTATTAACATAGATCCACAAAAGGCATCCTCACTCTAAGCTGCTACTCCTCCGACAATCTTGAACTCTGGCTCTCCTGACGGCTGAAACAAAACTCTGCCTTCACGACAATCGATACTAGCATGGTGCCTACTCAACCAATCCATCTCGAGTACTAAGTCGTAGCTAGGAAGTGGCATTACGAGTAGACACACGCTCAACTCTCGGCCTCCCAATAAAAGTCTTCGATCCTTGCAAACATTACTGACCAGGATAATGCCACCCCCGGTCGTGATCTTGCAAGTCCTACCCAACGGTTTAGCCTATAGATGGTGCTTCAAAGCAAAGGATACAGAAACAAAACTATGTGAAGCTGCCACGCCCCAGTCCCAAAGTACATAGGACTAGGAATACGTAAGCATGACAGTCGTATGTATATATAGACTCCAATATATGAAAACCATAACACATACGTACGCTATATTATGAATAACAATTCATAAGTGGTATATATTTATCACAAGTCATAGGGCATAACTAAATCTCATCCACAGAAATCATAAAGAAATAAATAACCAATTAACTATATACTGAATCAAGTATAAGATGCTTGATAAGAACAAGTAGTTTGGTGGAGACAAATCTATTACCAAACTAGAATATAAAAGTGAACACAATAAGAACATCATCTAATGATCAGAGAGGCTCGAAGGGAAGACCTCCTCTAAAGAGAACAAAGTAGCAAGTCATGATCTGTGCTCCTGCGAATAGTCATGATCGTCTACACCTGAAAAGGGACCAGGTCCTCAGAGGGACGTAACAAGTTACATAGAAGCATGCCAATAAAATAATGAAAAATAAACATCCAATGGGTCACCTAACCGTCTATGTGAATGCACTTTGAGAACAACTTTCCAACAAGTGGCTATCTGGCCAAAATAGGATTGGCATGATTCTCTCGAAGATTCAGGGGCCTACAAAGCATGACGTCTTTTGAACCTCAGAGGCCACCTGATAATAATATAGTATATAGAGGTCATCATGACCGCGCATCTCCGGCGGAGAATACGGGTTACACAAAAAAGTGCAAAGGAGCCCAAACGCCTTACTTATTGTTCTCTCCACCCCATGCTCTAAGCATGTCACATCCATGACATGATGATACCTCTAATAACTTCTAAGGCTTCTAATTATGCAAATTCTATCAGCAGTTATTCTCTATCGCACGTCCCATACGTACAGGAGGCCAGCTTGTCATGCAAGTTCACGTCCTACATGAGACTCACACTTGTGCAACAGATGTGTCACAGCCAATGAAACATAATGATGCCTTCAAATTATGTGGTGGTCTCAAAAAACTAGGTCAATATGCATATACATAATAAAAATAGAATATGACGCCACCGTCGTTACACCCAAGTTATTCTTGGACGCACGGTTTATATAGCAGTTAAAATATATGAACTAAATAAACAAAAATAAGATGCATGCACTATATGGAATATAAATCACAGTACAATGGCAAGCATACTTGCCTGGCAAGAAAGTTGCATGGTGTAACGTCCAGGTTTCAAGTACAGATGATCAGAAACTATGGCCTCCGAATGAACGCCTTCGAATGTTGAAATAAACATCACCAATGTTCCCAGAATAAGCGAGATAGCTAAAAAATACTATCCTTTCGTCCAATTTGGACACATGGGCAAAACGGTAATTTTGGGTCAAAGCGGGTCCACATGTGGGTCACTTTGTACCAAAAAATGTGCCAGAGGTAAAAGTCTCTAAATAGGACAAATTATAGGTCAAACAAATTCTAAACGTCAATATGAACTCAACGTTATGTCCAATTTTGGAATCCGGTGAGCCAAACACAAATTCGCCCTTAAAGTCAACCGTAGGGCCCGCAAATAGGCGGCTTGGTCAACTGTCTTAGAATCGCGTAAAATTTGGGTCACAGGACCAATGTGAGACTACAAATCCAATAACGTAAGTTTAGTTGTATTCTGACGAGCGTACACTAAATGGCGTGGTATTTTACAAAAGTTGTGATACGAGGACTTTTTACGAATATTGGTTGATTCCGATGCGCACAAATGTCCGAATTAGCTTCTGTAAAAGCCCACACGTCAGAATATACCATACACGTACTTCGGTGTAATTGGTATACGATAAGACGGTCCTGTTTGGCGGAGCGCGCTCAATATCATAATTTTTGAAGTTTTAGAAAATAAGTTTTTCCTTATTTTTAACCCAGTTTATCTCTGTATTTAACACAAATTAAAAATAATATAATTAACAGAAAATGATCTCAGTTATATGGTCTTCATATAGCAAAAAGTAAATTTAGATTTATATGTCTGAGAAGGAAGATATCAGACCTTAAACATCGGTGGTCGCAACAGTTTTCTGTAGTTTAAAAGTCATGATTTTTCTCTAATTTGGCCTCGATTTTTACCTAGGGTTTAATACTGTTCGAGAAAAACTAATACACAGAGTTGGAAGGGGATAGGTCATGAACATACCGGTGAAGACGGATAAAAAATCGGTCGCAAGATGGAACGAAAAACTCCGCTTGAAGTAGGGTACATTGCTGCGCTGTGCGTGCACGGGGTGCGCATACGCGGACGGCATGGGGCGGCTGTCGCCGGGCTGCGGCGGCACGGGGCGGCATCACCGGTCGACGGGGTCGTCGGGGTTAGTCGCCGGCACGCGTGGCTGGGGTAGGGTTAGGGTTTGAGTTTACTATGTGTGTGTGTGTGTGTGTGTGTGTGTGTGTGTGTGTGTGTGTGTGTGTGTATGTATATATATATGGAGAGAGGGAGAGAGTTGGGTGCTCACGCGGGTTCCATGGGGAAGTTTGCTGTGGGGGGGTTATTAGAATAGGATGGGTTTTGTTATGTAGGTAGTTTGTTAGGATTTTTAGTTATTAGGTTTTATTTAGTTATTTATTTTTCTTTTTCTTTTCTTTTCTTTTCTTTTCTTTTCTTTTTCTTTTTATTATTATTATTACCAACATTATTATTGCTATTTATTATTATTATTATTACTATCTATTCTTATTATTATTATTTTTTCTTATTTTTATTATTAATTATATTTTCACATATATAAACGAGAAAAATCCAAAAATAATATTGCACACGAAATAAATTCTAGAAAATTACTTTGTAAGGTTTTAATAAAATACTGCACTCAAAATATTTTATAAAATATTTTATAATTAATAATTAGATATTTATTTAGTTATAATAAAATAATTGTATCAACCGATTAACTAAGTAATTAATTAAATGGTTATCCACAAAATAGGTAATAGTAAATGATATGCAACTCTATAAATAAGAAAAATGCCTAACTTGGCACGAAAAATTATGGGATGCTAATTATAGGAAGTTGGGGTTGACAAATAATCACAAATAAATTTTATATATATATATATATATATATATATATATATATATATATATATATATATATATAATATCTAATATTTAACAATTAATTTGTGGTCGTTATACTAACACCAAGGGATCAAATTTTTTTGCCACAAAAAGATCCTACAAGTAATGTCTCTTGTGTAGGCTACTCCCTATGAAGGACGATATAGAATTTTGGGGCCATCATGTATTATTAATGTCCAAACCACTGTGAAGTGTCCTAATAAAATCATTGGGTTTTAATTTGATTAAAAGAAAGTCTAAAATAAATATAGAAAATATAAAATACATACAAGATACCTATTTTTGGGTGAGGAGGTTTACAATCTATCCAACTTAAACGAATTTTATCCTCGAAATTAAAAATAAGGTATGATTTGCTAAATCTTTCACATTCGTATCTAAGACAATTCAATCGCGATCTCTTCCAAAAATTTAAATAAAAAAATATATTCAATCCATCGCAATTACTTCAAATTTAAATTAGCCATTGTTTAAATCAAAATTTAACCTATCGTAATCTCTTCTCAATTTTTAAGTAATCAACATCCAAATTTAATTCAAATCTATATAATATCTTCAAGATTTAAATAATCCACCTCAAATTTTAAATTACGATTTCTAACTATCATAATCTCCTCTAGATTTTAAATAACCAAAAATCTATTGAATCTAATCTTATTCCTAGTTTCAAATTATGAATTCCGTACTCTTCAAATTTTAACTCAATTTTTATCCTCAACATTTTAAATAGGTGATCCAAAGATCCAATTTAACTTTTAATTCAAATCATCGAATTATAAAATTTTAAACCTAATTCAACAATTTTTCAAGTCTAAAATTCTATTTTTATCCTCAAAATTTAAATCAATGATTCAACCTCCCATATTTAAAATTTAAATTATGTGCTCAAAGTATAAATATTTGGTCCTCAATATCAAAATTTTAAAATTTATTAAATCCTCATCGTCTTACTCATTCCTCAAAAATTCTTAAAATGACTTAAATCTCTCAATCTAATCTTACTTGATCACAATCAAAATATTCACTTTAAGTTGACAATGTGACTTCTACCCAACTTAGAATTTACCCATCTATCATATAAGGCTTATACATTTAAGAAAAATATTTCTCAAATTATTTAATCATGTTATTCAATCCTCAAAAATTTTAACACCAAATATATCACATGTGATATATCCTTAATTACAAAAGATAGTCACAAAGTAATATGTTTGGCCTATGGGGTATGTCTAGTACTCTACATGTATCACACTTATACCAAGCACGAGTGTTCGTCTTTCCAAAATAGGGAAAGATGGAGAACAATAATAAAGAATTCAAGGAGGAGGTGATAGAATACAAGTATGGGGATCAAGGCGATTAAAGAATTCAAAAGAGAGTTGTCAAGACAGTTGTGGATTGAAATCTTATTTTGGTAAATTTTTATTCGCATGCTCATATTAGTATAGTTATGTAACCGATACAATATGCTCAAACATTTCTAGAGGGCAAGTATATTCGTCTAAGAAGCTAAGTCAATTTTATCTCAATCCACGTAAGGTAGTCATGTGAAGAGAGAACTAAGCGCACTAAGGTTGATCAGACAGTAATATACTGATTCTAATTAGACAATGTTTTAGTGTATGCATCCAATAATATATATGTTATGAACAAGCTCGATAAAAGAATAAGCTTGCAAAACTAGGCTTATAATAGCAGCATAAGTCGAGGTAGTCCAGAAAATATAAGTACGCTAGATTATGATGAAAGAAAGTACAAAATAATTCAAGTTCACAAAGAAGATAAGAGTTATCCGGTGTTGTGCCTCTACAGTTGCCATACTAACTCCTTGTCTAAGTCTCTAGTCGACCAAATGGGGGTATGGGCCTCTAAGTTCTACTGTCTGGATAAACACTATCGTTTTATGGAAGCCTATAGTTGGTGTCATTCCATTATACTTCATTAATGGGTCAAAAGGACTAAGTGATACTATGTTGTGAGGCATACTACCCAACTTAAAAGAATTAACTAATATTATAACTGTCTTAAGGATAAAGTAGAAACTCTTGTTGAGGTATACGAGGGAAAGAACTTGGTACCTATTAGGATATTCTATTGTATTATAAAACTCCATAGGTAATGGTCATCTTAAGTCTTAATCATAGTGCTTATAGAACAAAGTGTTAATATTAGGAATGAAGAAGTTACTGGCTCTCAAGTGAAAGAGGATATACCCTATATGGAGATATGTGAAACAGATTACTTGATTTAAAATAAAAGGATAATCATAAAACTATAATCTAAATGAACAACTCTAACTATCAAGTTCTAACTGCTAGGCACATAATTTTAAAATTCAAGATTAACAACTATAATCCTCGCAAACTATATATCCTAACATAAAAGAATCACTTGGCCTATAATCAGAAGGGTTAGGTGGCATTAATTGAAAGATGAAGGAAAAAAATAAAATTTTAGTTGGTGCTCAAAAAGCGAGCATTAAGATTTCGGAGGAACAAGATATGAAATTAAATGGAGAGACTCTTGATAATATCATAGTTTTCTAAGAAAATGTGGTATGCTAATCTCTGTGTTCGAGGTATGATCAAGGTAAATATTCTATTCATTCCTCTTGGCTTCCTAAGGTACTGTTCTGCTAGTATAAAGACAATAATCTAAATTTATGGTTCTCTAATACTATCTTACTATAAAATTTAGGTTTAGTTATAATATTCAACCTTAGATTTTTATTGGTTCCTCAATACTAGGGTCAAACAATGTGGTCAAATTTCTAACTAACTATAGTAGTGTTTATACTACTCTCAAGTCCATGAATATATCAAGGGATAATGGTCAATTAATCTACAAGTAAGGGATACTAAGGTTCATTAGGTATGCTAACTTAGTGATGTGCCAATATTCTAGTTGTATTCTTAATAGAAAAGTTACCCTAATTATCTGTCACCACCACATTTCCAAATAAGGGTATTTGTGTAATTTCACTATTATGAATAATTATGTATTAAATTAATCTGTTGAGTTTTTATAAACTATTTATATGTTGTTAGTTGTGTTTGGTTTAGGTCAAACCCTAGAACTCATTAGGACTATAAACCTAATAAATAACCCTAATTTGAAAACCCAAATTCTAGACAAACCCTAGAATTCCAACTTTATGGTTGAACCTCAAACCCTAGAATGACTAAACCTGAGCTAATTGAGTTCTACATGACCTAACATGGGGGTTTAACCTAAACTTATGCATTAGAAACCCTAACCTAGCTTTTAATATAAAAGGGAGCCACCCTCAACCCTTTTCTCCTTCATGAAGAAACGAAACCCTAGCCTCCATTAGAAAAACCACTTCCCCACCCCAAATTCGGAATCAAACCCTAGGATTCCATCTTCCATCTCCAAAGCAAAGGGAAGCAAGGACCTTGGGTCAAGGAAACTTGGGAAAGAAGAACCTTCATAGGGAAACCATCTCCCTATAGGTAAAAATCTAAATTTCTATCCATTTATTTCTGTTTTTTTGTTGTTAATACCCATTAGGAAGCCCCCTATTGTTTAGATGTTCATTTAGGGTTTTGATTTGGGTTTTGGTGACCTGCATGGGCTACCACTAAAAACGTGTCACGACCCGTACCCGAAATTTGAGCATGAGTCGTGGGTACGTCCAGCCTACGCCGCAGCATCGGCGGTAGAACGCTGTCTAGGTCTCAACACAACATATATATCCTGTCAATAGTCTCAACTCTGTACGGAGGACAAAGATAATAATCCACAGTTCTATAATACACTCAATCACAAGCTATAAGAAATAATGGCACGATGAGAATAGAAAAGAGTTCTGATATAAACCAACCACAATAAGTCCAACTCAAATCCTGGGTCTAGATGACCTCACAAAGTCACAAAATAATAAATACAACTCAGTCTCAGTCTAAAACTATAAATGCAGAAAAATAATCTAAGAACAGCCAGGTAGGATCTCCTCTAGGATAGGCAACTCTTCTGGGATTTTCGGAGTGAAATCTTCCTCTGAACCTGGGCCGTAATGAGTGGGGCAAAGGTTCTCCAGGTCCTCTGAAAAATGTTATCTAGTCAGGATTGGAGCGAAGCACAAGCACTAACAGCAGTTTCATTAAATTGACAAAAAACTATAAACAGTGTAAGAAATACAAGATGAGAATATATGCTGAAAATGTGAAGTACTGGAGAAAAGAATAGGCAATAGAGCATCTAGCAATGAAACAATAAACAGTGAATGCTAGAACAAGTGAATCTGAATAAAATAGACATCTAGCTAAGTGTTTGAAATATCAGTTTATTATGTGATCGGCTTGGGACTAGATCAGGCTGGTTATATATGATTAACTATGATTCTTGTAGGTCAGGCTAACCATATGGTTAGCTATGATGCATGTAGTGGTCAGGTTAATCATATATAACAGCTATGATACATGTAAATGGTCAGACCGCACCCGACGTGAGAAGTGGGGTGAGCTATGATGCATGTAAATGTTTGGATATGATCACATAATCTACTAATAGTTCCCCATCCCCCAGCTAGCACGATGGATTCCAATCATGACTCCTCATGATGGGGATCTAGGGTGCTAACCCGTGCAGTTCATCACCATGGGGAGCTCCGGTATTGTTCGTACCGAAGAAGGACGGCACGGTGCGCATGTACATTGATTATAGAGCTTTGAACAACCTCACTATCAAGAACAAATACCTGCTGCCGAGGATAGATGATCTTTTCGATCAGTTGAGCGGGGCGAGGGTGTTTTCAAAGATAGATTTGAGGTCAGGCTATCACCAGGTGAAGGTGAAGAGAGAAGACACGCCGAAGACAGCTTTTCGGACCAGATACGGCCAGTTTGAGTTCATGGTGATGCTATTGGGTTTAACCAATGCACCGACAGTATTCATGAACCTGATGAACAAGGTATTCCACCAGTACCTTGACAAGTTCGTAGTGGTGTTCATCGACGATATTCTTGTGTATTCCAAGACCCCGGAGGAGCACGAAGAGCACCTGAGGTTGGTCTTAGAGACTCTCAGGAGGGAGAAGCTGTACGGGAAACTCTCTAAGTGTGAATTCTTCCTCGACAAGGTTGAATTTCTTGGGCATGTGGTATCGGGTGACGGAATCTCGGTTAACCCACAGAAGATCAAGGCAGTGAAGTCGTGGGCTACCCCCAGTTCGGTAGCTGAGATCAGGAGTTTTCTCGGGCTAGCAGGATACTACAGGAGGTTTGTACAAGACTTCTCCAGGATTGCAGCGCCGATGACCAGACTGACTAGGAAGGATGTGGATTTTGTCTGGACGGAGGATTGCCAGGCCGCATTTGATGAGCTGAAGAAGAGGTTGACGACAGCTCCAGTTTTGACGTTGCCAACAGGGACAGGTGGTTTCACCATCTACAGTAATGCTTCAGGTAAGGGTCTGGGATGTGTTCTTCAGCAGCACGGGAAGGTAATTGCCTATGCTTCCAGGCAGTTACGCCCTCATGAAGAGAACTACCCCACCCACGATTTGGAGTTGGCAGTAGTTATCTTTGCTCTAAAGCTGTGGAAATATTACCTGTATGGAGAGCGTGTGGAGATCTTCACAGACCACAAGAGTTTGAAGTACGTGTTCACACAGAAGGAGCTGAACATGAGGCAGAGGAGGTGGTTGGAGTTGATGAAGGACTTCGATATCTCATTGCAGTACCACCCAGGGAAGGCCAACGTAGTCGTCGATGCCTTGAGCAGGTATCCGATGGCTATGTACTTGACGACAGATAGACATTTGTTGGCTGATCTGAAAAGCTTGGAGATTGAGGTGTTAGTTCCCGGTACTGAGATTCAGATGTGGAGATTACAGATACAGTCCGAGCTGATGGACAGGATCAGAGCTGCGCAGTATAATGATGAGGCTCTGAGGAGGATCAGGGTACATGTTCGGGCAGGATTGTCGGACGACTTTACTATCGCAGAGGATGGTTCCTTACGCCACGGCACGAGGATGTGTGTGCCGAGCGGGGAGTTGTGCGAGAAGGTTTTGCAGGAGGCACACCGCTCTCAGTACTCGATGCATCCCGGTGCCAACAAAATGTATCGAGACTTGAGGGAGCACGTATGATGGTATGGAATGAAGCACGAGGTAGCACGCTTCGTATCCCGGTGTCTAGTGTGCCAGCAGGTAAAGGCAAACCGGCAGAGGCCAGGTGGTTTGCTTCAACCTTTACCGATCCCAAAGTGGAAGTGGGAGCACGTGACCATGGATTTTGTTTCAGGGCTTCCACGTTCTCCAGGAGGGAAGGACGCGATTTGGGTCATCGTGGACAGGTTGACCAAATCAGCCCACTTCTTACCTTTCAAGGTGGGCACGTCGACAGAGAGGCTAGCAGAGATGTACGTGCGACAGATCGTTAGACTTCATGGAGTTCCTATAAGCATCATCTCGGATCGGGATAGCCGTTTTACTTCCCACTTCTGGAGGAGTCTGCAGGCTAGCTTGGGCACCCAGCTCAAGTTCAGTACCGCATACCACCCCCAGACAGACGGGCAGTCTGAAAGGACTATTCAGACTCTCGAGGATATGCTACGCACTTGTGTTTTAGATCTCGGAGGTTCTTGGGAGGATCATCTGCACCTGGTAGAGTTTGCTTACAACAACAGCTACCAGGCCAGCATCGAGATGTCACCATTTGAGGCTCTTTATGGACGGAGGTGTCGTACACCGTTATCTTGGGATGACGTTGGAGAGAGAGCCTTGCTAGGACCAGAAATGGTCGTGGATGCAGCAGAAAAGGTGAAACTCATCAGAGACAGACTGCGAGTGGCGCAGGACAGACAACGGCATTGGGCCGACAGCCACCGTAGACCCCTTGAGTTTCAGGTATAGATCGTTATCTTTCTGGCTTGTGTTTGTTTGTTAGATTGCGTGTTGAGACTGTTTTGTTTTAGGTTGGCGATCTAGTATTCCTACGGATTTCTCCGACGAGTGGCACAATTCGTTTTGGTCGAGGCGAGAAGCTTAGCCCATGCTACATCGGACCCTTTGGTATTCTTGCAAGGATAGGTGCAGCGGCGTATAGACTGGACTTGCCGCCTGCATTAGAGGGAGTGCATGATGTGTTCTACGTGTCGCAGCTGAGACGGTACATGGCAGACCCTAGTCACGTACTTGATCACTCGAAGATTGAGGTTGGTCCGATGCTCAGCTACCCCGAGCAGCCCGTAGAGATCTTGGACCGCAGAGAGAAGGTGTTGCAGAACCAAACTATTCCTTTGGTTCGTGTTGCATGGAGACATCACTCTCCAGGGGAGTCGACCTGGGAGAGAGAGGACGAAATGCGCGAGCAATACCCATATCTCTTCTAGACTTGAGGTATATTTTCCTTTTCTGATTTCATTCTTGTTCTAGTTCAGTCCAATTTCGAGGACAAAATTTTTTAAGGAGGGTAGACTTGTCACCACCACATTTCCAGATAAGGGCATTTGTGTAATTTTACTATTTTGAATAATTATGTATTAAATTAATCTGCTGAGTTTTTATAAACTATTTATATGTTGTTAGTTGTGTTTGGTTTAGGTCAAACCCTAGAACTCATTAGGACTATAAACCTAATGAATAACCCTAATTTGAAAACCTAAATTCTAGACAAACCCTAGAATTCCAACTTTAGGGTTGAACCTCAAACCCTAGAATGACTAAACCTAAGCTAATTAAGTTCTGCATGACCTAACATGGGGGTTTAACCTAAACTTATACATTAGAAACCCTAACCTAGCTTTTAATATAAAAGGGAGCTACCCTCAACCCTTTTCTCCTTCATAAAGAAAGGAAACCCTAGCCTCCATTAGAAAAACCACTTCCCCACCCCAAATTCGGAATCAAACCCTAGGATTCCATCTTCCATCTCCAAAGCAAAGGGAAGCAAGGACCTTGGGTCAAGAAAACTTGGGAAAGAAGAACCTTCATAGGGAAACCATCTCCCTATAGGTAAAAATCCAAATTTTTATCCATTTATTTCTGTTTTTTTGTTGTTAATGCCCATTAGGAAGCCCCCTATTGTTTAGATGTTCATTTAGGGTTTTGATTTGGGTTTTGGTGACCTACGTGGGATTTCCCCAATCTCGTGAACCCTAACCCTAAGGGTTTGCTAGTGGACCGATTTTATTCTCATATATGTAGGTTTGAACTCGATTTTTAGGGTTTTGGTTGAGGATCTATGGGATCTTAATATGAAACTCGATTTCAGCCCCCTAGGTGTTTGTAGGATTGCCCTTAGGGATTTACCTATTTAATTTATTCTAATACTGCATGTTTAATTTATATATATATACACATATATTTGCATATGTATTGTATATATATATATTGTGTGATTTGGGGAAGAAATGGACTGTGGGGATCTTCCCTGTGCACAGTTGGGTATTTTGGTCACTGTGTGGGTAACTATGTATTACCTATGTGTTAGATGCCTGTGTTCTTTGTTTATCAGTGTGTATACAGTGTGTATCGACAGTAGGAACAAGGGATAAGGTTCTGTGTAGAGTCGGGTTTGGGAAATTCTGTGCAGTTTGTGACTGTGTGTTTGAGCAGTGGGTGTTTATGTATCTCTGTGGTATCAGTGTCGTATCTGTGGGAGTCATGTGTTTCAGTTATGTATGTAGTACCTGTGCTTATGTATGTTAGTATCAATTTCAGAGGTGACTGTGTGTAGGTATTTGAATTTGCAGAGAGTTTTATTCCTGTGCACAGTCGGGGAAATTGAGTGTAAAATTCTGAGAGAAAGGAGAGAGAGCAGTGAACTCAAATCTGTGTGTGTGTGTATGTATCCCTGTTTTAGGAGTGTCCTAGTGTTCACCTGTGTCTCAGTCAATTAATTACCTGTGCAGTGAGTTAATTTGTGTGTACTAGCAGTATGTGAGTTTGAGTGAGTGAACCTTAAGTGTACCTGTGTGAGTTCACAGTGTAGGAATTAGATTATAAATACCTTTGTGAGTGAGATTTGGGGGTATTGGATAACTGAGTATCAGGTATGGGGAAGAGAGTGTGTGGCTGTTGTGAGTTCAGTGGGGAGGAGAACCTGTGTGTTCTGAGTGGCTAGAACCACAGTGTGTATGCCTCAGAAATTTCCAGGTTAGCTAGAAATATTACCTGTGTGTGTGCATGTGCATATGTATCAGTTAGTCAGTGTAGGTGAACCAGTGTTAATGTGTATCAGCTAGGTGAGAGTTTAACTTGTGTATGTGCCAGTGTGAAATTCTGTGTGTGTGCATCCCTGTTTAAACTAGTGTGTGTGAGTGAGTAGTTAACTGTGCAGTATGCAGTTTACCTGTGTGTGTGTGTGTGGATGTCCAGGTATCAGTGTGCAGAGAGGAATTCAGTGTGTGTATGTATGTATGTATCAGTAACTAGTATTATCAGTATGTGCAGTGAGGTATTGTGTGCAGTGAGGTACCAATGTGCCTATGTGACAGTGTGTGTGTAATTCTGTGAGAGAGGGGGTTATGGCAATATGCTATTTACTTGTGTCCATGTACCAATATTCAGTGAGTGAGTGAAGGAGCAGTGTATTAGTGTGTCAGCTTACCTATGTGTTGATGGGTGACTGTGTGTATAGGATTAAGAAATCAGTGTGGGGTGAGATATTAGTGTATAGATGAATGAATGAACCAATGTGTGTCCAGGTGTCAGTGAACAATGCTGAATTCAGTGAGTGAGAGAGAGAGAGAGAGAGAGAGAGAGAGAGAGAGAGAGAGGTGTTTAGCCTGTGTGTGATGTAGGTATGGGTAGGTCTGGGAAATTTCAGACAGTAAACTGTGTATCAGTTTAGAGGTGTGTATTTAGGTAGTGATTTAGCTTGTAAGCTATATATAAGTATATATGTGCTAACTAGACTCTAGTATATAAGTATTATGTAATATCTTATAGATAGCTATGTACTAAAGTCTAGTATAGCTAGAAATGACTAGTTTAGATAGGTTTTGTCCAATATGGACTATTATGATATATATATATGGGCTAGTATTGACTAGTTAACCTAATTTTGACCAGTAAACCTCAGAATTGACCTAGAGGCCTCATATTTAATTAGTTAAGCATGTTTATTTCCTTAATTCAGTATTTGACATTTATATTCCACAAATAGGTCATTGTGATTCCACTTTGGACATCGATCATCACACCTTGCTCAGGACCACAGGCGAGTACATTCTCTGACAGTTTTCATTGTTGATTATTTCTATAATTCAGTTGTATTACATACTTGATTCCGACACTATGGATACACGGGTTAGCACCCTAGATCCCCATCATGAGGAGTCGTGATTGGAATCCATCGTGCTAGCTGGGGGATGGGGAACTATTAGTAGATTATGTAATCATATCCAAACATTTACATGCATCATAGCTTACCCCACTTCTCACGTCGGGTGCGGCCTGACCATTTACATGCATCATAGCTGTTATATATGATTAACCTGACCACTACATGCATCATAGCTAACCATATGGTTAGCCTGACCTACAAGAATCATAGTTAATCATATATAACCAACCTGATCTAGTCCCAAGCCGATCACATAATAAACTGATATTTCAAACACTTAGCTAGATGTCTATTTTATTCAGATTCACTTGTTCTAGCATTCACTGTTTATTGTTTCATTGCTAGATGCTCTATTGCCTATTCTTTTCTCCAGTACTTCACATTTTCAGTATATATTCTCATCTTGTATTTCTTACACTGTTTATAGTTTTTTGTCAATTTAATGAAACTGCTGTTAGTGCTTGTGCTTCGCTCCAATCCTGACTGGATAACATTTTTCAGAGGACCTGGAGAACCTTTGCCCCACTCATTACGGCCCAGGTTCAGAGGGAGATTTCACTCCGGAAATCCCAGAAGAGTTGCCTATCCTAGAGGAGATCCTACCTGGCTGTTCTTAGATTATTTTTCTGCATTTATGGTTTTAGACTGAGACTGAGTTGTATTTATTATTTTGTGACTTTGTGAGGTCATCTAGACCCAGGATTTGAGTTGGACTTATTGTGGTTGGATTATATCAGAACTCTTTTCTATTCTCATCGTGCCATTATTTTTTATAGCTTGTGATTGAGTGTATTATAGAACTGTGGATTATTATCTTTGTCCTCCGTACAGAGTTGAGACTATTGACAGGATATATATGTTGTGTTGAGACCTAGACAGCGTTCTACCGCCGATGCTGCGGCGTAGGCTGGACGTACCCACGACTCATGCTCAAATTTTGGGTGCGGGTCGTGACATTATCATCCTAACAACAAGGATTCCTATATTCTAGCAGAAGGCTATACTCAAGGAACTATTAGGGAAGTACATGAATCAAGCAGGATATAATTATTTAAATAGAACGGATTGGAAGAAGGTGAGTCATAGTCAAATGTGGATGAGATACTATACTCTAATCCTATTTGCATGCTTGCTCGGTACAGTAACATAACCGAGACGATATACTCTCGACCTGCATGGGCCACCACTAAAAATATGTCACGCCCTAGTCCCAAGATACGTAGGACTAGGAATACATAAGCATGCCAGTTGTATGTATATGGAGACTCCAATATATGAAAACTATAACATATACGTACGCGGTATTATAAATAATAATTCACAAGTGGTATATATTTATCACAAGTCACAGGGCATAACTAAATCTCATCCACAGAAATCATAAAGAAATAAATAACTAATCAACTATATACTGAATCAAGTATAAGATGCTTGATAAGAACAAGTAGTTGGATGGAGACAAATTCACTACCAAACTAGAATATAAAAGTAGACACAATAAGAACATCATCTAATGATCAGAAAGGCTCAAAGGTAAGACCTCCTCGAAAGAAAACAAAGTAGCAAGTCCTGATCCGTGCTCCTGCGAATAGTCATGATCGTCTACACCTGGAAAGGGACCAGGTCCTCAGAAGGACGTAACAAGATACATAGAAGCATGCCAATAAAGTACTAAAAATAAAGATCTAATGGGTCGCCTAACCGTCTATGTGAATGCACTTTGAGAACAACTTTCCAACAAGTGGACTATCTGGCCAAAATGGGATTAGCATGATTCTCTCGGAGATTCAGGGGCCTTAAAGCATGACGTCATTTGAACCTCAGAGGCCGCCTAATAATAATTTAGTATATAGTGGTCATCATGATCGCGCATCTCCGGCGGAGCGTACGGATTACACAAGGAAAGTATAAAGGAGCCCAAACGCCTTACTTATTGTTCTCCCAATCCCATGCTTTAAGTATGTCACATCCATGACATGATGATACCTCTAATAACTGCCAAGGCTTCTAATTATGCAAATTCTATCAGCAGTTATTCCCTATCGCACGTCCCATACGTACAGGAGGCCAGCCTGTCACGCAAGTCCGTGTCCTACATGAGACTCACACTCGTGTAACAGATGTGTCACGGCCAATGAAACATAATGATGCCTCCAAATCATGTGGTGGTCTCAAAAAACTAGGTCAACATGCATATACATAATAAAAACAGAATACGACGCCACCGTCATTGCACCCAAGTTATTCTTGGACGCGCAGTTTATATAACAGTTAAAATATATGAACTAAATAAACAAAAATAAGATGTATGTACCATATGAAATATAAATCACAGTACAATGGCAAGGTATACTTGCCTGGCAAGAAAGCTGTATAGTGTAACGTCCAGGTGTCAAGTACAGAGGATCAGAAACTATGGCCTCCGAATGAACGCCTTCGGGTACTGAAGTAAATATCACCAATGTTTCCAGAATAAGTGAGATAGCTAAAAAATACTACCCTTTTGTCCAATTTGGACAGAGGGGCAAAATGATAATTTTGGGTCAAAACGGATCTACATGTGGGCCACTTTGCACCAAAAAGCATGTCAGAGGTAAAGGTCTCTAAATGGGACAAATTATAGGTCAAATAAATTCTAAATGTCAATACGAACTCAATGGTATGTTCAATTTTGAATTTCGGTAAGCCGAACACAAATTCGCCTTTAAAGTCAACCGTGGGGCCCACAAATAGGCGGCTTGGTCAACTGTCTCAAAATCGAGTAAAATTTGGGTCACAGGACCAATGTGATACCACGAATCCAATGGCGCAAGTTTTGTCGCATTCCAATGAGCGTACACTAAATGGCACGATATTTTGTAAAAGTTACGATACGGGAACTTTTCACGGATACGGGTTAATTTCGGCGCGCACACACGTTCGAATCAGCTTCCACGAAAGTCCACACGTCAGGATATACCATACACGTCTTTCGGTGCAATTGGTATGCGATGAGGCACTCTCGTTTGGCGGAACGCACTCCGTATCATAATTTTTGAAGTTTTAGAAAATAAGTTTTTCCTGATTTTTAACCCAGTTTATCTCTGCATTTAACAAAAATTAAAAATAATATAATTAATAAAAAATGATCTCGGTTATATGGTATTCATATAGCAAAAAGTAAATTTAGATTTGGATGTCTGAGAAGGAAGATATCAGACCTTAAACATAGGTGGTCGCAACAGTTTTATGTAGTTTAAAAGTCGTAATTTTTTTCTAACTTGGCCTCGATTTCTACCTAAGGTTTAACGATGTTCGAGGAAAACTAATATACAGAGTTGGAAGGGGGATAGGTCATGAACATACGTATGAAGACGAATCAAAAATTGGTCGCAAGATAGAACAAAAAACTCCGCATGAAGTAGGGTACGTTGCTGCGCTGTGCGCGCGCGGGGTGCGCATACGCGGACCGCATGGGGCGGCGGTCGCCTAGCTGCGGCGGCACTGGGCGGCTGCGCCGATCGACGGGGTCGTCGGGGGTCGGTCGCCGGCGCGCGTGGCTGGGGTAGGGTTAGGGTTTGAGTTTACTATATATATATATATATATATATATATATATATATATATATATATATATATATATATATATATATATATGTGGAGAGAGGGAGAGAGTTGGGTGCTCACGCGAGTTCCTTGGGAAAGTTTGTTGTGGGGGGGGGGGGTTATTAGAATATGATGGGTTTTGTTAGATAGGTAGTTAGTTAGGATTTTTAGTTATTAGGTTTTATTTAGTTATTTCTTTTTTTTTATTATTATTATTATTATTATTATTATTATTATTATTATTGTTATTATTATTATTATTATTATTACCAACAATATTATTGCTATTTATTATTATTATTACTATCTATTCTTATTATTATTATCTTTCTTATTTTTATTATTAACTATATTTTCACATATATAAACGAAAAAATTCTAAAAATAATATTGCATACGAAATAAATTCTAGAAAATTACTTGTAAGATTTTAATAAAATACTGCACTCAAAATATTTTATGAAATATTTTATAATTAATAATTAGATATTTATTTAGTTATAATAAAATAATTGTATTAACCAATTAACTAAGTAATTAATTAAATGGTTATCCACAAAATAGGTAATAGTAAATGATATGCAACTCTATAAATAGGAAAAATGGCTAACTTGGCACAAAAAATTATGGGATGCTAATTGTAGAAAATTAGAGTTGACAAATAATCATAAATAAATTATATATATAATATCTAATATTTAACAATTAATCTATGGTCGTTATACTAACACCAAGGGATCGAATTTTTTTGCCACGAAAAGATTCTACAAGTAGTGTCTCTTGTGTAGGCAACTTTCTATGAAGGGCGATATAGATTTTTGGGGCCATCCTGTATTATTAATGTCCAAACCATTATGAAGTATCCTACTAAAATCCTTGGGTTTTAATTTGATTAAAAGAAAGTCTAAAATAAATACAGAAAATATAAAATACACAAAAGATACTTATTTTTGGGTGAGGGGGTTTACAGAAGCACCAGAATCAAATAAATCATGAGATGGAAAAGAATCAAGTAAGACTGAACCAAATATAACGTCTCTGACCGGCTCTGCCTCCTCCACAGTCAGGACAAAAGCTCGCCCCTATTGTGCACCTCCCTGCTGTTGTTGGTGCTGCACGAACCTCTATTGCTGTGGCGGCAACGGAGGTCCTCTCTGCTATCCCGCTAGGTATCTTGCGGGCACTCTCTGAATTGGGGCTATGTCCTGAGCTGTACGAGCTAACGTCTTAGGATAATCCCTCAGCTGGTAGTCTACTGAGCCATAAAACAAACCCTGACCAAGCCACTTTTTGCAAACATCCCATCCATGTCCTGGCTTCTTACAGAAGGGACAAACATGAGCTGACTGGGCTGGCCTCTGCATCTGGTGCATCTTCTGTACTGATGCTCTGATAGGCACAGGGAACTGCTCTCTCTGTGGCTGAAAATGGGGCCTCTTGGCTGGACCAACGCTGGTGCAACCACCAAAGATATCTCGGTCCCTCTTGGGCCTTAAACTCAGGTCTTTCTCGACCTTGCGAGCCTCCCTCAAGATATCTGTGTATGTCTCATGGCTTGAGGAAATGAGAGCCCTCGCCTTCCGATTCAGGCTCTCTCTGAATCCACTCGCCCGGATCTCCGAATCCATCACCATGTAGTATGCATATCTGCCCGATCTGTCAAACTTTACGGTATACTCCTCTATCGACATATTCCCCTGTGAAGATTCTGGAACTTTTGCTCCAAATCAAGTCTCTCAGTGGGCAAAAAGAACTTATTTTTGAACAAGTCCTGGAACTCATCCTATGTCAGTCCCAAATCGGTAATCTGTGGCTCATTCCGGAACCAAGTACTGGCGATGTCCATTATCTGTAGTCCCGCTGCCTCCACCTTCAGATCCTTTACAAGACGGGATAAGCGCATGACGCGCTCCATGTTCTCCAACCAGTCATTTGCATAAATAATGCCCTATGTCCCCTTGAAGGGCCGGGAATCCAACTTCTTGAAATCATGTATGATACCAGGCCTGGGTTGTACCTCATCTGGCTATGGTGACGCTGTCCTCTCCACTACGGTAATGGCTACCTGGTGGGCATTCTCAATCTCCTGCCTTATCACATCAGTCTGCATATGCTGTGCCTCAGCCTGGGCCCTCTGGGCCTCCATTATTTGCTGGAATAGTACGAATAGATATGTAGCATCAACTGGCACTGATGGTGGGGGCAAAACTCCCTCGGAAATAGCTGAAACTGTCCTCTGAACAGGGGGAGGAGTACCCCCAAAATTGGCTGTTGAGGGCCCCACCCGGACCGGTGAGGTGACCTTCTGAGCTGGAGCTGGAGAAGTAGCTGCTCGCCGCAAAGGTAATGATGTAACTGACCTCGTTGAGACTACGATAGAGCACTGCGATCGTGTCTTCGGCGGCATCCTGAAGACAGATTAAACAAATAAATTAATATTGCACAAAATACGATATCATCAAAGAAGGACATAATTATTCAAAGTAAACAAGCATTCAGATAGATAAAGATAGCAAAAGCGAATAATTGAAGTATTTTTAGCTGTGATTGAGTACACTCTCATCCTATATCCTATATCTTATCACAGGCTCGCAGTAGTACAACTAAGTCGTTGTACTATCATGACATTGCTCTAATTGTGAAGCCTGACCTGCATGGGCCACCACTAAAAATGTGTCACGACCCACACCCAGAATGATGGCACGAGTAGTGAACAACGTCCAGCCTATGATGCAGCATCGACGGTAGAACGCTGTCTAAGACAATATAACTATCTAAATATCTCACATAATATAATAAGGGTACATGTCATGCTATCTCAACTCCAAATAGAGAAACAATATAATAATACAATATTGGTAAACAATACTCAATTATAATATCAAACTAAGGAGGATGAAAGTACGCTATAGAATAAAGGGAAAATAGGAGTCACAATACATCCACAAATCCAATACTATAAGTCTAGGCTCAACAACTCTCAAAAGTAATATATACATGCCATTAGTCCAAAATAAGTCTAGTGCAAGTCCAAGACTATATAACTATGCCTTCTTGGGCACTGGCACTATGTTGTCCTGCTCTAGGGGAGTATCCTCTAGTGACTCACCATCCTGCGGCCCATAATAAGTGGGACACAGCTCCTCTGGCCAATCATCTGAAAAATATATCCAATCAGGAAAGGAGCGAAGTACAAAACTCTGAAAGCAACTCCAAATACATAGTAAAGCATATATGACGAGTAATAGAAAATGATACAAGATGCACGAGTATTAAGAAATGGAAATACAGGTGAGAACAGACAAATAATCACAATAAAGAAGTAGAAAGTAAATACTGGTAATATGAAAATAAACTGTACTACAAGAACATGAATACTAGTTATATGGTTTAGAGCGCAAGTTCGTTATGTGATCGGCTTAGGTTGCACATAAGGTAACTCGATTATACGTGAGGTGTATAATCGACATAGATATGAGATAAGTAGGGCTTGATCACATAACCAACTTCTACTCCCCCTCCCCAGCCAATACTCATGGATCCAATCACGATACGCTATGCATATGAATACGATATAGTCACACTAGCACACAAAATAGTGGATGCACAAGAAGTACATAAAATAATACCCGATGCACATGATGAAATACATGTGTAAGGATACCCGATAAACACGGTAAGGGGATGACATCTCCTAACAGGATCCATGTAGTACCAGTCCGTGTAACAATGTGTCAGAATCAGGTATATCAGTTCTAGAACAAGTGATATATACACTATCATAAAATAAAAACTAACAGAGAGATGTACTCATCTCTGGTCCTGAGCAAATGGCGTATCTCGATGCCCAATTTGGTTCACATAATCCTATTTAGGAAATATCATGTCAGATGGTACAATAGAGTGATAAAAATACTAAAATGAGCTAAACATGATATTCTAGGTCAATACTAGGTTATTCTAGCTAAACTAGGTCAAACTTGGTCAATTTTAGTAAAATGGCTACTTCTAGGTCCACACTAAGGTTTTAGGCTTATATGAGCTATTAACCAGCTACTACAAGTCAATACTAGCTATAATAGTTAGTAACACTAATAACTATATAATGAAATACTTTATGTATCTATATATACTAACTAACATATATACACTACACTAATTGATCTCTCGAACTGATAACACTAATAACTTATACTTAATTATATAAGTTAACTTATCTCTACTTTATAGATATATAGCTGCTAGTAATATATTAACTAAAACCAACTAATACACTAACTGGCACCAATTGGTAATACTATATTTCAACTATTACAAACCTTCTAATACTACCTGATAACTGAGCTTATACTATAACTAATACTAACTATACTAACTTAGCTTATTCTCTACTGACACTAACAGGCATACTAACTACTATATGTATATAGTAACTCACTAACTGATATTGATATACTAACTAGTATTGATAGCACTTACAGTCAGCTAATACTAACTTATAACCCAATATACTACTTATACTGATACAAAGTATCAGTATTCAGGGACTGAATCTTCCCTACTTGATACTTCGTGTATCAGTCCACTTACCAATTCAACTGATACTCAGAGGTTCCCCCCACTCTAATAAGTATCCAACTTAAAATAGTATAAGTGTACACCCTCTTCAACCTGCCATGGCTGCTGTTACTGCTAACATGCTTTTGCTGTTTCATCACTGAGACTGATGCTGTTCTTATCCTCAAAATGCACAGAATATTATGTCTGTGCTCGAGCAACTGCCTGCATCCCAGACCCATTTTCCCCATCCTGTGCAACATCTGACACCCTCACTGCCATTTCCAATCAACCCCATCTTCACACAACAATCAACTTGCTGTTACAAGGTTGGTGCTTGCATTGCAAGCCCGATCACTTCCCTCTCTTGTCTGGAACACACCCAGGTAATGACACTTCCCCCACCCTAGTTCACACATTAGTCTGTGCAATTGATACTCACAACAGTATGTATAAATGATACACACAACTGTGTAACTTTCCTCAATTAAATACTTGAACCTGCTCTTACCTGAGTTTGAGTTGTTTTCCTTTCCCAATTGTACAACAACATATTGTTGTTGCTACTTCTTACCTTGTTCCCTACCTGAGATGATATCCTCTTCTTGAGTTCACTGCAGTTGTTCATTCCAGATCCCCCTTCATCTCTTTCCTTCACTCATATACATCATTACACAAAATTATTCCTATGATACTCCAAAGAATTATACAACAAGGTTCACACTAGAAATTGAGATAGGTAGATAGATGGGCAATTAGATACATAGGCACCCACACACTCAGATCACTTGATCACCATCAATACAGTCACACTCAATTGTTTACTTCACAGTGAACACAACAATAATAATAGCATTATCAACTACTACAACTCTCCCTCAAAAACACACAATCACCCAACACACACACACACACACACACACACACACACACACACACACATATATATATATATATATATATATATGTGTGTGTGTGTGTGTGTGTGTGTGTGTGTGTGTGTGTGTGTGTGTGTTCATAAATAAAATTGAGTGAACACAACACATGCACTAATAACCATTTCATCAAACACCTTGAGTATAAAATATGAAATACTCATGATGCCCATCCAATTAAAGGGCCAAAACCCAATTCTCCACAATCATCTACTCATACATATTAATAACAACTATATATATAACTAATATAACTTAGTACAATAGAAATTAAAGAGAAATAGCATTAATCATCCAAAATGAGCTTCGTATCACACCGCATCATGATACGGCCTACTTGTGTCCAATTGTGGACACGTAGCTAGTCCCTCAACCCCGATCTAAGTCCAATTAGACTAAATTGGTCTCATGACACACACTTGATGTGTTAATCTCATAATTCTCCCAAATATCACTCAAAAACTTATGTAGAAATGTTAATTCCTAACAATTAGGAGTAGAACTTTATCCTATAGGTAGCCTTATGCCATTAGGGTGTTCCTAAGCGTCAAATGCATGATTTGGGACTCAAATAGAGATAATTTCAGATCTATAACTATTGGGAGATGGATTCCTAATAAAAAGTACAATGAACATGATCCGGACACGATCTCCTTGCCAAAGCTCCTTCTCCAAGTGCTCTTTGCCAATCCAAGATCCAATGCTTCTTCTATTGAATTGGAATAAGGGGGAATAAAGTGAATTAGGTTGAATTGATAGAGGAAATAAAATGAATTAGGGATCTAATGAATTGGGGATCTCAAAATGAATGCAAATAAGGAGAGAGAGAGAGAGAGAGAGAGAGAGAGAGAGAGAGAGAAAGAGAGAAAAGAGCCTCTCTAATAGTGGTCGGCCCTTGCCCCCTCTCCCAAGAAACTTTACAAAGTCTACTTTGCCCCTCATTAGCTAATAATGGTAACTAATTAAGGAGGGCTATATTGGAAAGTCTCTACCTAATCCAAATTAGCTCTAATCCTCCTAATTAACTAAAGGAAATGTGTTTTAATGGGCCTAGCCCATGTTGGGCTCAAATATTATCATGGCAAGTTTAATTGGGTTCACTAGTGTTAAGTCTAACTAATAGGCTAGCCCACCAACCATAAATAATAATACTATATATATAATTAGCACAAGCACAAATTAAATTATTTAGCACATTAACTAATTATTAAATACTATAATTGAATAAATAAGTATATAATGACTAAAATACCCTCAATTGGAAAAAGGAGGGTGACATCATATTATTATATTATCCTCCATTTGGGAGTTGAGATATCTTGACAGGTATATTATATATATTGTGTGAGATGTTTAGATAGTATTGTTGACCTAGACAATGTTCTACCGTCGATGCTGCGACGTAGGCTAGACGTACCCATGTACTCGTGCCCCTATATCGGGTACGGGTCGTGACACTGGGGATCTTCCCTTGGCTAAGGGCTATCCATAGGAAGAAGAACTAGGTTCATAGGAGACCTATTGAGAAAGTTATATTGACTTGTGTGGTCAAATTAAAAAAAATATAAATTTTGACCACTAGGTGTTTGTAGAAATATTTTATTAAGGATTTTAGATGTGATTCATTGATTTGAGAGGGTTGGTGTGTCCACAATTGGATACAAAGAGCCCGTATCACGATACTTCAGGATACGGGGGTGTAGATTTGGTATTTTCCCTTGTATTGTACTTCTAGAGGCTAATTCTTTGTTATTAGCATTAAGTTTAGTTGTATTAATTATTATATATCATAAATTATATACTTGGTATTATGAGGTTGTGGTATCATGGTGTGGAGTTTTAAGAGAGTATTATAGGGAATCCTAGTGTGATATTAGAGTGTACACTAGGTGTTTGATATATTGCTAATTAGTATTATATAGTGTGTTAGTTGGTTTGTGTGTGTGTGTGTGTGTGTGTGTGTGTGTGTTAGTGAGGTTATCTTGTTGCGTTCAAATGGAACACTTGAGCAGGCCAATCAACAGTGGAACCTAAGAGTGAATGTGGGTTCGACTGATGGTGTGAATATGAGGGTGTTGGCTCTGGTGCAGGCAAGTGATGAAGTTGTTGTTGGTTTTGTATACAGTGTACTTGCAGTAAAGAGAATTATGGTTGGATTATGTAGGGGATTATCTTCTGTGCAAGTGCTTGAGGAGGGAAAACAACTACTTCATGTCTACAGTATGTGTAGGGGAGACCTACCATCTGCAACAAATGATCAAGAAGACTACATAACAGTCTAATTGTTGCAGTCTCAGTGAGATCGAAAGGTAGCAGTTGGGGAAAACAAGTTAGGTGTAAGAGCTTGAACTTGGCACAACAATGGTATACTACAAGGGTGAACCTAGAGTATCAGTGCAATGATATTGAACCTTGTGTACCTGCACAATTGGATGGGGGGTTAACTGTATGTACTCGTTTATAGTATAAGCAGTTGAAGGTATAACAGGTAGGGGCCTGCAAACAAATGTTTAGAGAACTGTCATACAGTTAGTCCTAGGCTTGGCTTTTAGTCCATGTTCAGGTAGGGAGTTGAAGTCTTGAGTGAAAGAGTGTTTATATCTGGGGGTTTTAGTGTCTATGAAGAGGAAGAAGGATGCACTAGTTAGTGTGGTGTGCTTGGGAGGTTGATAGAAGTGAGGGTTGTGTTAATTTTTATATCATGTAAGTATCAAGGCTTAGGACAGAGAGTGTAGAGGGGGTTGGCTCGAGCTTGACACTTGTGAAGTGTGACAGTGTACTGTGGTGCATTTGTGATGGTTGTTGTTGTCACAACAATAACATCAGTGTTGTTGGCAACTGCATTAAGGTAAAAAGAGGTAGTGGTGTGTGTTTTAGCAGTAGCCAGGGGGAGTGATGTAGTATGTACAACCACAACAATAGTAGGAGTAACAACAGCAGTAGTGAGTATGAGGTGTGGGTGTTTGTGAGGGTTTAGTAGCCTTATTGGTACTCTAATGTATATTAGAGTTTAAAGTATTAGGTAGTATGTTAGGGAGTGAAGTTAAGTTAGTGTCAGGGGTTAGTGTGGGTTGAGGAAGCAAGATACAAGTGAACACATACTAAAGAGGTTAAAGAATTGGAACACTAAGTTGAAGGTATAGTGTTAGCTAAGGTATTTGTTTACCTTGTAGTATTGGGCAAGGTATTAGTAAGGTAAGAGTATTAGACTAAGATATTTGAGGTATCAAGGTAATGGAGTTTTGAGCCAAGGTATTGGTAGATAATATAGTATAGTATATGTATGAATATAATATATGTTATTAGTACCTCTATTATTTAGTATAGTATAGTATAGTAATAGTTAAAATTAGCTAAGATAACTTGATAATAACTATTATAGCCTAATATTAGCAAGATATTAGCTAAGTTTGTGTATAATGGTTAATATAATTTAGACATTACTTAGTATTGACCTAGAAACCTAGGTTTGACCTAGTCTTGACTAGTATTGACTAGTTTGACTCTAAAAGTTAACTTAATAGGTAGTTTGAACTTAGAATCAAGGTGTGGACCTAATTTGACCTAGTTTGACTGGACTTGACCTAAAAACATGATTTTAACCTATTTTAGACTTATTTATGATTCAAAAATACCTTTAACATGATAACTCATGTATATAGGTCACTTGGACTCCAATTCAGACTTATTTGGTATTTCTTGCTCAGGACCACATATGAGTACATTCTCTGATAGTTTCTATTATTTGATAATCTCTACTATATAATGCCAAAACTAGGCTTTACCGTAAAAAAATTTCGTTCCAAAAATACCCTTCAACATATTTAGTAATTAAAAAGAATACCTACAATAAATTTTAATGACAACCATTTAAGAGATGCAATAATGACAACCATTTAAGAGATGCAATAAATTCCACTGACAATCAAAGGGTTCATGCTAAAGTAAACTAACTCATCAACATCATTCACTCCAATATACGTGCAAATCACGTGCATATATACTAGTTACTATAATACAAGTATTTAGAAATATTTTACTTGATTCCTGACCCGATGGTATACGAGTGTAACCCCCTGATTTTTCAGAAATTTTTAATTTGGATTTTTCACAATTTTCTGTAATTTTCTAGAATTTTCAAGAATTTATTTTAGATTCAAATATAATTAAAAATATCTCAAACTTTTATTTTATGATCTAAATAATAAAATATATTTTCTAGAAGTTTTTGGGAATTGTTTGAGTATTTTTAGTATTTATTGGGAGTTATTTAGGCTAATAACTAATTTTTAGGACTTGTAGAATTTATGGTGCAAGCTCAGGAATATAAAATGGACCCATGTTATTTTTTAAGGTTTATAATATTATTATATATTTTTTGGAATTATTTCAGAATTTGTGGAATAATGTTAGTATTTATTTTTAGTTTTATGGCAAAACTAATTTTTAGAGCTTCTCCTAATTATAGTAGGAAATCTATGAATATAAAATTATCCCAAATATTTTTATAAGGTTTTTTGGTTCAAAATATATTTTCTGTAATTTTTCCAGATTTTTATGATTATTTTTAATGTTTATTTTGAGTTATTTAGATTTAAAACGACTTAATTGATGTTTTGATAAAGGCAAATCAAAAATAAATAATATAAATAAAACCATTCAATCAGATTCTAACACATGTCAGCCTATAGATATCCATTCAGCCGCAGGTACATCTATATATATATATATATATATATATATATATATATATATATATATAATATAATAACCCTAATTATCTCATTATTTTAGAGAGAGAGAGAGATTTGGGAGAATTGTCATCTAGGGTTTCTTCATCTTCCAGAAGCCATTGCGCATAGCTCCGGACTCCAAACGAGGCCTAGTTTCTTGCGTTAGAACGATATTGAGGTTAGCTTTCTGATTATATAATTTGTTTTACAAAATTATTAGTATTAAATTCTGAAAAATTCGTAGAGCACAGCATGTCCGAAAATAGACGTGTTTCGATATTTTCGCAATTTCGGGAGAACCCGGAATCAGAATCACGAACCGTTTAAAGTTTCGGAAATCTAATGTCGAGATCATCGACATATATTTTTCCAGAATTTAATTTGAAGTATTTATATACTGTTAATTCTGTAGAACTTCTAGGTTAGAATTTAACCATGGGTGCACAATACAAAATTTGTATGTGCCATAATTTCCAAACGAATTTGAATTCGGATGAGCCATAAATTCTAGTATGTTTTTTATGCTGAAATCTACAGGAAATCATGCATGAAAGTCGAGTTTGTGTCGGTTGACTTTTTGGTCAACAGATCGCCTCGATTTGCGTGCCATGAGTCTCGAGTTGATAAAATTCAGTTTCTTTGGACAAAATTTAGGAATTAACATAAAAATCAGAATAATAAGATTAAAATAGGATTTTAGAGTAATTATTCCAGAATTAAATAAATTTAAATAAATTATCTTTTGACGTGATAAATTTGTAATACATAGGCTATTTGGACTGTGACTTGGACTCTGATTCATACCAGCAACAGGACCCCAGGCAAGTGTACCTTGCCAAACTCTGCAGTATTGTTATATATTTTCCTTGCTTTATTATATTGCTGTGCATGCTTAACCTAGGGCCGTGTGACGTACTTAGCGTCCGATTATAGTCGGGTGCCAACACCGTACGCAGAGTTGTGTATTGTCATCTAGACATGGATATTTGTGACCCTCTTTATTCTCGTATTTGTCCTATCAAGTACACTATAACCCAGGACACTTGACACTATTCATGAGACAGAATCTTCCTGAGATATTCATGGTGATTCTGTGTAGGATACATGTTTTATGACATAGACATCATATTCATAGATATTAGATGACTTGCTGCATTAGATATGATCGTGCGTGACATGGACATGGTGCATCATGGACATGAGAAGTGTGATTACATTGGGTGGGGAGAGACACACAGGCTATAGGCTGAGTTTATATATATATATAAAATATAGTAAACACATAGTAAAATACATAGTAAACACTGCTACCGGCTCCAAGACACAGAGCTTGTAGTGGTCTCAGCCTGAGTTTAGTGATGCTCTCAAATTGCATTTTCACATAGATGGTTATATAGTTTACCCTATTTATTTTATTTACTATTACACTGCATTTTGGCATGTCGATTTATGTACCTTGTTATGTCCCCTGAGGACCTGGATACCGGACTTTGTCTCCAGGACTAGCAGACGAGATCGACCCCGAGTTACACGGGACAGGAGCATTAGCAGAAGATGGAGCAGGAGCAGACACTGGAGCAGTACCAGATCCAGTAGACGATTGATCCCCGAGGGTATCATCTGGGTATATGCTTTCCCCATACTCGGTATTTGCTGTGGTTATCTTTATTCTTGTATCTTGACAGATGTATCAGACTCATTATCGGGTTATTTTCCCGAGTTTATATCATATTGAGATTGATCTTGCTTTATGATTCTGATATTGTTGTATTCATTTCTGTGGATGAGATTAGTATATCTAGACCATTATTATTGTATTACAGCTTAAGTACGCCCCGATGGATCCATTAAATTGGGTTTGTCCATCGATGTGTGCTGCTGGCCATTGCCACGTGTCTAGTCCCTCGATATTTTGGGACTGGGGCGTGACATGATTTTTGTGGTGGCCCATGCAGGTCGATGACTAAATTGTTCGGTTTCAACTTAGGAACCGAGCAAGCCTGCAATAAGGATAGGATAAGTTTTTGGATCTCATCCACTTGCTTGAATCGTTCTTGACATCTATATCGGATTCGAATTAATTTCTTGACTTGCATCCTGCCTTGATTTTCGTGCGCCTCTTATTGTTTATTTTGGTTGTTACTCTAAACTTTTTATTATGTGATTGGTAATTAGAACTTGACAGTTTGAGTTAATCTTATAGATGGTGACCTAATGATTACCCCTTAGCTTTGAACCGCGTAATTAGTACCCCACCTCGATACAAGTTATCTTTCCTTTCCCTTGAGACTAGTAACCTGTCCATTCTCACTATTGACACATGACCTATGAGCACTATGATTAAGACTTAAGATGACCATTACTTACGTAATACCATAGGAGACCCTAATAAGAGTTCTGTTTTATTTAGATGTGCAAGGTTATTTTGCAGGACCCTCTTAAGACTGTCACAGTATTAGTTTAATTCTTATAAGTTGGGTAGTATGTCTCACAACATAGTACCACCTAGCCCTATTGATGAAGTGACTTAGGATGACACAACTTTAGACTTGCATAAGACGACAGTATTTATTCAGACGATAGAATTTAGAGGTCCTTGCCCCCATTTGGTCGACTAGCGACATAGACAAGGAGTTGTATGATAACTGTAGAGATTGTAGAGTCTTTTATTATTGTTGTTTATTTTGTTTCTGTTTGTGAACTTGAATTGATTTGTACCTCCTTTCATCATCATCTAGTGTACTTATAATTTTTGTACTACCTTGACTTATGCTGCTATATTATAGCCTAGTTTTTGCAAGCTTATTCTTTATCAAGCTTGTTCATGACATATGTGTTATTGGGGCCTGATCAACCCCACTAATACAATTGTCTATTCAGAATCAATGTATTATGGTCTGATCAACCTTAGTGCATTTTGGTTCACTCTTCACACGACTACTTTACGTGGATTGAGATATATAGTTGACTAGTAGACGCCTGTACTTACCCTCTAGATATGTCTGAGCAGATCGTATCGGTTACATAACTGTACTAATACGAGCATGCAAACAAAGGATTACCAAAATAGGATTTCAATCCACAACTGCTTTGATAATTCCCAATTGAATTCTTTAAACGCCTTGATCTCAATACTTCTATTCTATTACGCTGCCCTTGAACTCTTTATTATTGGTCTCCGTCTTCCCTTATTTCGGAAAGACGAAACATCGTGCTTGGTATAAATTGATACACAGAGAATACTAGATATACCCCATAGGCTGATCACATACTTGAGGATTATTCTTCGTAATTAAGGACATATCATATATGATATGATCGGCATTGAAGTTCGAGGCTTGAATGACATGAGTAAACATATTAAGAAATATTCTCTTAAGGTATATAGCCTTATGTGATAGATGGGTAAATTCTAAGTTGGGTAGTAGTGCATTGTCAACTCGAGAGAAATTTCTTTTAGATTGTGATCGAGTAAGATTAAATTGGGAGAGGTTCAAGCCATTTTAATTTTGAGAATTTTAGAAGAATGACTAAGATGATGAGGATTAATGAATTGATATTGAGGACCCAATATTTATACCTTTAGTACATGATTTAAACAATGAAGGTAAAATCATCAACTTGAAATTTAGAGGATAAAAAGATGAAATTTCAGACTTGAACAATGGTGGACTGCATTTTAATTTTTTTTTCAAGTTGATGATTTGAGTTAAAATAAAAAACTTGATGGTTGGACTACCTATTTGAAATATTAAGGATGTGAATGGAATTTAAGAAGTTGAAGCATACAAAAACTTATAAGTGAAAATAGGAATAATAATGGACTCGAATTACTTCTAGAGGAGATTATGATAATTGGAGATCGTGAGGTAAAATTGATATGCGTATTTAAATCTTGAAGATGATATATGGATTTAATTTAAATTTGGATATGGATAATTTGAAAAAGCGAGAAGAGATAACCATAGGTTGAATTTGATTGGATCAGTGGTCATCTTAACCTAGAAGTGATTACAATGGATATGATTAGGATTTTAATTGTCGCAAGGAGATTGCGATTGACTTGCCTTATGTACACGAAGGATTAACAAATTATGCCTTATTTTAATTTTGAGGACGATATTGTCTTAAGTTGGCTGGATTGTGAAACCCCCTCACCTAAGAAGTAGACCTACTTGGCTTAGATAGTGAGACTAAGGCTAGCTCGAATCCACTTAGGAATAGAACACGACATTTTTCATTTAGTTTTATAACATGGTATCCCTCGGCGCGTCTTACCATTGCTTCGATAATTGGAGCACTTCCCTAGTCACTGCCTTCCTACAAATTCCACACCTTGTCCTAGACATGCCCATCCTCCAATTTTTATCTTTGTGCAATATTTCAATTGTTGGGTGCTTTTATGCAAAAGAGCATTTAGGTGTCACACTATTGGACATGACACACGAAGAAACCTATTTTCACTCATGTGAATTTCTCCCATGATTTTCGGAATGTGCAACCTGCAACATCGTCCACTCCGTTAAACCTAGCCTTGTATTTTAACCAATACAAATCTTAGACCATCCTTGACTTCTACCATGGCTTAATTTTAATTTCGAGGATGAAATTTTTATAAGTTGGGTAGATTGTAACCCCCTGATTTTTCAGAAATTTTTAATTTGGATTTTTTACAATTTTCTGTAATTTTCTAGAATTTTCAAGAATTTATTTTAGATTCAAATATAATTAAAAATATCTCAAACTTTTATTTTATGTTCTAAATAATAAAATATATTATCTAGAAGTTTTTGGAAATTTTCTGAGTATTTTTAGTATTTATTGGGAGTTATTTAGGCTAATAACTAATTTTTAGGACTTGTAGAATTTATGGTGCAAGCTCAGGAATATAAAATGGACCCATGTTATTTTCTAAGGTTTATAATATTATTATATATTTTTTTGGAATTATTTCAGAATTTGTGGAATAATGTTAGTATTTATTTTTAGTTTTATGGCAAAACTAATTTTTAGAGCTTCTCCTAATTATAGTAGGAAATCTATGAATATAAAATTATCCCAAATATTTTTTTAAGGTTTTTTGGTTCAAAATATATTTTCTGTAATTTTTCCAGATTTTTATGATTATTTTTAATGTTTATTTTGAGTTATTTAGATTTAAAACGACTTAATTGATGTTTTGATAAAGGCAAATCAAAAATAAATAATATAAATAAAACCATTCAATCAGATTCTGACACATGTCAGCCTATAGATATCCATTCAGCCGTAGGTACATCTAAATATATATATATATATATATATATATATAATATAATAACCCAAATTATCTCATTATTTTAGAGAGAGAGAGATATTTGGGAGAATTGTCATCTAGGGTTTCTTCATCTTCCAGAAGCCATTGCGCATAGCTCCGGACTCCAAACGAGGCCTAGTTTCTTGCGTTAGAACGATATTGAGGTTAGCTTTCTGATTATATAATTTGTTTTACAAAATTATTAGTATTAAATTCTGGAAAATTCGTAGAGCACAGCATGTCCGAAAATAGACGTGTTTCGATGTTTTCGCAATTTCGGGAGAACCCGGAATCAGAATCACGAACCGTTTAAAGTTTCGGAAATCTAATGTCGAGATCATCGACATATATTTTTTCCAGAATTTAATTTGAAGTATTTACATACTGTTAATTCTGTAGAACTTCTAGGTTAGAATTTAACCATCGGTGCACAATACAAAATTTGTATGTGCCATAATTTCCAAACGAATTTGAATTTGGACGAGCCATAAATTCTAGTATATTTTTGATGCTGAAATCTACAGGAAATCATGCATGAAAGTCGAGTTTGTGTCGGTTGACTTTTTGGTCAACAGATCGTCTCGATTTGCGTGCCATGAGTCTCGAGTTGATAAAATTTAGTTTCTTTGGACAAAATTTAGGAATTAACATAAAAATCAGAATAATAAGATTAAAATAGGATTTTAGAGTAATTATTCCAGAATTAAATAAATTAAAATAAATTATCTTTTGACGTGATAAATTTGTAATACATAGGCTATTTGGACTGTGACTTGGACTCTGATTCTGATTCATACCAGCAACAGGACCCCAGACAAGTATACCTTGCCAAACTCTGCAGTATTGTTATATATTTTCCTTGCTTTATTATATTGCTGTGCATGCTTAACCTAGGGCCGTGTGGCGTACTTAGCGTCCGATTATAGTCGGGTGCCAACACCATACGCGGAGTTGTGTATTGTCATCTAGACATGGATATTTGTGACCCTCTTTATTCTCGTATTTGTCCTATCAAGTACACTATAACCCAGGACACTTGACACTATTCATGAGACAGAATCTTTCTGAGATATTCATGGTGATTCTGTGTAGGATACATGTTTTATGACATAGACATCATATTCATAGATATTAGATGACTTGCTGCATTAGATATGATCGTGCGTGACATGGACATGGTGCATCATGGACATGAGACGTGTGATTACATTGGGTGGGGAGAGACACACAGGCTACAGGCTGAGTTTATATATATATATAAAACATAGTAAACACATAGTAAACACATAGTAAAATACATAGTAAACACTGCTACCGGCTCCAAGACACAGAGCTTGTAGTGGTCTCAGCCTGAGTTTAGTGATGCTCTCAAATTGCATTTTCACATAGATGGTTATATAGTTTACCCTATTTATTTTATTTACTATTACACTGCATTTTGGCATGTCGATTTATGTACCTTGTTATGTCCCCTGAGGACCTAGATACCGGACTTTGTCCTCAGGACTAGCAGACGAGATCGACCCCGAGTTACACGGGACAGGAGCATTAGCAGAAGATGGAGCAGGAGCAGACACTGGAGCAGTACCAGATCCAGTAGACGATTGATCCCCAAGGGTATCATCTGGGTATAGGCTTTCCCCATACTCGGTATTTGCTGTGGTTATCTTTATTCTTGTATCTTGACAGATGTATCAGACTCATTATCGGGTTATTTTCCCGAGTTTATATCATATTGAGATTGATCTTGCTTTATGATTCTGATATTGTTGTATTCATTTCTGTGGATGAGATTAGTATATCTAGACCATTATTATTGTATTACAGCTTAAGTACGCCCCGATGGATCCATTAAATTGGGTTTGTCCATCGGTGTGTGCTGCTGGCCATTGCCACGTGTCTAGTCCCTCGATATTTTGGGACTGGGGCGTGACATAATTTTTGTGGTGGCCCATGCAGGTCGACGACTAAATTGTTCGGTTTCAACTTAGGAACCGAGCAAGCCTGCAATAAGGATAGGATAAGTTTTTGGATCTCATCCACTTGCTTGAATCGTTCTTGACATCTATATCGGATTCGAATTAATTTCTTGACTTGCATCCTGCCTTGATTTTCGTGCGCCTCTTATTGTTTATTTTGGTTGTTACTCTAAACTTTTTATTATGTGATTGGTAATTAGAACTTGACAGTTTGAGTTAATCTTATAGATGGTGACCTAATGATTACCCCTTAGCTTTGAACCGCGTAATTAGTACCCCACCTCGATACAAGTTATCTTTCCTTTCCCTTGAGACTAGTAACCTGTCCATTCTCACTATTGACACATGACCTATGAGCACTATGATTAAGACTTAAGATGACCATTACTTACGTAATACCATAGGAGACCCTAATAAGAGTTCTGTTTTATTTAGATGTGCAAGGTTATTTTGCAGGACCCTCTTAAGACTGTCACAGTATTAGTTTAATTCTTATAAGTTGGGTAGTATGCCTCACAACATAGTACCACCTAGCCCTATTGATGAAGTGACTTAGGATGACACAACTTTAGACTTGCATAAGACGACAGTATTTATTCAGACGATAGAATTTAGAGGTCCTTGCCCCCATTTGGTCGACTAGTGACATAGACAAGGAGTTGTATGATAACTGTAGAGATTGTAGAGTCTTTTATTATTGTTGCTTATTTTGTTTCTGTTTGTGAACTTGAATTGATTTGTACCTCCTTTCATCATCATCTAGTGTACTTATAATTTTTGTACTACCTTGACTTATGCTGCTATATTATAGCCTAGTTTTTGCAAGCTTATTCTTTATCAAGCTTGTTCATGACATATGTGTTATTGGGGCCTGATCAACCCCACTAATACAATTGTCTATTCAGAATCAATGTATTATGGTCTGATCAACCTTAGTGCATTTTGGTTCACTCTTCACACGACTACTTTACGTGGATTGAGATATATAGTTGACTAGTAGACGCATGTACTTACCCTCTAGATATGTCTGAGCAGATCGTATCGGTTACATAACTGTACTAATACGAGTATTTCAAACACTTAGTGTCCAAACTTCAATGTTAAGTTAGACAATATTTATCCATATTTAAGTAGACAATATTCAACCCAAGCCAATCACATATCTCACTAGTATTTCAAACACTTAGTGTGGTTATAATTTTTCTCTATATTCTAATTTATTGCCTTTATTCTATTTCAATGTGATCAGATTATGCTATATTGCTTTAGATTATTTGTCTCTTTTCTACCATACTATGATATCTGCTCATTATTTTCTCGTCTTGTATTACATTCTCTATTACTGTTTATAGTCATAATCAATTAACTTGGAACTGCTATTAGGTTATACTTTGCTCCATCTTGAATAGATATATTTTTTAAACGATTACTTGGAGGATTGGTGTCTGACGTATTACAGACCGCAGGAGGTAGCAGATACAATATTGGACCCTTTAATTCAGGAGTGATTATCGAAAGGTCTGGTCGGTGTCACCTATTATCTTAGTTATCATTTACTTAGCATGTTGTACTAGATTTTTTACCAACTTTTAGACATTGAGTTGTTATTGGTATTCTAGATTTTATGTTGATTTTTTAGACTCTTAGACTTGAGATTTTATTGTAGACTGTCTAGTATTGTGACTTGGTGACTTCAGTATTTTATACCATATAGTGCCATCTTCTTCCTTATATTTTTTTTTTTGATTGAGTATTTATCATTATTATCATATTATCCTCATTTTTGGAGTTGAGATATCATGGACAAGTTATATATATTATTGTATAAAATGGATAGAAAGTATTGTTGACCTAGACAACGTTCTACCACCGATGTTGCGACGTAGGCTGGACGTACCCACGTACTCATGCCCTTACACCGGGTAAGGGTTGAGACACAGTCCACCTTCGTCTAAGGGGCACCGGTTCATCCTGGCTATCACAAACTACTTCTCTAAATAAGCGAAAGTCGTTCTGCTAGTAGAGGTAAAAATATCCAATGTGATCAATTTCTTTAAACATCACGTCATCTACCGCTTCGGCTTGTCTCGCAGGATCATTTATGACACGACATCATTTGTAAGCGCTTTCTTCCAATTTTGCGATAAAAACTGAATCTAAAATGCAGGTTCAACCGCCTATAATCCAGCAGCAAATATATTAGCCGAAGCATTCAACAAGACAATCATCAAGCTACTCAAAAAGTTCGTTTCAACGAATAAACGTGACGGGAATGAGAAGTAGGGCGAATGTCTATGGGCCTACCTTACGACGGTATGAACTCCTATTGGCAGCACGTTATTCTCTTTGGTTTATGGAAGCGAGGTCGTTCTTCCTTTGGAGACCAAAATTCCTTCTCTCTGGGTAGCCCTCACCCACCAGCCAACCGTCGAAGACAACCATTGTCGACGTCTACAATAGTTGGAGGCACTTGACGAAAAATACCTCTTGGCTCAGTAGCGCATTGTGCTATATCAAGCACGACTCTCCGGGACCTTTAACAAAAAGGTGAAGGAATGGGCATTCTAGGTCGGCGATCTCGTCATAACCGTAAGGAGACCGACGATCATGACCCACAAGAGGGCAGGAAAATTCTAACCCAAGTGGGAGGGTCCCTTTATAGTAGAAATGGTATACTCCAACGGCGCATACAGACTCGCTAAGCCTAATAGTGACTTGCTCATGATGCTAATCAACGACAAGTTCCTAAAAAAATACTATGCCTAAGTTAGGCACGCAAAAAAAAGAAAATGTCATTTCTATCCCTAGCAGAGAGACATCAAAGTATAATGTTCACAGCTGATGTCTTCTCCAGCAAACTATTTTTGTTCATAGCACACGGACAAATCTGTTATCCGTACTCGAGTAGCAATGGATAACAGATCCACAAAACTTCTCTAAGGTAAATGGTTCACGTCTACATTACCTCTGAACTATAAGTCGTTCTTCCCATCAAAAGAAAGCAGTCATGTCCATACTACCTCGGACTCGTCCCTTTTGTTGTTATCTCTACAAAAATTTTACAAAGCAAGTAGTTCACGTCCATATCACCTCTGAACTATGAGCTACCCGTGTTCCTCAGTAAAAGAAAGAAGTTATATCTATACTACATCTGACTCATTTCCTTTTATCTCCACAAAATACTTTACTATGATCATACTCAGCTACAAACAAACTTGCTTGACTATCGGTTCTACACCAAAGTATCCCTAACATCACAAATAATGTCCCCACCGAACTTTCTTAATAGAACTACTCTAACCTATCACGTTCATACTACCTCTGATAGGGCTTAGTATTATCGTCGTTATGATGTTATGCTACGTTCATATTACCTCTGGTATAATATTCACATCCACGATATCCACAGCAAGGAGAAAAGTTCTAAACAGAAAAAGCCAAAAAATTTATTGATATTCAAAGATCATGAGTACATATAATGGAAGTCCATTACATTTTGGATTTTTATTGATATTCAAGATCACGAGTACATCAAAAAAAGGAGACCCCTCTGTGTTGTTTCTGGTACCAGCACGTGTAAAGTCGGCAGCTCAACGAATTTTGGGTTATCACTTCAGCAAACTCCTTAGTGCAATCCATAATACATGGAAAAGAATCCATATCAATGGATAGAAAATAAACTTGCAACACAGAGCTGATCCTACAGACCCAACTCTATCGTGTGAAAGGACGTGACCAAAAGTCCCGGTTGGGATAACTAGCCCCACCTCTGCCACTAAGATGCACAGTCAGGACCCTGCCCAAGATCCAACCATCACATCCTAACAACATACGGGAAATAACTACAATGAGCTAGGTTGGAAGATCACGAACAATCCTCCGGATAGCATGCTTGTTCATCATGAACAACGGTAACTATGATATCCTTCAATGCTCCATCAGGACCCAAGCAATTCAAGGCAGTCCCTGCAAGATGAGCACACAAAAATTCATAATATTTGCAAAAGAAGACAAATATCATGAGGTAGGTATCCGCAAGATCATGCGCCACTTGTAGATTCATGGTAAACTAGCCATCCATGAACTCAAGCGCCAAGTCCTGTACATACACACGTAACCGCAACAGTGCAGAGGTGAGTGCACCCATGTAGCATGGTCACGCATGGTTTCCCAAGAGCATGCCTCAGATGAGTGTCCGAAGACAGCATCACCTATGCTACCAAAGGACGATTTTACTAACAACGCATGTCGCCACCTTTCGACAAAGACCATGCCCGTCGAGCAAAGAAGAATGCCTGAGCATGAACTGGCAATTTTTTACCCATGCAAACAGACGGTGCCGAAGTGTTCTTGTGTCCCAAGAATTGAGAACAAAAATTTTTGCTCCTTACCTTCACTGACGGCAGCTGGATGGTCGACTATCATAGGGAGAGGATCGACGAACCACTCGACCGATTTCCCCGCACTCAGCTTCCGTAGAGACATTAGGCAGAGAGAAAAAGTACTATTCTTCCTCTTCCCTAGTCCTATATTTATAGGCAAGAAAGCCATTAATGTCTCCTGAGTGGTTAGGCTTCAAAACCGAAGAATGAATCTGATAGAATGTCAGCAGCTAAGTGACCTCCCATGGGCCAAATGACTGGATACGCCAAGCAGAAAAATGCTTCACACATGCGCTAAAGAAGCCCATGCGTCTATCGCCTCCATGCTTCTGTTCAAAGTATTCCAAACTTAAATCTAACGAAGTTTAAGTTTAGAAACTTTAAAGGAGGTTTTGTAGAAGCATATAAAATCTACACCATGCACCGCAGTGATCAAGACTTATGCACCAAAGTGATCTAGAGCCATGCGTCATCCACATCATAAGTAGTGTTCCCATGTGCCAGCAGTGACATTCGCTACTACTACCCGAGTGTTCCCATGTGCCAGTAGTCCCATGCACCACTACTATCTCAGTGTTCCCATGCGCCAACAGTGCCATGAGCCACTACTACCCTATTGATCTCCATGCGTCGAGCATAAGTATTCCCAAGGTGCAATAAAAATCACATATCACGAGTATTATGGGCATCAACAGCCACAGATCTCGAATCACCACGTGGCAGTCTATTGCAACATGCGCCACTATACGGCAGCATGAGATGCGCGCGTGCATGCCTTCTCAAGGCTATAAATAGTTGGTATTTTCCACACAATAGAGAAGGAAAATGAGAAGGAGAGGGAGAAGAAGAAGACATAAGTTCCGCAAGGGACACCCATTGAGTCATATACTCAAGCTCCCTGAAGCCTCATCGCCCTCCTTGGTCCCGGATTATCAACGGAATAAAGGAGCCACTGTAGTGCTCGATCTCCACCATCACACTTTCCCAGATTCTTATATTTTTATTGTACTTAGACTCTATGTACTAGAGATTCTTTTGTACTATCCGATCAATAAAAAGTTAGTTCAACTTTCTCCCCGAGTGTTGATTCGGCGATGTCGACAGTTTCGTAGTCATATTTGTTCCCTTATTTGCTTTTTGTTTATGCATATTTTATGCTATAAATTTGGCATATTTTATGTATCTTGTTACGTACCTTCTGAGGACTTGGTGATCTCTCCAGGTTATTGCTGAGCTTAGTTTATAGGATAGATGGATGGGTGATGATTGCATCTCCATAGTTCAAGTATCGCTAGTGGTATTGTTTATCTTCTCCCGCATTTTATATTTCATACTATGACACTATCTACTGTATTGCCTAGTTTTGATAGACTCATATTATTCTTTCAAGTTTATTCGAACATATATGCTAGTGGGCTGCAGATCATGAACCATATTATTCATTTTTTATATTTATTATTTTGTGGAATGAGATATTTGACTTGCCATATTAGACATGATACCCTATTCTAGACAGCGTATATGTATTTGAGGTAGGCTGAAGTCCACTTGATACATAGCTGGACATTGCCACATATTTTAGTCCCACGTATTTTGGGACTGAGCGTGACATATTGTAAGAAATATTTAAAAGAAGAAGAACATAGCTATGACTCTATGATTTTAAAGGAAGAAAAGATAAAAAAAAGTTTGCTTGTTAATTAGTTGTTACATTGTAGTATTTTATCTAATAAAAGGTGCATTTATGCTGTGGTATCGGACAACTTGTGCACAAGGTATAGTCTCTCGGTCGCTCTCTGGGGCACCATGATCGTATTGGCCTAGTAGGAAATGGGGCACCATGAGGCTTCTACGTCCTCACGATCATGGGGTATAATGTCCATTAGAGATATGGCCTTATAGAATTTTGTTTCTTAACATTCCATTTATATTGACAATGGTGTATCAAAGAAAATAATTTGATTGATCATAGATAAATGGATCCGTTTATCCCGACTCACTATTGCTTTTTTCTTCACTTTAGTCAATAGATTTTGGAGTCACCCATGGACCATCATGTAGATAGGTCCCATGCTAAATAAATTATTGCAAGCCTAACAGTTTGATGTAGAGACAGACAAGAATTTATATGTATATAAACTATTTTAATCCTTGTTTGTTGGAGGGATGGATAGCCGCTCATGGTTAAGAATCACTATATAAGTGATATTTTTTGTTACTTTTGTTTCTTTTATAAATTGCTTGTGATAAATAAATTGTACACGTGAATTACTGATATCGTGTTAATAAGGAAGAATTATATTCAATGAAATGCTGCTAACATATCTCTAAGAAATGAATATAGTTTAAGAAATATACAAGATATGTTAAAGTTATAAAGGAATGGATATCGAGCATGAATTATCGCTAATGCTTGAATGAATGAAAGAAGTAAATATGGCTTTTGATTATGTTTTCAAAATGAAATATGACTCATGAATTATGTTGGCATGAAATGGAAGTAGGTAAAAGATAAAAAGACCGTAATTAAAAGTAATATTTTCTCATATGATTACTTAGTGATTACTTTCAGTGAGTGTAGCTTTTGTCCCTCACCAGTACACAACAATGTATTAACCCCCCTTCACCCCCACAGGCGTTGGATTTTCTGATGGAACTCAGGACCCTCATCCTTTGGAAGTTGTAGATCGGAAGATATTATTATTTTTATATAAAATGATGTAATGCATTGAACAAAGTCATTATAATTTTTTCCAATTTTATCAGTTGTAAGCTAAGTCGGCATGTTCGGTTGGCTATTGAAAGCCTTTATAATCGTTGCAAGTTGTGAATAAAAGAGATTGTGCTTTTGCCTCATTGTTATCATTTGGTTTTTTTATTAAAATTCTAGTGCTTTAATCTAAATTTAGTCTATTTTATTATTATGTAAGATCATGCCTTATACAATGACAATATAGGCTTTTACAACATAATGTCCAGTGGAGACTTATCAGTCCTGCGGGATCGGCACATGACATTTAGTATCAGAGTACTAGGATCATTTTCTTTGGCCTTCATTGATTCGTTTCAATCAGAAGATATTTCCTTGATCAAAAATCCCTTGGCCTCCTTGATATTGTAGATAAGATGGAAGTTCCATACAATAAGTCCATAAATATTTTTGATTTTGAGTTTTATTGATGGTGATGGTGCTTGGAAGAGGACCATCGATGCTTGGGATGTTTGTAAGTTTTTATTTAAGTTTCGAGGGCGAAACTTTTTCTTGGCGGAATATTATGTAATGCCTCGCTCATAGAAGTAACATTTTATAGACATTGATGTTGGTTTTCTGGCTCAAGTAAGAGAAAGTCTTCAGTAAGAGCTCCCTTGTTGGGATAGAAAGATGTTTCATCATGAATGAGTGGATAAGACTTCACTTTATGATTCTTTCACGATTAATAAAGAACACATAAAGAAGGGATGCATGCTTGTTGCTAATAAGAATAAATTCCGTAATAACTAGAATGATAGTATATGAACTTAGTATGCCTTAATAAGAGAATTTACATGCTTGTGTAGAAAGAACTATTATTACACTTGTTTAAGAAAGATGGAATGATTGCATGCTAAAGTTAGACTATTATTATACTGAAAAAATGTTGCCAAACTTATTTAAAAGAAAGATAGAGAATGACTATATGTCCCTTATCGTATGCTATCAAAAGTGTAGAATGTCATGCTTAAGTTATAGAATGTTTGGTAGAACTATTTCTATGCTTGTGAAGAAAGAATAATTTTATGTTCCTTTATCATATGTTGTAAAGATAAAATTGTATGAAAAGAACTTGTACTATTGTAAGAAATATTTTAAAAGAAATAAAGAAAAAAAAATAAAGCTACATCTCTATTGTTTGAAAGGAAGAAAAGATAGAAAAGTTTTAAAGTTTTCTTGTTAGTTAGTTGTTACATCGTAGTGTTTTATCAGATAAAAGTTAAATTTATTCATTGTTCTTGGATAACCCGTGCACAAGGTATAGTCGCTCGATCGATCTTCGGGGCACTAGGATCCTATCGGCTTAGGACGGAATGGGCCACCCTGAGGCTTGTACATCATCGCTATCAAGGGGTGTCATGTCCATTAGAGAGATGGGCTTGTATGTCCCAATTTCTAATTATGGGGAGTCACCTATGGACCATCATGTAGATATGTCGCATGTTGTGATAACATTATTGCAAGCCTAACAACTTGATGCAAAAACATACATGAATTTATATATATATATATATATATATATATATATATATATATATATATATATATATATATATATATATATATATGCAAATTATTATAATCCCTATTTATTGTAGTATGGACAGCCACTCGTAGGTAAGAATCATTGTATAAGTGATATTTTTTACTTATGTTTCTTCTATAAATTGCTCCTAAGAAAGAAATTGTACACGTGAATTATTTATATCGTGTTAATAAGAAAGAATTGTATTAAATGAAATACTAGTAACATGTACCTACGAAAATGAATATGGTATAAAAAATATGTTGCATGTGTTTAAGTTAGAAAGGAATGGATATCATGCGTAAATTATCCCTATTGCTTGAATGAATAATACAAAAAAAAATATGACTTTTGATTATATTTTTAAAATGATGTATGACTCATGAATTATGTTGGTATGAAATAGAAGTATGTAAAAGATAGAAAGACCATAATCAAAAGCAATATTTTTTCACATGATTACTCAGTGACTGTTTTTAGTGATTGTAGCTTTTGCCACTTACCAGTACATGACAATATACTGACCCCCACCCCCTAGTACTGGATTTTTTGATAGACCTCCCGAGGCGATAAAAGACCATCATCCTTTGGAAGCTTGAGATCGGAAGGCATTATTTTTTTGTACAAAGGGATATAATATATGGAAGAAAGTCATAGTAATTATTTTTAGTTTCAAAAGTTGTAAGCCAAGTCGGCATTTTTAATTGGCTATTAAAAGCATTTGTAATCATTGCAAGTTATGAATAAAAGATATTGTGTTCTTGCCTCATTATTGTTATGGGGTTTTTTGCATTAAAATTATGCTACTACACTTTTAATTCAGTCTATTTTGTTATTGTGTAAGATCATGCCTTATACAAGCACAAGTTACTGGGTATGGCGGCGTATACATGAACAAGAATGGGTGACAGTAGTGGCATAGAGGATGTTATAGCCTTGCCCTTGCTGGTTTTCTTTGTAGAAGGAGAAGACTTGGGTCATTGTTGTCAAAGAAGAGTTGCAAAAGTTGGAGAGAATTTGAAAGTACGAGAATAACTTGAATGTGTAAAACTTTCTCTCTCCTACTACCCATCTATTTTTTAAAATTCTCACGGTTGTTTGGATTCAGCGGTGACGGTTCAAATTTCTAGGACATTTAATGCCCTTATTTTTTTATAACCAAGGTGCGGTCACACGATGGTTATGAATCCCAAGGACGATTTGTTGTAGAGAATGTTAGTGTGATCTCAGCTAATAGAAGATTTGCTCCTATGATCTTGTTTTTTTGTGAGCCATCTTCTACATGCAAGGTAATCTTCCTACAGACAGACTCTTCCCAAGTAGTGAAGATAAGCTCAAAGACTATTTCTTATACTTCTCTATTCAAAGTATTTTTTAAAGTATTTTGAAGAAAGTTGTCTTCAAAAACTTTGAAGGGGGTCTTGTAGAAGCATAAAAAATTATAAAGATTAGATCATCCAGGGGAAGCTAACTCGCAGGAATGCCCCTTCGATCGAAGCAGAAAGCACCCTATGTAAACCCCCTCACCCAAAATTAGGCCTAATTTGCTTAGATAATAAAATTAGGGCTGGTTTGAACCCAAATAGAAATAGAATATTTTATTTATTTAATTATGCAATATTTATGTCACATAGGGCACATTACCGTTGCTTCGATAATTGGAGCACTACACTACCCACTGCCTTCCTACAAACTTCACACCCTTGTCCTAGACATGCCCGCCTACTACTCTGACCTTGGTGTAACTTATAATTATGCTCTTTTGTGCTATATTTTAGTCGCACAATAAACGTCGCGGACGTTATTTCCTAATTCTAAATAAATTCCAACTTTGTACCCTTGTGCGTTCCAATCAAAATTGGAGACACAATCTTGACCGTTTGTGCAAACCAAATTTACGATAAAATTCTACACTGAATCCTCTACGTCTATGACACTTGTGTCCCACCTAATTCTATCCCCATGTACTTCTAATTAAATCAAGAACACCTTGCGCAGTAATTTTAATTCAATTAATTCAATTTCCATCTTGGTGCAATTTTCTAATTGTTGGGGGACTTTTATGCAAAATTGTATTAAGCTGTCCACACCATTGGACAATACATGAAGAAATCCAACTTTTCCCTTCATAGGAATTTTTATAATTTTTGGAATGTGCAAACGCACAACATCGCTCCTTCATATAAACTCCATCCTTGCATTTTAAACCATGTAATTTATAGCCACAACATCCTCATGTAAGACCAAGGCCCACTCCAAGAAGAGTTGACCAAGCCCACATTGTCCTAGGTCAAACCCCCAAACCCAAGTCATACATATATAAACAACTTTTTTCTTCCCTTTTTCCTTATTTTCTAAATCAAACCCAAATTCTATACCTAACCGACCATCCCCTCTCCCATCTCCTGTTCACGCCGCCACCCTCCGCCTCTGCAACCGTCGGAGCTCGGCGAGCAGCCCATGACCTCCGCCCTCCTTTCTTCCTCATCTCCTCCTCTTCAACTGCCCCTCGTCGGACTCCCCAACACCACCGCCACCGTGGCCATCTCCCACTTCATCTTCTTTCTCCGCTTCCCCCGCTGTCGGAGCCCAGTCACCCAACCCCGCCGGTGCACCGCTCCTCAGCAGCATCCCTCCTCGATGCCACATCATCCGTCGACCAACTCGACGAGCACGCCATCAGGCCGCCATCCTCGCCGAGCCGCTGCCGACTTCCCCCTCGACGAACCGGACTCCGGTCATCGTTCCCGACCACTGCACCATCACCATTGATGTCCCTCTCCCAACATCGACTCCCCGCCGTCCCCCGTCACCTTCCCGGCCAATATTGAACCCAGCTTCTCCCCATCTCCTCCGTCCTCCTCCTCGACGCCATGACCTCCACCGACAGCACACCACACCACCAGCACCACCACTGTACCACACCACCAGCACCACCACGAACCCCTCCTCTTCCCTGTTCTCTCCTTCCTCCAGGAGCACGACCCAGCTCCGTCCTGACCTCCTCCCTGGCCTCCTCCCTGCTCCCTGACTTTCCCCTCCTCCTTGCCGAACCTTCCCCCCCACTGGCCGGAACTCCCCTGGCCGGAACAGTAGCACATCATCACTCTCATCCCCATAATCATTAGCATCATCACCATCATCATCACATTATCACCACCGTTACCTTCACTATCACCATCGCCATCGTCGTCGTGGTCATCACCTTCACCATCATCATCGCCATCGTCTTAATCGTCATCACCTTAACTATCATCATCATCGTCGTCATTATCATCGTCGTATCATCATTAACACTCATCATGATCATCAACATCACCACCATACATTATCATCACCACCACCATTGTTATTAACATCATCATCCCAATCACCGTCCTCGTCATCACCATCGTCCATATCATCATCCTCATCATCACCATCATCCACATCATCATCCTTATCATTACCATCGTCCACATCATCATCCTCATCATCACCATCGTCCATATCATTGTCCTCGTCATCACCATCGTCCACATCATCGTCCTTGTCACCACCATCGTCCACATCATAATCCTCGTCATCACCATCATCCTAGTCACCATCCTCGTCAACACCATAATCCTCCTCATCATCCACACCACCACCCTTATCATAATTTCCAGCATCACCATTATAATCCCCATCATCAACATAACCATCACCATTGACCTAATCACCCTCGTCATCGTGTTCATCATGGACCATCACCCTTGCCAGACAACCCGCAGCAGACACCCCCAATTTCCGTGCATGTGCACGCTGACCCCGAGTACATTAGATTTTTCTATGCGACTTCCGGAACATGATATTGGGACTACATAGCTTCTTGTCAGGCAAGTATACCTTGCCAAATTGTTATAATACTTTTGTATGCTATTTATATTTCTGCATATTTATTACGTTTCTATATATTTATTGCATGTGTAGTTTCGTTCAGTCATTACTATACATTAGATATGTTGACACACACTTGAAACCTTGTATCATGAGAGGACAATCATTAGGCGTATGGACTTTAACCACTCTGGTAAACTATAGTATATAGCTCGCACTACGGACGTGTGTCGCGCTGGTCGCTACCCCCGAGGTATGTCGATTTCTGTAGAGTCGAGCTGGTCGCTACCCCCAAGGTATGACGATTTTTGATGTCCACTGTCGGGTGTGTGAGTTGTGAGGCTTAGATCGAGTAGCCTATCCTTGCCCATACGTCAAAAAGTTGTCCTCATTTGCATTCATATAGATTGTCTAGTACAACGTACTTATATATTTTCAAACATATTGCATGTTTACTGTATTCAATTGGCTTGCTTCTATGTATCTTGTTATGTCCCTCTGAGGACCTGGTCCCTTGCCAAGTATAGACGACCATGAGTATCCGCAGGAGTACGGACCCGGACCTGACGCTTTACCTTCTGCTGAGGAGACCTTACCCACTGAGCATCACTAATTATCTCTAGTTATGGCTACTTTAGCTGACACTCTTATCATCATCTTATTCTATATTAGAGATGCTACTCTTCTCTCTCATTTAGTTTGATATAGTCATTGGTAGTGGATTTGTCTCCACCCGACTATCATTTATGGATTATTCAGACACTATATTCTAGTTTAGTTATATTCTTTTCTGTGACTTATTGTGTGGATGAGATTAGTATTTTCTGTGACTTGTGATAGTATATATACCACATGTAAAGTTTTATTCATATTACAGCGTACGTGTGTATTATGGTATCCATATATTGGAGTTGCCATATACACACGGCTGGCATGCTTACGTGTCCTAGTCCTACGTATTTTGGGACTGGGGCGTGACATAGTTTTATGGTGGCCCATGCAAGTCGAGAGCATATTATCTCAGTTACGTTACTATACTGAGCAAGCCTGCACTAGGATTAGAGTATAGGATCTCATCCACAAGTGACTATGACTCATCTTCCTTCCCAATCTGTTCTGTCTAAATAGTCTCATCCTGCTTGATTCATGTGCTTCCCTAATAGTTCCTTGAGTATAGCCTTCCCCTAGAACCTAGGAACCCTTGTTGTTAGAATAATAATTAGGGTAAAACACCTATTTAGAATACAGCTAGAGTATTGACATAACACTAAGTTTAGGACACCAAATTAACCCTAGCACCCCATACCTATACATCAGATGACCATTACCCCTTGAGATATTTATAAAGACTTGAGAGTAGTATAGACACTACTAGAGTTAATTAGAGATTTAACCATATTGTTTGACCCTAGTATTGAGGGACCACTAGGAATCTAAGGTTGAATATTAGGACCAAACCTAACTTGTATGGTGAGATAGTATTATAGAACTATACATTTTGATCATTATCTTAGTATTAGCAGACAGTACTCTAGGAAGCCATAAGGAATAAAATAACATTTTTCTAGATCATACTCCGAACACAGAGGTTAGTAAACCCCCTTCCCCTTAGAAAAACCATGATATTATCTAGAGCCTTTCTATTTAAATTTAAATCTTGTACCTCTGGAAAAAAAAATTAGCGCTCGCTATTGCGCGACGACTGATTATGTTGTTATTCTCTTCTCTCAACTCGTGCCACCTAACCCTTCCATACTTACTATTAACACTTGTTCTATAAGCACTATGATTAAGACTTAAGATGACCAATACCTTTTAATGCAATAGGATACCCTAATAAGTACCAAGACCCTTACTCGTAGACCTTAGCAAGAGCTTCTACTGTATCCTTAAGACAGTATTGTTCTAGTAAATTCTTTTAAGTTGGGTAGTATGCCTCATAACATAGTATCACATAGTCCTATTGACCCATTGATGTAGTGCAATGGAATGACACCAACTTTAGACTTGCATAAGAGGATAGTGTTTATTCAGACTGTAGAAATTAGAGATCCATACCCCTATTTGGTCGACTAGTAACTTAGACAAGGAGCTAGTATGATAACTGTAGAGACTGTAGAGTCTTACCTTCTTGTGAACTTGAATTAGTTTGCACCTTCTTTCATCATAATCTAGCGTACTTATATTTTTTGTACTACCTCAACTTATGCTGCTATTTTATAGCCTAGTTTTGCAAGCTTATTCTTTTATCGATCTTGATCATGATATTGTATTATTAGGGACGCCTACTAATATATTGTCTAATCAGAATCAGTGTATTAAGGTCTAGCTAACCTTAGTACATTTGGTTCGCCCTTTGTAATACTACTTTACGTGGATTGAGATATATAGTTGACTAGTGGACGAATATATTTGCCCTCTAGATATGTCTGAGCATATCGTATCGGTTACATAACTGTACTGATACAAACATGCGAATAAGAAACTACCAAATAGGATTTTAATCCACAACTGCCTTGACAATTCCCATTTGAATTCTTTAAGAGCCTTGACATCCATACTTCCATTCTATTACCTCCCCCTTGAACTCTTTATCATTGTTTTCCGTCTTCCCTTATTCCGGAAAGACGAACGCTCGTGACGGGTATAAGTTGATACACTGATAAGTACTAGATATACCCCTTAGGCTAATCATATGACTTGGTGACTCCCTTTTAATAATTGATTAAGGGCATATCATAGATGATATATTGGTGTTAAAACTTTAAGGATTAAATAACATGATTAAATAATCTGAGGCATAGCTTTCTTAGATGTTTAGCCTTAGATGATATATGTATAAATTCTAAGTTGGGTAGAAACCGCATTGTCAACTTGAGGTAAATTCTTTTAGACTATAACCAAGTGAGATTAGATAGAGAAAAACCATACCTTGTTTTAATTTCGAGGACAAAATTATTTTAAGTTGGGTAGATTGTAAACCCCCTCACCCAAAATTAGGCCTACTTTGCTTAGATAATAAAATTAGGGCTGGTTTGAACCCAAATAGAAATAGAATATTTTATTTATTTAATTATGCAATATTTATGTCACATAGGGCACCTTACCGTTGCTTCGATAATTGGAGCACTACACTACCCACTGCCTTCCTACAAACTTCACACCCTTGTCCTAGACATGACCGCCTACTATTCTGACCTTGGTGTAACTTATAATTATGCTCTCTTGTGCTATATTTTAGTCGCACAATAAACGTCGTGGACGTTATTTTCTAATTCTAAATAAATTCTAACTTTGTACCCTTGTGCGTTCCAATCAAAATTGGAGACACAATCTTGACCGTTTGTGCAAACCAAATTTATGATAAAATTTCATACTGAATCTTCTACGTCCATGACACCTGTGTCCCACCTAATTCTATCCCTATGTACTTCTAATTAAATCCAGAACACCTTGCACAGTAATTTTAATTAAATTAATTCAATTTCTATCTTGGTGCAATTTTCTAATTGGTGGGGGACTTTTATGCAAAATTGTATTAAGCTGTCCACACCATTCGACAATACATGAAGAAATTCAACTTTCCCCTTCATAGGAATTTTTCCATAATTTTCGGAATGTGCAAACGCACAACATCGCCCCCTCATTTAAACCCTATCCTTGTATTTTAAACCATGTAATTTATAGCCACAACATCCTCATGTAAGACCAAGGCCCACTCCAAGGAGAGTTGACCAAGCCCACATTGTCCTAGGTCAAACCCCCAAACCCAAGTCATACATATATAAACAACTTTTTTCTTCCCTTTTTCCTTATTTTCTAAATCAAACCCAAATTATATACCTAACCGACCATCCCCTCTCCCATCTCCTGTTCACGCCGCCACCCTCCGCCTCTGCAACCGCCGGAGCCCGACGAGCAGCCCATGACCTCCGCCCGCCTTTTTTCCTCATCTTCTCCTCTTCAACTGCCCCTCGCCGGACTCCCCAATACCACCGCCACCATGGCCATCTCCCACTTCATCTTCTTCCTCCGCTTGTTCCGCTGCCGGAGCCAGGTCACCCAACCCCGCCGGTGCACCGCTCCTCAGCAGCATCCCTCCTCGATGCCACATCCTCCGCCGACCAACTCGACGAGCACGCCATCAGGCCGCCATCCTCGCCGAGCCGCTGCCGACTTCCCCCTCAACGAACCAGACTTCGGTCATCGTTCCCGACCACTGCACCATCACCATTGATGTCCCTCTCCCAACATCGACTCCCCGCCGTCCCCCGTCACCTTCCCGGCCAACATCGAACCCAGCTTCTCCCCATCTCCTCCGTCCTCCTCCTCGATGCCATGACCTCTGCCGGCAGCACACCACACCACCAGTACCACCACGAACCCCTCCTCTTCCATGTCCTCTCCTTCCTTCCGGAGCATGACCCAGCTCCGCCCTGACCTCCTCCCTGGACTCCTCCCTGCTCCCTGAATTTCCCTTCCTCCTTGTCGAACCTTCACCCCCACTGGTCGGACCTCCCCTGGCTGGAACATTAGCACATCATCACCCTCATCCCCATCATCATTAGCATCATCACCATCATCATCACATTATCACCACCGTTACCTTCACCATCGCCATCGTCGTCGTAGTCATCACCTTCACCATCATCATCGCCATCGTCGTTATCGTCATCACCTTAACTATCATCGTCGTCATTATCATCTTTGTATCATCATCAACACTCATTATGATCATCAACATCACCACCATACATTATCATCACCACCACCATTGCTATTAACACCATCATCCCAATCATCGTCCTCGTCATCACCATCGTCCACATCATCATCCTCATCATCACCATCATCCACATCATTGTCCTCGTCATCACCATCGTCCACATCATTGTCCGTATAATCACCATCGTCCACATCATCATCCTTGTCACCACCATCGTCCGCATCATCATCCTCATCATCACCATCGTTCTAGTCACCATCCTCGTCATCACCATAATCCCCATCATCATCCACACCACCACCCTTATCATAATTTTTAGCGTCACTATTATAATCCCCATCATCAACATAACCATCACCATTGACCTAATCACCCTCGTCATCGTGTTCATCATGGACCGTCACCCTTGCCAGACAACCCGCAACAGACACCCCCGATTCCCGTGCCTGTGCACGCTGACCCAGAGTACATTGGATTTTTTTATGCGACTTCCGGAACAGGATATTGGGACTACATAGCTTCTTGCCAGGCATGTATACCTTGCCAAATTATTACAGTACTTTTGCATGCTATTTATATTTCTTCAAATTCATTACGTTTCTATATATTTATTGCATGTGTAGTTTTATTCAGTCATTACTATATATTAGATATGTTGACACACACTTGACACCTAGTATCATGAGAGGACAATCATTAGGCGTATGGGCTTTAACCACTCTGGTAAACCGTAGTATATAGCTCGCACTACGGGCGTGTGTCGCGCTGGTCGCTACCCCCCGAGGTATGTCGATTTCTGTAGACTCGCGCTAGTCACTACCCCCGAGTTATGACGATTTCTGATGTCCACTGTCGGGTGTGTGAGTTGTGAGGCTTAGATCGAGTAGCCTACCCTTGCCCATACGTCGAAAAGTTGTCCTCATTTGCATTCATATAGATTGTCTAGTACAGCGTACTTATGTATTTTTAAACATATTGCATGTTTACTGTATTCAATTGGCTTGCTTCTATGTATCTTGTTATGTCCCTCTGAGGACCTGGTCCCTTGCCAGGTATAGACGACCATGAGTATCCGCAGGAGTACGGACCCGGACCTAACGCTTTACCTTCTGCTGAGGAGACCTTACCCACTGAGCATCACTGATTATCTTTAGCGATGGCTACTTTAGCTGACACTCTTATCATCATCTTATTCTATATTAGAGATGCTACTCTTCTCTCTCATTTAGTTTGATATAGTTATTGGTAGTGGATTTGTCTCCACCCGACTATCATTTATGGATTATTCAGACACTATATTCTAGTTTAGTTATATTCTTTTCTGTGACTTATTGTGTGGATGAGATTAGTATTTTCTGTGACTTGTGATAGTATATATACCACATGTAAAGTTTTATTCATATTACAGTGTACGTGTTATTATGGTATCCATATATTGGAGTTGTCATATACACACGGCTGGCATGCTTACGTATCCTAGTCCTACGTATTTTGGGACTGGGACGTGACACCCTAACAAAACAGTATTTTTGTCGGAACCTCCTTTCAGTGAACTAGCTTTCTTTGCTAAAATTACCTTCTGGAGACAACTCTCTATCTACGACAACAGTTAAATCGTATTTAATGCACAGTATGAACCAAATTTGATATAATAGTTGATAGTAAATCATATAGAATTTGAAGTGACAGACTATCGACTATCTGTCAATTTATTGTTGAGAAGCGTGTAGAGTTGCCACGTGGCAGAGTAGCTTGCAAAAAGGGTCCTTCCGACGATGTCGTATTTCTTTGTAAGAACCTTACTTCCAGGGGGCTATGCTTTTTGTCAAGACTTGTTCCAATATGAACGTTGCTTCCGGTGGGCCAGGCTTCATGCCAAGACTTGTTATAGTATGAACCTTGCTTTCAATAGGCCATGCTTTCTACCAAGACTAGTTCCAATATGAACCTTTCTTCTAGGAGATCATGATTTTTCCCAAGACTTGTTCCACTTTGAACCTTGCTTTCGACGTGATATTTGCACTTGTCATTGCATGACAAATGTAGAGAATATCACAAAGATTGAGTCGACTCTTCGACAACTGTAAGAGATCGTGTGTGTCATGCCTCCATTCCATAAAATCGATAAGTCGCCATTGGACGTAATATCGTAGAAATATAAAATTGTACTTGTACAAGGTAAAAAATGTACACACATAATATTCTTTTGAAAATAAAGTTAGCAACACAACAACAACAAATTGAATGCAACAGTATAGGAAGAAATACTCCTTTTACTAAATTTTTGCTGTGAAATACATATTTCTCAGTACAATCAAAATACCTTTCTGGCATATATTGTTTGCAAAATAAAAATAACTGATAGGCTGTCATGAAATAATATCTCCGTTCCATATATTATTTTCCTTTATTACAACTGAAATCAAATGCTTCAAATCGAAACTCTAAATACTTAGAAAATATAAAGAAGCTTTAAGAACTACAATGAAGCTTTTATCTCCCTTATACACATACGTTTTATCCAGCACATGTGGAGGAAGGGGTCAACACATTTAGGAATATACTGATGACCAAAACTAACCCAATCACCTAAACCAATATTGTAATAATGTGAGCAAGTATTTATTAAAAATAATCTTTCTATTAGGGGCTAGGGTCATTTAACAATTCGTATTCGATAAAATAAAGTGAAAGAAGTAAAACATGTCATATTACTTTGAACATTAATTCTTATCCACTGTCGATTTTATCGTCCCTGCATAAGATACATGATAATACGTATTATCTCTGTACAATCCATTCTTTAGCATGTAACATATCTATATGGCGGTCATTGGTGATTATTGCACCATGAAGGGCTTCTACATGGTATTACGATTTGCCCTTTCAAAGCATGTAGCTAGCCTCAATGAAGTTCCTGAAATACCTCATGCCTATTAGCACACCCGAATATTTCTCCTTTGTCAAAGCAGCCCTGGTGTCCCGGGTACCGTTCGAGAAAATTTATCAAATCTTGTGCACAAGTTATCTATGACCATGCAAATGGATATATGACACAACTATTAAAGCATAATTTGCATGGTAAAGTACTGAAAGTAAATAAAACCAACATCTCTACTTGTACACATTATTCATCAAGTCAACATTTAGTGACCTATTGGTCCCAATATTTCAAACTTTCACTTGGTGACCTATCGGTCCCAACATTTTTGACTTTCACTTGGTAACATATTGTCACTACCCAATTCTAGAAAATAGGGTATATTTTTTATTTTTATTTGATAAATAGTGGATTGTATTTAATTAATTATATTATATTTATTTGGTGCTTGTCTTATTTTTTTAATAATTATTTTAGGGTTTTGGCTAGCCTGGACCCATGTCAGACCCTAGTGGACCCATGTCTGACCCAGCCCACACCCTTGTGAGAATTATTTTGGGGCTTAGATTTATTATTTTATTTTTAGAAGGTTAGTGGGAGAGATTTGGAGCTAGTTTGAGTGCTTTTGGAACCCGGAACCCAAAACCGAGTTTCGGGAGGGCATTTTGGACATTTGCCAACTTTGGAGAACCCCTTTATTACCCATGGCCGGCCCCTACCTACCACACCCGACCACACAGCAGCCCATTCCCGAATTCCAGCAGCCACTCCTTCATATTTTCTTCTCCTTCACTTCTTCTTCTTCTCCACTTCTTCTTTCTTCTTCCTTCTTCTCCAAAGTAAGTTTTCTTCCATTTTTCTTCTTTTTTTCTTCCATTCCTTCTCCTTATGCTAGCCCTAACCTTGTATTTTCCCTAACCTAGGTGTGAGGAGCTTAGTTCTAGTGTGGGAGCTAGATTTGGTGGCTTGGAGCTTGAGAGAGGTGATTTCTAGGGGTTGTGAGACTTTGGCCTTGGGATTTCAACTCCCAAGAGGTAAAACCTAACTTTATCCTTCCTAATTATTTTTGTGTAGTGTAATTAGTGTTGTAGAACCTTCCTAGACCCTAAGCCTACCCGTAGGAGGAAGTTGGAACTAGTTTGGTTGAGTTTAGAGACTTTGACATTAGGTTTTGTGTCGATTTCGGGTGGAATCCAAAATTGGCCCAATTTTGGATGATGCCCTAGGTTAGACGGACCTAGGTAGACGTTGTCGGGTGTCTTGAGGGTGAGTGCGTGTCTCCGTTTGGACACGGGAAGCCGCGTCGCGGAGAAACGGGCGTTTCGGGTAAAATTGGGGTTTTTCGTCGTCGCCGATTCTAAGTGCGTGCGCGTTTCCGCCACGGACCTAGAATCGACGCGGGAGCACATTTTCTAGGATCTAGGCATCGTTTAGAGCACGTGGGTAAATTTTGGGCCGATTTCGAGTTCGTTTGGTGTGCGTTTCAGGAGGTTTTCCGAGCCGCGCACCACGTGTTCGTCGAAATGACCGAACGGCCATTTCGACTTGGTTTCCTCGTTTCGGGCTTGTGCGCGCGTTGGGTTAGTATCGGAGTGTGTGTGCTAGAGTTTTCGAGTTATATTTTATATATTTTAGGGTATTGGTGAGTGTCGGGGTCGTTGGGCGTGAGTGGGGCGTGTGGTTTGTGTGTTGTTGTGTGTTGTGTTGTGTTAGTGTATATGTGTCTATATATATATATATATATATATGTATATATTTATATGTATATGTGTAAGTGAGCTTGTGTGTGCATATGTATATATATATTTATATGTGTATGTGTATATATATATATATGTATCTTAGAGTGTGTGTGTATATATATATATATATATATATATATATATATATATATATATATATATATATATATATATATATATATATATATATATTTGTATATGTGTATATATATATTAATATGTGTGTTTATATATATATATATATATATATATATATATATATATAGCTATGTATATATTTGTGTGTGAGTGTGTGTATTAGTGTGTTTGTGAGTGTGTAGGTGTGTGTGTTAGTGAGTGTGTTAGAATAGATATAAGTGTATATATATATAGGTATCTAGTAGTATATATATGGTTATATGTGTGTGTGTATATATATATATATATAGGTTGATATGTATATATATATATAGGTGTGTGTGTGTTTGTAGCTAGAGGGGGGGTGGTCCAGCCAACAGCAGGCAGGCAGCAGCTGCTGCTGCCTGCACAGCAGCAGGAAGCTGCAGCAGCAGCAGCAAGGCTGCAGTAGCAGCAGCATAAAGCAGCAGCATCAGCAGTAGCAAGGAGCCAGCAGCAGCAGCAGTGCAAGCTCCAGCATGCAGCGAGGTTTGGGTATAGATAGGTGGTTATGTAGATTGTTAGAGAGATCATTAGAATAGATTAGATAGATGCTTAGATAGTTAGATAATAAGATAGGTAGATGGATGGTTAGCTAGGTAGATAGTTACTTAGATAAATAGGTAACTAGATAGATTGATACTAGATAGGTAATTGATAGGTAGATAGTTAGGTTTATAGATACTAGATAAGTAGATAGCTAGATACTTAGATATATATATCTATCTAAGATATAGATATCTATATATTATAGTTAGTAATATATATATATGAGTATGGGTAAGGTAAATGGGTAATTGGGTATATGTGTGTGGATATCTATATATATAGGTATATACATACTTAGATATATATAAATATGGTAGATATCTATATTACCTAGCCTAGATTAATAACTAGGTGCATAATTAGTAGCTAGATAGCTAGTTAGAGAGTTTTAGAGCGAAACCTCAATACCTTGAGATACCGAGGTATCTCGATACCTTGAGATATTCAAGGTATTGAGTTTCGAGCGGGGTATTTGAGCATTAGCCTAGAAAATGCTTTGGAGTAATTTTTATATGTTTATATATATATAATTACGCGTGCTAGCTTAGGTTTTAGCGGGTTTAGGCGGGGTGTGTGGCCTAGGGCGAGGTATCGGATACCGAGGGTATCCCGGTATCTCGATTAGGCGAGTTTGTGAGTTTAGTAGCTTAATGAGCTCGGTTTGACCTAGAATTTCAGGGGCACCCTAGTTTGACCTATCTTTGACCATAATTGTCCCCGTTGACCGTAAAAGTCAACGTTTGACCTATTTTTGACCTAGAGTTGACTTTTTGGACCCCGGGTTGACATTTTGACCCGATTTTTACCGGTTTGACCCTTTCGACCTAGAATAGCCCTAGAAGCCTGTTTTTAATTATTTTATATCAGTTTAAATGCTTAGAACCCTGTTTAATTCTATTTTTCGTATTAGGTCCTTGTGACACCGGTCCGGATCTCGATCCTCATCAGTTGCTCAGGACATCAGGCGAGTACCTACCTCTGATAGTTTACATTTCATGATAGCGTTTATATCACCTGTTCTAGAACTGTAATACTTGATTCTGACACATTATTACACGAGCTGGTACTAGTGGATCCCGTCATGAGATGCTATCCCTTTACCGTGTTCAGCGGGTACTCTATCACGTGTATTTCATCATGTGCTTCGGGTATTGATTCTCATGTGCTATCATGTGCTTCTTGTGCTCTCGCCTTCGTGTGCGCGAGCTATTATCATGTACGTAGCGTGTTGTGGTTGGATCCAATGGTATTAGTGGGGGAGGGGAGTATGAGTTGGTTATGTGATCAAAGCCAAACAGTATTCATGTGTATGTCGGTTATGCAACTCACGCATAACGGAGTTATCGTAGTATTTTTCATGTGCAACCTAAGCCGATCACATAACGAACTTGTGCTCAAGGTACTTAGCTAGTATTCATGTTTCTCACCTGCAGTTACTTTTCTACTACTTGTATTGTTCTCCAGTTTACATTGCAGCTACTTATTGTGCTCCAGCATATATTTATTTCCTGTGCATCTTGTATACTTTTCTATTGCTCGTCATATACACCTTACCATGCATTTGGAGTTGCTTTCAGAGTTATGTACTTCGCTCCAGTCCTGACTGGGCATATTTTTTCCAGAGGATCCTGAGGACTATTGCCCGACGTTCTACGGACCGGGTGTTGACGACTGTTGTGACCCCGTGACCGAGGAGGAGTGCGCCGAGGAGACGCCTATAGCATCCTAGTTAGCTAGGTGGGTTTCCTGGGTTGTTCCCAGTGTTTTATTTTGGATTATTGTACTTATTCTTTTGTTGCTGTGATATTGTAGCTATTATGGCCTTGGACCGTATTATTTTGAATTGTCTTGTTCTCTTGGTTCTGTTTCTTTGTTTATATCATATCGTGCTTATATTCTTCCTCTAGATTTTGTGATTGAGATTATTGATATATATATTGCGTGGTTGCCCTCCTTTTGGAGAGGATTTTGATATATATATTGCGTGGTTGCCCTCCTTTTGGAGAGGTCATGCCGGATTTTTCTGTGAGATATAGATAGATATGGTTGACCTAGAACGGACCTTTACAGCGTTCTACCGCCGATTCTGCGGCGTAGGCTGGACGTACCCACGGCTCATGCCCGATTTTCGGGTGCGGGTCGTGACACGTTTTTGGTGGTGGCCCATGCAGGTCCAGTTTTTACGTTTACCTGCAATAGGATATAGGATATAGGCTGAGAGAGAGTGTGCTCAATCACAACTAGGACCCTTCCTGCTTCCTTTTGCTATATTTAATTTTTTCCTGAAATTGTTTCTTTTGTAATATTACTGTCCTTCATTGATGTTATCGTTTCATGCACTATATTGACTTCTTTTGATCTGTGTTCAGGATGCCTCCGAAGACCAGATCTCAGCGCTCCGCCCCAGCAGCTGCCACCGAGAGGTCTGCCACCTCTCGACCTGCTCGACTTCCGGCAGCCGCTACCGCTCCACTCGCCACTCCTGCGGTTGAGGGAGCGTCAGTTTCTCTCGGAGATCCCCTTACTCCCATTGATCCGAGAGTCACCCCAGTTATCCCGGTGGTACCTCCTCCACCACCGCCTGCGCCAGTGGATGCTACGCAGTTGTTCGCATTCTTCCGAGAGATGATGGATGCGCAGCACCGTCAGGCAGATGTTATGAGGATGGGCATTGAGAATGCTCATCAGGTGGCTATGACAGCGGTCGACAGGGTGGCTCAGATCCAGCCACAGCCAAAGCAGGCTCAGTATCCTAGGCCGGGTACTATCATCGATTTTCAGAGGATGCGGCCTAAGGAGTTTCGCGGCACAGAGGGGATCCTGTACGCCGACGACTAGATCGAGCATATAGAGGGCATTTTCAGGCTGGCGATGATCCCAGCTAGCATGCAGATAGAGGCAGCGGGCAGCCAGATGTTCGACCTTGCCCTCACTAGGTTCCGCACGGATACGCGGATAGCAGTTCCGGGATTGACTTGGGAGGCTTTCAAGAAGCTTTTCAAGGAGAAGTTCTTCCCGGACGTGGCTCTCAGTGCATTGGAGAGTCAGTTCGAGGCGCTCGTCCAGGGGAGTATGCTAGTGGATGAGTATGCAGCGGAGTTCTGCCGTCTGGGCACATTTGTTGAGGGGTTGTCTGAGGCAGCGAAGGCGCAGAAGTTCCGCAAGGGCTTGGTCATGGCGGTCATGTCCTTGACCAGGAGCGACCGCGAGGCGACCTTCGAGCAGATTGTCAACGACGCACAGAGAGCTGAGGATGACCTAGAGCTGAAGACGAAAAGGAGCAGAGATGCTTCAGGAGCAGGTAGCAGTGCAGGCCCAGCCAAGAGGCCATTCCAGCAGACCCACCAGCACCAGGGTCAGGGTCGTGCGCCATTCGGGCAGGCGCCCCAGCAGCAGAGGCAGGGTCAGCAGCAGGGCCAGAGGCAGCCCATCGTTTGCCCTTTCTGTAGGAAGCCAGGGCACGGATGGGACATATGCAGAAAGAGGCTGGGCAGATGTTTATTGTGTGGCGCAGCAGATCACCAGCTGAAGGATTGTCCTTCAGCGCTTGCCCGTCCAGCTCAGGGCGGAGGAGCCGCTCAGAGGGCACCAGCCAGAGCACCTGCAGTGCAGCAGAGAGGACCGCCTTAGCAGACTCAGCAGCAGAGATTCGCCCAGCACCAGCACCAGCACCGAGAAGGACAGCAGGGGCGAGCTTTTGCCCTGACAGTGGACGAGGCCGAGCCAGTTGGTGACGTTATCTCAGGTTCTGTTTTTCTTGATTCCATTCCAGCTCTTGCTTTATTTGATTCCGGTGCTTCCCATTACTTTGTGTCTGTATCTTTTGCTGTTAGACACCATCTTGTTGCTGAACCTTTAGCTAGACTCTGCAAGATCACGACCGGGGGTGGTATCATCCTAGTCTGTGATGTCTGCAGAGACCGGAGAGTTACCTTGGGAGGCCGGGAGTTGAGTATGTGCCTACTCGTAATGCCACTTCCGAGCTACGATATTGTACTCGGGATGGATTAGTTGAGTACGCATTGTGCTAGTATAGATTATCGTGGAGGCAGAGTTTTGTTCAGTCCGCCAGGTGAGCCAGAGTTTCAGTTTGCCAGAGGAGCAGCGGAGCAGACCGAGGGAGTCTTCTGCGGAGCCCTGGTGGTAGAGCCGAGGTCGCTACATCCACTGATAGAGGAGTATATGGATGTCTTTCCGGAGGAGTTGCCAGGGTTACCTCCGGACAGAGATGTGGAGTTCTCTATAGACTTGGTGCCAGGCGCGGAGCCAATATCCCAGCACGTCTATAGAGTTAGCAACAGTGAGCTGGTAGAGTTGAAGAAGCAGGTGGATGAGCTTCAGGACAAGGGATTTATCAGATCTAGTTCTTCTCCGTGGGGTGCTCCGGTACTTTTTGTGCCGAAGAAGGATGGGTCGATACGGATGTGTATCGACTACAGGGCTCTGAACAGCCTCACAATCAAGAACAAGTATCCGCTGTCGCGTATTGATGATCCATTTGACCAGTTGAGCGGAGCGAGGGTGTTTTCCAGGATTGATCTGAGGACAGGCTACCACCAGGTGAAGGTCAGGAAGGAGGATATTCCGAAAACAGCTTTTCGGACCAGATATGGACAGTATGAGTTCTTGGTGATGCCGTTTGGGTTGACTAATGCCCCGGCAGTGTTCATGAATCTGATGAACAAGGTGTTCCATCAGCATCTGGACAGGTTTGTGGTGGTGTTTATAGATAATATCTTGGTGTATTCGAAGACCCCAGAGGAGCACGAGGAGCATCTGAGGATAGTGCTGGAGACTCTCAGGAAGGAGAAGCTTTATGGAAAGCTCTCGAAGTGTGAGTTCTTCCTTGACAAGGTTGAATTCCTTGGTCATGTGGTGACTGGAGAGGGTATCTCGGTGGATCCGAGAAAGATCATGGCAGTTGAGGCATGGAGTGCTCCGAGTTCAGTAGCCGAGGTCAGGAGTTTCCTGGGGCTGGCAAGCTACTACAGGAGATTTGTTCAGGATTTTTCCCAGATTGCAGAGCCGTTGTCCAGGCTGACTCGGAAGGACGTGGAGTTTTTTTGGTCAGAGGAGTGCCAGATCGCCTTTGATGAGCTGAAGAGGAGGTTGATGACAGCTCCAGTGTTGACGTTGCCATCAGATTCTAGAGGTTTCACTATCTATAGTAATGCATCGGGGAAGGGACTGGGTTGTGTGTTGCAGCAGAATGGGAGGGTGATTGCCTATGCTTCCAGGCAATTACGTTCTCATGAGAAGAACTACCCTACCCACGATTTGGAGTTGGCAGCGGTCATCTTTGCTCTGAAGTTGTGGAAACACTATTTATATGAAGAGCGTGTGGAGATCTTCACAGACCACAAGAGCTTGAAGTATGTGTTTACCCAAAAAGAGCTGAACATGAGGCAGAGGAGATGGTTGGAGTTGATAAAAGACTTCGACATATCGTTGCAGTATCATCCAGGGAAGGCGAACATAGTTGCGGATGCATTGAGCAGGTATCCGGTAGCTATGTGCCTGACTACAGATCGTTATCTTCTGGCAGATCTAGAGAGCTTGGGCATTGAGGTGATAGTGCCTGGAGTTGAGATGCAGATGTGGGGACTGCAGATTCAGTCAGAGTTGGTAGACCGGATCAGGGCTACACAGTTTGAGGATGAGTCCCTGAGGAGCATCAGGGCGCAGGTTCAGATGGGATTGTCAGATGACTTCACCATTACTGATGATGGTTTCTTGCGGCACGGTACCAGGTTGTGCGTGCCGAGTGGGTCATTGCGCGAGGGGGTTCTCCAGGAGGCGCATCGATCCCAGTACTCTATGCATCCAGGTGCCAATAAGATGTATAGAGATCTGAGATAGCATGTATGGTGGTACGGGATGAAGCGGGAGGTAGCACGCTTCGTATCCCGATGCTTAGTGTGCCAGCAGGTGAAGGCAGAGAGACAGAGGCCAGGAGGATTACTCCAGCTGTTACCCATTTCGGAGTAGAAATGGGAGCATGTGACCATGGATTTTGTTTTTGGACTTCCCCGTTCTCCAGGCGGGAAGGATACGATTTGGGTCATCGTGGACAGGTTGACCAAATCGGCCCACTTTCTACCATTCAAAGTGGGTACATCTACAGAGAGACTAGCAGAGATGTATGTGCGCCAGATAGTCAGACTGCATGGAGTTCCAGTGAGCATAGTATCAGATCGGGACAGTCGCTTTACTTCGCATTTCTGGAGGAGCCTGCAGGCTAGCTTGGGCACCCAGCTCAAGTTTAGTAGTGCGTATCACCCACAGACAGATGGTCAGTCAGAGAGGACCATCCAGACACTTGAGGACATGCTTCGCACTTATGTTTTGGATTTCAGAGGCTCTTGGGAGGATCACTTGCACTTGGTAGAGTTTGCTTACAACAACAGCTACCAAGCCAGTATCAAGATGTCACCTTTCGAGGCATTGTATGGACGGAGGTGTCGCACTCCGTTGTCATAGGATGATGTAGGTGAGAGAGCTTTGCTTGGCCCGGAGATGGTGGTTGATGCGGCAGAGAAGGTCAAGCTCATTAGAGATAGACTTCGGGTGGCGCAGGACAGGCAGCGGCATTGGGCCGATAGCCATCGGAGACCTTTGGAGTTCGAGGTATAGCTTAGAATCTAGATTTTGTTCTTGTGTTTGCTTGTGATTGCTTGTTTTAGACTAAGTGCAGAGACCTTGTTTGTGCTAGGTTGGAGATCTGGTGTTCCTGAGGATTTCTCCGACGCGGGGCACTATTCGCTTCGGTGGAGGCGGGAAGCTTAGCCCACGTTTCGTCGGACCCTTCCGTATTCTTGAGAGGGTCGGCGCCGTGGCGTATAGGCTTGAGTTGCCGCCTACGCTGGAGGGAGTTCATGATGTGTTCCACGTGTCGCAGTTGAGACGGTACATGGCGGATCCCAGTCACGTATTGGATCACTCGGAGATCGCAGTGGGCCCTACTCTTAGCTATCCAGAGCAGCCGGTAGAGATTCTGGATCGGCGGGAGAAGGTGTTGAGGAACCAGACTATTCCCTTGGTTCGCGTCGCGTGGAGGCATCACTCTCCAGGGGAGTCGACCTGGGAGAGGAAGGATGAAATGCGCGAGCGATACCCCTATCTCTTCGAGCCCTGAGGTATGGTTCTTTCTTTGCATTCCTGTCCTAATTTCGTCTTTTAATTTCGAGGACGAAATTATTTTAAGGAGGGTAGACTTGTCACTACCCAATTCTAGAAAATAGGGTATATTTTTTATTTTTATTTGATAAATAGTGGATTGTATTTAATTAATTATATTTATATTTATTTGGTGCTTGTCTTATTTTTTTAATGATTGTTTTAGGGTTTTGGCTAGCCTGGACCCATGTCAGACCCTAGTGGACCCATGTCCGACCCAGCCCACACCCTTGTGAGAATTATTTTGGGGCTTAGATTTATTATTTTATTTTTAGAAGGTTAGTGGGAGAGATTTGGAGCTAGTTTGAGTGCTTTTGGAACCCGGAATCCAAAACCGAGTTTCGGGAGGGCATTTTGGACATTTGTCAACTTTGGAGAATCCCTTTATTACCCATGGCCGGCCCCTACCTACCACACCCGACCACACAGCAGCCCATTCCCGAATTCCAGCAGCCACTCCTTCATATTTTCTTCTCCTTCACTTCTTCTTCTTCTCCACTTCTTCTTTCTTCTTCCTTCTTCTCCAAAGTAAGTTTTCTTCCATTTTTCTTCTTTCTTTCTTCCATTCCTTCTCCTTATGCTAGCCCTAACCTTGTATTTTCCCTAACCTAGGTGTGAGGAGCTTAGATCTAGTGTGGGAGCTAGATTTGGTGGCTTGGAGCTTGAGGGAGGTGATTTCTAGGGGTTGTGAGACTTTGGCCTTGGGATTTCAACTCCCAAGAGGTAAAACCTAACTTTTCCCTTCCTAATTATTTTTGTGTAGTGTAATTAGTGTTGTAGAACCTTCCTAGACCCTAAGCCTACCCGTAGGAGAAAGTTGGAACTAGTTTGGTTGAGTTTAGAGACTTTGACATTAGGTTTTGTGTCGATTTCGGGTGGAATCCGAAATTGGCCCAATTTTGGATGATACCCTAGGTTAGACGGACCTAGGTAGACGTTGTCGGGTGTCTTGAGGGTGAGTGCGTGTCTCCGTTTGGACACGGGAAACCGCGTCGCGGAGAAACGGGCGTTTCGGGTGAAATTGGGGTTTTTCGTCGTCGCCGATTCTAAGTGCGTGCGCGTTTCCGCCACGGACCTAGAATCGACGCGGGAGCACATTTTCTAGGATCTAGGCATCGTTTAGAGCGCGTGGATAAATTTTGGGCCAATTTCGAGTTCGTTTGGTGTGCGTTTCAGGAGGTTTTCCGAGCCGCGCACCACGTGTTCGTCGAAATGACCGAACGGCCATTTCGACTTGGTTTCCTCGTTTCGGGCTTGTGCGCGCGTTGGGTTAGTATCGGAGTGTGTATGCTAGAGTTTTCGAGTTATATTTTAGGGTATTGGTGAGTGTCGGGGTCGTTGGGCGTGAGTGGGACGTGTGGTTTGTGTGTTGTTGTGTGTTGTGTTGTGTTAGTGTAAGTGAGCTTGTGTGTGCATATGTATATATATATTTATATGTGTATGTGTGTATATATATATATATATATATATATATATATATGTATCTTAGAGTGTGTGTGTATTGATATATATATATATATATATACATATATATATATATATATATATATATATATATTTGTATATGTGTATATATATATTAATATGTGTGTTTATATATATATATATATAGCTATGTATATATTTGTGTGTGAGTGTGTGTATTAGTGTGTTTGTGAGTGTGTAGGTGTGTGTGTTAGTGAGTGTGTTAGAATAGATATAAGTGTATATATATATAGGTATCTAGTAGTATATATATGGTTATATGTGTGTATATATATATATATATATAGGTTGATATGTATATATATATATATATATATATATATATATATATATATATATAGGTGTGTGTGTGTGTGTGTTTGTAGCTAGAGGGGGGGGTGGTCCAGCCAACAGTAGGCAGGCAGCAGCTGCTGCTGCCTGCACAGCAGCAGGAAGCTGCAGCAACAGCAGCAAGGCTGCAGTAGCAGCAGCATAAAGCAGCAGCATCAGCAGTAGCAAGGAGCCAGCAGCAACAGCAGTGCATGCTCCAGCATGCAGCGAGGTTTGGGTATAGATAGGTGGTTATGTAGATTGTTAGAGAGATCATTAGAATAGATTAGATAGATGCTTAGATAGTTAGATAATAAGATAGGTAGATGGATGGTTAGCTAGGTAGATAGTTACTTAGATAAATAGGTAACTAGATAGATTGATACTAGATAGGTAATTGATAGGTAGATAGTTAGGTTTATAGATACTAGATAAGTAGATAGCTAGATACTTAGATATATATATCTATCTAAGATATAGATATCTATATATTATAGTTAGTAATATATATATGAGTATGGGTAAGGTAAATGGGTAATTGGGTATATGTGTGTGGATATCTATATATATAGGTATATACATACTTAGATATATATAAATATGGTAGATATCTATATTACCTAGCCTAGATTAATAACTAGGTGCATAATTAGTAGCTAGATAGCTAGTTAGAGGGTTTTAGAGCGAAACCTCAATACCTTGAGATACCGAGGTATCTCGATACCTTGAGATATTCAAGGTATTGAGTTTCGAGCGGGGTATTTGAGCATTAGCCTAGGAAATGCTTTGGAGTGATTTTTATATGTTTATATATATATAATTACGCGTGCTAGCTTAGGTTTTAGCGGGTTTAGGCGGGGTGCGTGGCCTAAGGCGAGGTATCGGATACCGAGGGTATCCCGGTATCTCGATTAGGCGAGTTTGTGAGTTTAGTAGCTTAATGAGCTCGGTTTGACCTAGAATTTCAGGGGCACCCTAGTTTGACCTAGCTTTGACCATAATTGTCTCCGTTGACCGTAAAAGTCAACGTTTGACCTAGTTTTGACCTAGAGTTGACTTTTTGGATCCCGAGTTGACTTTTTGACCCGATTTTCACCGGTTTGACCCGTTCGACCTAGAATAGCCCTAGAAGCCTGTTTTTAATTATTTTATATCAGTTTAAATGCTTAGAACTCTGTTTAATTCTGCTTTTCGTATTAGGTCCTTGCGACACCGGTCCGGATCTCGATCCTCATCAGTTGCTCAGGACATCAGGCGAGTACCTACCTCTGATAGTTTCCATTTCATGATAGCGTTTATATCACCTGTTCTAAAACTGTAATACTTGATTCTAACACATTGTTACACGAGCTGGTACTAGTGGATCCCGTCATGAGATGTTATCCCCCTTACCGTGTTCAGCGGGTACTCTATCATGTGTATTTCATCATGTGCTTCAGGTATTGATTCTCATGTGCTATCATGTGCTTCTTGTGCTCTCGCCTTCGTGTGCGCGAGCTATTATCATGTACGTAGCGTGTTGTGGTTGGATCCAATGGTATTAGTGGGGGAGGGGAGTATGAGTTGGTTATGTGATCAAAGCCAAACAGTATTCATGTGTATGTCGGTTATGCAACTCACGCATAACGGAGTTATCGTAGTGTTTTTCGTGTGCAACCTAAGCCGATCACATAACGAACTTGTGCTCAAGGCACTTAGCTAGTATTCATGTTTCTCACCTGCAGTTACTTTTCTACTACTTGTATTGTTCTTCAGTTTACATTGCAGCTACTTATTGTGCTCCAGCATATATTTATTTTCTGTGCATCTTGTATACTTTTCTATTGCTCGTCATATACACCTTACCATGCATTTGGAGTTGCTTTCAGAGTTATGTACTTCGCTCCAGTCCTGACTGGGCATATTTTTCCAGAGGATCCTGAGGACTATTGTCCGACGTTCTACGGGCTGGGTGTTGACGACTGTTGTGACCCCGTGACCGAGGAGGAGTGCGCCGAGGAGACGCCTATAGCATCCTAGTTAGCTAGGTGGGTTTCCTGGGTTGTTCCCAGTATTTTATTTTGGATGATTGTACTTATTCTTTTGTTGTTGTGATGTTGTAGCTATTATGGCCTTGGACTGTATTATTTTGGATTGTCATGCTCTCTTGGTTCTGTTTCTTTGTTTATATCATATCGTGCTTATATTCTTCCTCTAGATTTTGTGATTGAGATTATTGATATATATATTGCGTGGTTGCCCTCCTTTTGGAGAGGATTTTGATATATATATTGCGTGGTTGCCCTCCTTTTGGAGAGGTCATGCCGGATTTTTCTGTGAGATATAGATAGATATGGTTGACCTAGAACGGACCTTTACAGCGTTCTATCGCCGATTCTGCGGCGTAGGCTGGACGTACCCACGGCTCATGCCCAATTTTCGGGTGCGGGTTGTGACACATATCGATCCCAACATTTCCATATTTCATACTATCTATTAATTTCTTATGTAAAACTTATATTATAGCATTCTTCAGCATTAACTATGTGGCGTCACTTATCATTTACATCAACTAAGGCATCACTGATCTATGATGTAGCAAGGCAATATGAGAATTCATTTTATTAGAACACAAATTAGTAGGAAAGAAGGGCCAGAACCACCCACTGATTTGAAAAATGCCAAAAGAAAGAGAAACACTTTGCACGACCAGGCCTCATTTATGTGTCCTTCAGCAATGGTACCAATATCAAATAAATACGACTTCTTTAACTTTTCTTTTTCTCAGAATTCTCAAGAATGAATGCAAAACATTGATAAAAATAGGCAAAAAAATCAATCGTCAAAAATCAACACGAAAACACATTCATAAAAACAAAGCAGCAAAAATATCCAATAAAGACTACAATGAAAGGTATGGGAAGAAACTCTTATATAGAGCTCGTTCGCTAAAACACAATCTACTGCATTTTTGTAACTACCACTTTTTAGGAGAGGAGTATTTTTATAATTTTATATTATTAGTATTGTTAATATATTTTATATTATTAATATGATTAGTGGTTAGTGTGCTAGCCCATTAGTTAGACAAGGTGCTAGTGAGCCCAAGTGGACCCAACTAGACTTGACTTGACATATTAGTTCTACCAATTAGTTTAGACATAGTGGACTTATTAATTAAAGAGAATGAATAGAATATCCTTTTCCGTTAATATTAGAACTTTCTCTTAGTTAACCCCTTAATTACTAAACCTTCATGACAATTAGGTAGGGGCAAATGTGACCTTTTGCATTATCAAAATGAGGATGGTGTGGCCGGCCCTAATAACTAGGGGAGACACTCTCTCTCCTCTTCATTATCACTTTATTTCATTCCGAAGTGTTCTTCCCCAAATTGAGACCAAACTCCACCATTCTCAATCCATTTTATCTCATTTTCTTACTCATTTTTACCATCAAAAGGAGTCTAGGAGCTTGGATTGCAATGAGCACTTGGAGAGAAGAAGTTTGGCTAGAAGCTTGTGTCCAAATTGTCTTATTGAGCATTTTATTAGGAATCCATATTCCAATAGGTATAACCCTTAATTACCTCTCTATTTCTATCTAATTGTTGTATTAGACCCTTAGGAACCCTTCCAGAGCTAACTACTACCCATAGGAGGAAGAACTAGGTTCATATGAGCTATATTGTAATAATTATATTGTCTTTTATGGTCAAATTGGGAAAATTTCGAGTTTGAACCATTAAATATTTGTAGAAATATTTCTCTAGTGATTTTGGAGTGTGATACATGATTTGAGAGAGCATACATGTCCACAATTGGATACGTGGAGTGCGTATAGCGATACGTCGTGATATAGTGTCGTAGGAGGGGTATTTGGTTGTGTAGAGGGTTCTAGCATGCCAAATTCCATCCATTGTACTTAATTACTATAATATATAATATATTTAGTATATTTAGTATATTAGTTGTGTTGCATGAGCTTGGGGAGAGTGTCGTGAGGTTTTGGGTGTGTATCATGAGCTATCGGTGCATATTGTGATGTGTGCACACCAAGTGTTTGGTGATGGGCTTGGGGATGTTCTCAATTGTGTATTGTGTGTGTGTGTGTGTATGTGTGTGTGTGTGTGTGTGTGTGTGTCTATCTATATATATATATGAGCTTATACTTTATTATTTATATATGTATGATGTATGATTGTGCATTAGTGTATATAACTAGAGTGTCTGTGTGATTAGATTGGAAGAGGGGTCTTGTGTAGGTGATTGTGGCTTGAGGTGAGTGTAGTGTTATGAGAGGATACATATGTTAGTATTGTGTGGAGTGATTAGAGTTTGGTGTGCACATAATTGAGTTGCGGAGCTGAGTTATAGTAGTGGGATATCACAACTTAGATTGTTGCAGGTTCTTGGTGAACCCGGGGTGGATCAGCTCTGTTCACAACTGTATGCATGAGAAGATGTTGCTCGAGCAGCATGCTATGAGCACTGCTTGCATTGGCAAGAAGCCAATCATGCACATCAGTGCTATGAACTGCTCGAGCAGGGTATAGACAGTGTGAAACAACTAAGCTGCAGGTCTGCAAGCTTGTAGACAGAATGGGGGCAGTAGGGCATTGCAGATTGTGATAAAAAAAAGGGGGAGCTCAGGATACAGGAGGTCGTGCACCCAATAGCTGTGTTGATACATGCCTGTAGAGTTACATCTGTCGCAACTTGGTAGCATGAAGATGACGGCTCCAGGTAAATACAATGAAGGGGAGATTAGTAGAAGCATGAGTGAGCTTGCAGCAACAGTACTAGGTAAGGTTGTGTGTAGGTAGGTTAGGATGTTGAGGGTAAGTTGGTGCCTGCAAGAATTATAGCTGTGTATGGGTGTCATACCAAGGTATTGAGTTGTTGAGTAGGTACCAAGTATTGCTTGTGAGATTCATAGGATACTGGATATTAGCAAGGTATTCATGATACCAAGGTGTTGGGTGAGATCGTGTATTAATATAGGATTTGGTTCCATGTTACACATAGATACTTGAGTATCAATATACTAGGATATCAAGAGGTTGGAGAACAAGGTTGGTATTTGGTAGAGATTGAGATATTGTGACATGTTAGGTGCCAAGGTACTAGTAAGGTGAATACCAATAGGTAATAACATTAGATATCTAGGTATTCAAGATACCAAGATATAGGTAAGGTTATGTAAGGTAAGTGGTATAAGTTAGGTTTTCGGTAATAACTCATATACTAAGGTAATATAGGTATTAGAGATTACTATATATATATATATATATATATATATATATATATATATATATATATTCATAAGTTTTATATATATATATATATTACCTAATACCGCTAATATCTTTTAAGGTATGGACCCAGAAAGCTAAGTACAACTAACTATCACATAGTACTAACTAGTTTAGCCTTGTAATTAACCTAGAAGCTAGTCATGACCCTAAAATCAAGGTATTAACCTATTTTGGCCTAGTTTGACTAGTGTGACATAGTCTTGACCAAGAAAACCATATTTTAGCTCTTTTAAGCTTGTTATTACTTCATTACACCCAAATGACATAGAATTTCTAATATAGGTCTGTGTGACACCAGTTTAGACACCGACTCACACTATTTGCTTAGGACCACAAGCGGGTATATTCTTTGATAGTTTCCTTATTTGATAGTTTCTATGTTACATGTATTTAGTATTGAGATATTTGATTCTTGATGTAGGTTATTGAGATATTTAGTATTGAGATATTTGATAGTTTTTATGTAGGTTAGGATGTTGAGGGTAAGTTGGTGCCTGCAAGAATTATAGCTGTGTATGGGTGTCATACCAAGGTATTGAGTTGTTGAGTAGGTACCAAGTATTGCTTGTGAGATTCATAGGATACTGGATATTAGCAAGGTATTCATGATACCAAGGTGTTGGGTGAGATCGTGTATTAATATAGGATTTGGTTCCATGTGACACATAGATACTTGAGTATCAATATACTAGGATATCAAGAGGTTGGAGAACAAGGTTGGTATTTGGTAGAGATTGAGATATTGTGACATGTTAGGTGCCAAGGTACTAGTAAGGTGAATACCAATAGGTAATAACATTAGATATCTAGGTATTCAAGATACCAAGATATAGGTAAGGTTATGTAAGGTAAGTGGTATAAGTTAGGTTCTCGGTAATAACTCATATACTAAGGTAATATAGGTATTAGAGATTTATATATATATATATATATATATATATATATATATATATATATATATATATATATATATATATATATATATATATATATATATATATTCATAAGTTTTATATATATATATATATATATTACCTATACCGCTAATATCTTTAAGGTATGGACCCAGAAAGCTAAGTAAAACCAACTATCACATAGTACTAACTAGTTTAGCCTTGTAATTAACCTAGAAGCTAGTCATGACCCTAAAATCAAGGTATTAACCTATTTTGGCCTAGTTTGACTAGTGTGACATAGTCTTGACCAAGAAAACCATATTTTAGCTCTTTTAAGCTTGTTATTACTTCATTACACCCAAATGACATAGAATTTCTAATATAGGTCTGTGTGACACCAGTTTAGACACCGACTCACACTATTTGCTTAGGACCACAAGCGGGTACATTCTTTGATAGTTTCCTTATTTGATAGTTTCTATGTTACATGTATTTAGTATTGAGATATTTGATTCTTGACACGATGTTACACAGATTGGTATATGTGGATCCCCGTCATGAGATGTTATTATTCGTGATTACTCAGTGATTACTGTATCGTTCTTCGTGATTACTCAGTGATTACCGTGATATCTTCGTGATTATTTAGACCGTGATCATCGTGCATAATATTATAGACCGTACATCATGATTTACGTGTTATAACGTGTCATGATTTGGACCTGTATACTAGTCGGGGGTAGGAGAAGTATTAGTGGATATGTGATCATACCTTATAGCCCGTGATGTAGTGTAGCCCGTGATAACTAGACGATCATGCAATTTACGTGGGTCGAGCTAGTTCTCTTTTATTTATAGACCGTGCTAGGCCCAATCCGATCATATATCGTACTAATATTTCAAGGCACTTATTGTTATATTTTCTTTTATTTTTAGTACATTATAGTGATGTTCTTATTATATTACTCTGAGTTACTTTCTATTTATCTGTCGTGATATTCCCTTGTCGTGATAATCTCTCTAGAAGTGATATTTACTATTTCAGTGACTCTTCATCATCTATTTTCATTGCTATTATTGTTTCATAGCTTGTCATTTATTGGAACTACTATTGGGTTGTATTTCGCTCCAATACTGACTGGATATATATTTTTAGATGATTGTTTAGAGGACTAGTGTCCTACACACTACGGCCCACATGATGGCAATCCAACTGAGATATCAACCTTAGTGCAGGATGATCTAGTACCAACCGTTGAGGTGACTCAGCTAGTATAACAGACTTAGTTATTTCTCTTATTGTACTGGATATGTCTCCAACTTAGACATTTGACATGTTATATATATTTGAGACTATTTGTGTTATGTGGATAGACTATTAGACTTGGATATTATGGTGATGTCTAGTTTGATACTTTGTGATTCCATTTCTACTATTTGATATCGTGCCATTATCTTCCTCTAGTTTTATTGTGATTGAGTATTGATTATCATTATATTGTCATCTTGTCCTCCGTATGGAGTTGAGATATTATTGACATATTTCATATATCTGTGTGAGATTATTAGATAGTATTTTTGACCTAGATAACGTTCTACCGCCGATGCTGCGGCATAGGCTGGACGTACCCACGTAATCGTTCGCTTACACCGGGTACGGACCGTGACACATTTTTAGTGGTAGCCCATGCAGGTCAGACTTTGCAATTAGTGCGATATTATAGTAGTGTAATGGCTTAGTTGTACTACTACGAGCCTACGATAGGATATAGGATCTAGGATGCTAGGATGAGAGAATACTCAATCACATCTAAGAAATCTCTATACTCACTTGATTCTTGAATATCTTTTCTTTCTTGTAACATTTGAATTCTTATACCTTTGAAACTCATTATCTGCTCATCTATATCCTTAGAGATGACGACTTTGAACATGGTGGAGGGGGATGCAAACAAGAAGGTTGCATAATAGGATCCTCGAAGGATATAATGCCTCTATTGTGGATCTAACGAGCATAAAATAAGAAAATTGTGCTCGAGTGGAACAACGAAAGGAGAGCCCAGTCATCCAATATTGGCTAGAGAAAAGTGATTAATTTAGAATTTTGATATACCCTTTTGGATAATATCTTAGTTATAACGATGAATAAAAATGATGATATAATGATACTCTTGAGAGTGAATTGACAATGATAGTATGATGCTCATAATGTATAGTGAATGGAGAATGATAGGAAATATACCATATAAAATCAGAGAATATATAGGGGTTGAATAAATCGGGCTTATATTGATGATCAAAGAATGAATTGAAAGGATTGATGACTGAGTCTTGGATTGCCAATACTTTAAAGTTATAACTTATAAAGACAAATCGATAAATACTGAACATGATATTTTAGGAAAGATGGCGAAATAAGAATATGAAATTCTAAGTGGTTATGTGAGAAATGGTTTAAATATTTATAATATGATATTGAGGATCACTAAAACAAACAAAGAAGGATTTTAAAATTGATGGTATTACGTAAATTGTGAAGGGTGACAAGTCAAGAGAACAGGAATTGTGAGAGTTAGTTTAAAGATTATCAGTCTCCTGACAAAAAGGACTCTTCGAGGTATAAATTCAGATAAGTATATAGATGATATATTTTAAATACTTTTGTGATCTGATTATTAAGGATTGAAAAAGTATTGAGAATGATGTCACAAATTAAAATTTGATTTAATGAATCGAAAGTTCTCAAGATGGTAAAATAAAGTTAAACAATAAAACTAAGGATTAGTAAATAAGGGGGGATAGGAGATCATTGATTCTTAGATATAAATTTAGTTGGAAATAATAATCGACAACAAATTTGAACTAAGAAGTTTCATATTGTAAGGTTAAATTTGTAAATGGAGGTTAAAAGATATAAATAGTTCGAGGTCAAGATTTAGTATAGTGACATACATTATTGGTAAAGAAAATAAGAAGTTGATAGAAACATTAAACATTAAGAATTTAGAAAACTTGAGGAATACAAAGAATAATCTGAGATTAAATGAAGGGATTAAAATTGATTAGAGGGTACAAAAATTGACTTAAGGATATGGATTAGTTAAAGGCATAAGTTGAGGAAATTCAAATTTGTTTTCCCCAGAGGAGATGGAGGATTACGGAATCTGGTAGAGGATCACAAGGTTATATGGAAGTAAATGAATAAGTCTTGAGGAATAGTCACTTCTGAGGGAGATCAAGCAAATATTCTAGAATAAAGTTTTCCACCATCTATCATATCTTCCTGTAACTCGATTTTTGTATTGATTTGTACCAGATCTATTATAATATTTTGCCATAGCAGTCTGACTATATTATTATTTATCCTAGTAATGATATTCTTATTAGGATATTTGAGGAGTAGTTCGCAGTGGAGCTCTTGGTAGAGACTACAAGGTCTATGACAAGTGAATATCATAAATGAGTATAAAGGATAACAAAGAAGGATTTGACAATGGAATCGTATGCATGAACACTGATGATAGAACTTCATAGGTTAGAAGTATAAAGAGTTGGAACTCTGAAGAGAACTAGACGAGATCAATGGAGTGATTTTATCGGAAGAATTGATATTTTAGGGAATCGAAACATCAATGTTAAAATTAAAGATTGATAGCGTGAAATTAAATTTGAAGCCAAAGATGATATAAACTTTGAAGAAATTAGGTATTATTTATCAGTAAGTGGTGCAGATTGAGGTGGTATTAAGGACTAATACAGTAGATGAGGTTGATATTGACCTTAAGAATCTTGTTTTAGTAAATCTAGTGACGAGGGGTAATAAATACAATTGAGGATTTAAATTTTATGGTGCTAAAACATGGTGAATATTGAGTTTCAATGGCTTACAGGTTGAGAAAAATTGAAGGATAACTAAGATAAGTTTTGGTCAAATAGAAATTTGTATAATTTTTTTTATGGATTTAAAGTATATACATGTTCAATGGAGAGAGAAATTAGGTTAGAGGCAAGGTACGTGAAAGTGAGAACGATGGGAGTATTCTAGAGTGATGAATGAAATAATAATTCGATCAAAATACGAAATTGGGATTTCAAGCATGCCTAATGGAACGAAATAAATTTGAAGTAATAAGAACTGTATGATGAAATAACCTGATTTTTAGGATACAAATCGAGGCAGAACTAGAGGTCAAACTACAAAAGGAGAACATTGGTAGTGAAGTAGTTGAATTGAAAGAGGATACCAAATACAGGAGGATAGTAGACAAAAAGCAAGTAAAACGAGGTACGAGGTGTTTTATCTGGAAGAACATGCAAGTATGTAGAATCATAAAATTGATACGTTAGATTTGGAAACTCGAATAGGAATTAAATTTCGAAAGATGGACTCTCCTATACAGGAGACTACAAATTTGGGATAATTATATCTTACAAGAGTTTGCAAATGATGACAGAGGAACATAGGATTAACTAGAAATGGCAAGAGAAAATATTCATGTATATGAGTGAGTGGACTTACAAGGAGTTCATGATTTTAATATTTGGATAGATAGATTAGAAGGGTATGATAGAAGTTGATGCACCAAGAATAGTGTAAGGATTTGTACTGGAAGTTTCAAGATCTGTGTAATAATGAATCAAGACTTGGAAAACATGATGATTGGGTGATATTCCTAAGAGAGAAGTTATGTGAGCATTACCTTATCTTAGAGCCGCGAGGTATTCTCTTTTCTTGATCGTACTTGTTCTATTCTAGCGCTAGCTTCTTCTTTAAATTTCGAGGATAAAAAATTTCTAATGATGGTAGGATTGTAACTACCACTTTTCGGATAGGAATATTTTTGTCATTTCATATTATTGGTATTGCTAATATATTTTATATTATTAATATGGTTAGTGTGTTAGCCTATTAGTTAGACTAGGTGCTAGTGAGCCCAAGTGGACCCAACTAGACTTGACTTGACCTATTAGTTCAACCAATTAGTTTAGACACAGTGGACTCATTAATTAGAGAGAATGAATAGCATATTCCTTTTCATTAATATTAAAAAAAAAATCTTAGTTAACCCCTTAATTACTAAACCTTCATGACAATTGGGGATGGGGCAAATGGGACTTTTTGCATTGCCAAAATGGGGATGGTGTGGTCGGCCCTAATAACTAAGGTAGACACTCTTTCTCCTCTTCATTATCACTTTATTTCATTCCAAAGTATTCTTCCCCAAATTGAGACCAAACCCCATCATTCCCAATCCATTTTATCTCATTTACCTACTCACTTTTACCATCAAAAGGAGACTAGGAGCTTGGATTACAAAGAGCACTTAGAGAGGAGAAGTTTGGCTAGAAGTTTGTGTCCAAATTGTGTCATATTGAGCATTTTATTGGGAATCCATCTTCCAATAGGTATAACCTTCAATTCCCTCTCTATTTATATTCTAATTATTTTATTAGACCCTTAGGAACCCTTCCATGGATAAGTACTACCCATAGAAGGAAGAACTAGGTTCATATGAGCTATATTATGATAGTTACATTGACTTTTATGACCAAATTGAAGAAAATCCGAGTTTGGATCATTAGGTGTTTGTAGGAATATTTTTCTAGTAATTTTGGAGTGTGATGCATGATTTGAGAGGGCGTACGTGTCCACAATTGCATACGAGGAGTGCGTATCGCGATACGTCGTAATATAATATCGTAGAAGGGGTATTTGCTTGTGTAGAGGGTTCTAGCATTCCAAATTCCATCCATTGCACTTAATTAGTTATAATATATATTATATATAATATATTTAGTATATTAGTTGTGTTGCATCAGCTTGGGGGGAGTGTCGTGAGGTTTTGGGTGCGTATCATAAGCATATCATGAGCTATTGATGCGTATCGTGATGTGTGCACACCAAGTGTTTGGTGATGGGCTTGGGGTGTTCTAAATTGTGTATTGTGTACTTTAGTATATATATATATATATATATATATATATATATATATATATATATATATATATATATGGTTGTGCTTTAGTGTATATAACTAGTGTGTGTGTGTGTGTGTGATTAGATTTAGAATAGGGATCTGTGTAGGTGACTGTGGCTTGAGGTGAGTGTAGTGTTGTGAGTAGATACATATGTTAGTATTGTGTGGAGTGATTAGAGTTTGGTGTGCACATAATTGAGTTGCAGGGCTGTTGTAGAAGTGGGAAATCACAACTTATATTGTTGCAGGTTCTTGGTGAACCCGGGTAGATCAGCTCAGTGCAAAACTGTATGCATAAGCAGATGTTGCTCGAGCAGCATGTTGTGAGCACTGCTTGCATTGGCAACAAGCCAATCCTGCACACCAATGCTATGAACTGCTCGAGCAGGGTATAGGCAGTGTGAAACAACTAAGCTGCAGGTCTGCAAGCCTGTAGACAGAATAGGGGCAATGGGGCATTGCATATTGTGGAGAAAAATGGTGGGGTGCTCAGGATCCAGGAGGTCGTGCACCCAACAATAGTTGTGCTGATGCAGGCCAGTGGAGTTGCATCTACTACAACTTGGTATCATGAATATGAGGGCTCCAGGTAAATACATTGAAGGGGAGATTAGTAGAAGCATGAGTGAGCTTGTATAGCAGTACTAGGTAAGGTTGTGTGTAGGTAGGTTATGATGTTATGGGTGAGTTGGTGCCTGCAAGAATTATACATGTGTATGGGTGGTGTGTCATACCAAGGTATTGAGTTGTTGAGTAGGTACCAAGTATTGGTTGTAAGATTCATAGGATCCGGGGTATTAGCAAGGTATTCATGATACCAAGGGGTTGGGTGGGATAGTGTGTTAGTATAGGATTTGGTACCATGTGACACAGAGATATTTGAGTATCAAGATACTTAGATATCAAGAGGTTGGAGAACAAGGTTGGTATTTGGTAGAGATTGAGATATTGCGAGATGTTAGATGCCAAGGTACTAGTAAGGTGAATACCAATAGGTAATAGCATTAGATATCTAGGTATTCAAGATGCCAAGATATAGCTAAGGTTATGTAAGGTAAGTGTTATAAGTTAGGTTTTGGGTAATAACTCATATATTAAGGTAATATAGATATTAGAGATTACTATATATATATTCATAAATTATATATATATATATATACTTAATGATATTAGATAGTACTGCTAATACCTTCAAGGTATGGACCCAGAAAGCTAAGTACAACCAACTATCACATAGTACTAACTAGTTTAGCCTTGTAATTAACCTAGAAGCTACGCATGGCCCTAAAATCAAGGTATTCTAGTTTGGCCTAGTTGACTAGTGTGACCTAGTCTTGACTAAGAAAACCACATTTTAGCTCTTTTAAGCTTGTTATTACTTCATTACACCCAAATAACATAGAAATATATATATATGTCTGTGTGACACTAGTTTGGACACCGAGTCGCACCATTTGCTCAGGACCACATGCGAGTAGATTCTCTGATAGTTTTCTTATTTGATAGTCTCTACGTTACATGTATTTAGTATTGAGATATTTGATTCTTGACACGATGTTACACGGATTGGTATATGTGTATCCCCGTCATAAGATGTTATTATTCGTGATTACTCAGTGGTTACCGCGTCATTCTTTGTGATTACTCAGTGATTACCGTGATATCTTCGTGATATATAGATCATGATCATCATGCATGATATTATAGACCGTGCATCTTGATTTACGTATTATAACGTGTCGTGATTTGGATTCGTATACTCGTCGGGGATATGAGAAGTATTAGTGGATATGTGATCATACCTTATAGCCCATGATGTAGTGTAGCCCGTGATAACTAGCCGATCATGCAATTCACATGGGACGAGCTAGTTCTCTTTTATTTATACACCGTGCTAGGCCCAAGCCGATCACATATCGTACTAATATTTCAAGGCACTTATTGTTATATTTTCTTTCATTTCCAGATTATTACAGTGATATTATTATCATATTACTCTAGTAGTGATGTTTACTATTTCAGTGACTCTTCATCATTTATTTTTATTGCTATTATTGTTTAATGGCTTCTGTCATTTGTTGGAACTACTATTGGATTGTACTTCGCTCCAATCCTGACTGGATATATTTTTTCAGATGATTGTTTAGAGGAATAGTGTCCTACGCACTACGGCCCACATGATGGAAAGCCAGCTGAGATAACAACCTTAGTGCAGGATGATCTAGTACCAGACGTTGAGGAGACTTAGCTAGTATAACAGACTTAGCTATTTCGCTTATTGTACTGGATATGTGTCCAGCTTAGACATTTGGCATGTTATATATATTTGAGACTATTTGTGTTTTGTGGATAGACTATTAGACTTGGATATTGTGGTGATGTCTAGTTTGATACTTTGTGATTTCATTTCTTCTATTTAATATCGTGCCATTATCTCCCTCTAGTTTTATTGTGATTGAGTATTGATTATCATTATATTGTCATCTTGTCCTCCGAATGGAGTTGAGATATCATTGACATGTTTCATATATCTGTGTGAGATGATTAAATAGTATTGTTGACCTAGACATAGTTCTACCGTCGATGCTGCGATGTAGGCTGGATGTATCAACGTACTCATACCCTAACACCAGGTGTAGGTCGTGACAATTTTGGACACATTCCAACATAAACCAGTACATTAATTGGAAATATTCTTTGCATTGGTCCCGAACAATTAGATGCCTAAAAGTTTTCTCAATATCTAGTTCCAACTGGGTCTTACTAACCACAAGCCACACATAGTGGACTGCCAGGGGCGGGGCACTACAGTGATGGAACATGTAGTCATAGTACTAGGAAGCCACGTAGAAGAACGTGGCTTCGACTGCAAAAACATGCCCCATGGGACTTCAACATCTCCTTGCATACCGCATGAACGTGTATCCACGTGGTAGCATCCCCTTTAACCCTGCATGAACGTGGGTTAACAAACTTTGCATGAAGTCTGCAGTCTTTCTCAAGGGACAATGCTTCCCGTTAGACTTTAATAGTAACCATTTTTGCGACTTTTCAGCTATAAATAGTCTTGATTTTTGTGCTTTATGGGGGACAACATATACGCACTTGAGCATAGCAACCTTAAGCATCCTTTTGCCAGTACTCTCTGCCTACTAGTTTTCATGCACATCAAGAGCATTCACAAGATTGTCGGATCGTCAACATAGTAAAGAAATTGTGCGATGATTCGATCTCCATAACCATACTCTCTAGAATCATAAGACTTTGTACTTGAATTTGAGTATTCATTTGTAATCGAATTCTTGTACTTGTTTAAGTCTTTGTAGAAGCATGAAAACAATTTCTTTGATCAATGCGCATACACCAACTACGATCAGTGATATCAGAGGCCATGCGGCAGGTTGCAGTGAACTACCCATGCGGCAGAGAGTAGAAGACTATCGATGCGGCAGAGGAGCAGTAAACTACCCATGCGGCAAAGAGCAGTAGAGTCACCAATGCGGCAAAAGAGTATGCGGCCAAGGATGCTTTAAATGCCTCAGTTGCATGCGTTCTGACATAATATTAAACGTCACTTAAAAGTTATGCCACTCCAGCCGTCAGTTACACGAAATGACAACGAATGACGCCATTGAATGATTACCTTTGTCAGTTAACAGCAGAGCGCTCCACGTGGCACAAGGTGACAAGGGTGATGCGGTATAGCCTCCTCAAACGAGTGATGCGGCACGGCCTCCTCATAAGAGTCTATGTGGCAGAAGGGTCATGCGGCCAATCTCATTCAGCATAGAAGTGTCTATGCGGCTAGGAGACATGTGACAGAATTCTTTCTAAGCGTATCCTTCTCCCATGAAAGCTAGCAAAGACTATTATTAAGGAAATAATGATCACTTAATGTGTATATGGTCGTATCAAGGGCGCACACGTTTTGTATGACGTCAGCCATGGTTAATACGTGATCCTAGGTACATGACACGTGTCAGGTCAACTGTAAATGGGTGCGCACGTTTAGATCCATATTCCGTGGGCAGTTATTTTGGAAATTGGATGCACCAAGTTCAATTTGGATGCGCCAAAGGAAAAAAAAGTAATTTTTCAGATTTGATGCGCGCATGGCCGTTACAGTATGAATGGATATAAATAGCTGGGACATGTGCTTCCCAGGAAAAAAAGAAGAAGAAGGGAGGCATAATACTTTTGAGCCCAATTGTTCTTCTTCTTGCTAGTGAGCCAAGACTAAGCAATTTTTTTTGCCGGTCGAGCGTTAACGGAGTAAAGGAGTTAACTGCACAACTCGATCTCCATCGTCACACTTTTTGTCACACCCCGGTCCTGCGGGACCGAACGTCCTCGCATGGACGTGATGCCGCGCGAGCCTAAGTTACACCCGTGCAAGGCAAGCCGCAAAACGGCCGATGAAATGCTAAGCCATAGAGTTGTACAGATTGTCCCAAAGCAGTGGAATAAGTATAACACAAGTATGAAGCAAAAACAAGCTCTTTTATTGATATGAAGTAAATGTTTCAAGCGGCGCTAGTGTCACGCCCCAGTCCCAAAAACACGTAGGACTAGGACACGTAAGCATGTCAGCCGCATGGATATGGCAACTCCAATATATGGAAACCAAAATTCACACGTACGCTGTAATATGAATATCAAATCCACCAGTGGTATAAACATATGTCACAAGTCATAGGGTATAATCTAAATCTCATCCACGAAAATCAAATATGAATAAATAACCAATATCTATGAAACTAGATCTCAGTAAGAAGTATCTAAAGATGATAGTTGGATGGAAACAAATCCACTACCAACTAGAATATAAAAACAAACATAACATAAGTACATCACCAATAATCACGAGGCTCGAAGGGAAGACCTCCTCAAATATAAGCAAACAGTCCGGATCTGCGCTCCTACGAATACTCATGAACAGGTACACCTGGAAGGGTCAGGTCCTCAGAGGGACGTAACAAGATACATAAAAGCATGCCAATAAAGTACTGAAATAAATATCCAATGGGTCCCCTAACCGTCTAAGTGAATGCAGTTTAAGAACAACTTTCCAAACGCGTGGGCTATCTGGCTAAAATGGGATTGGCATGGTTCTCTTGGAGATCCAGGGGCCTACAAAGCATGTCGTCTTTTGAACGGCAGAGGCCGCCTGATAATAATATAATATATAGTGGTCATCATGACCACGCATCTCCGGCGGAGCGTACGGGTTACACAAGAAAAGTGCAACGGAGCCCACACGCCTTACTTGTTGTTCTTCCCACCCCATGCTCTAAGCATGTCATATCCATGACACGATAATACCTCTAATAACTGCCAAGTCTACTAGCATGCAAAGTTTCTAACAGTAGTTATTCCTAACGCACGGCCCACACGTACAGGAGGCCAAACCATGCACGCAAGTCCGTGATCTATATGAGACTCACAACTCGTGTAAAAATTGTGTCACGGCCAATGAAACCTAATGATGCTTCATGATAATGGGACGGTCTCATAAACAAGGTCAATGCATATACATAATAAAAACAATCATGACGACACTGTCGTTGCACCCGTTTCCTTGAACGCGCATTTTATATAACAGTTAAAATATATGAACTAAAGACAGAAAATAAAGATGCATGCAACATACGGAATATGAATAACAGTACAATGGCAAGGTATACTTGCCTGGCAAGAAGCTGCAAAATGTAACGTCCAGATGTCAAACACACAGGATCAGAAGCTAAGGTCTCAGAACAAATGTCTCCGGATGCTGAAATAGACATCACCAACGTTTCCAGAATAAGCAAAATAGCTAGAAATCACTTCCCTTTCGTCTAATTTGGACACAGGGGCAAAACGATAATTTTGGGTCAAAGTGGGATCCACAAGTGGACCACTTTGCACCGAAAAGCGTGCCAGGGGTAACGGTCTAAATAGGCCAATTTATGGGTCAAACGAACTCTAAAAGTCAGTACGAACTCAACGGTATGTACAAATGTGGATTCCGGTGAGCCGAACACAATTTCGCCCAAAAAAGTCAACCGTGGGGCCCGCCAATTTGCGACTTGGTCAACTGTCTTAGAATTGCGTGAAAATTGGGTCACAGGACCAGCGCGATACCACGAGTCCAGTGGCGCGAGTTTCATCGCATTCTAAAGAGCATGCACTTAATGCGCAGGACTTTTGCAAAAGTTATGACACGAGAGATTTGCTGCGGATACGGGCTAATTCCGACGCGCACACGCGTCCAAATCAGTTTTCGCAAAATCTCACACGTCCGGGTATACTGTGCGCACCTTTTGGTACACTTGGTACACAACGGGACGGTCCCGTTTGGCGGGACGCGCTCCGTATCGCAAATTTTGGAAATCTAAAAAAGTGAGTTTTCGAAATTTTCTAACTGATTTAATTCTACATACAGCAACAATTAAATTAATGTAATTAACAGAAATTAAACTAGGTCAAGTGGTCTCCGCATACCAAAAAGAAAAATCGAATTCGGATCTCTGTGGTGGGAGATACGAATCTGAGAACATAGGTAGTTACCGTAGTTTTCTGCGATACCCAAAAGTTGTCATTTTCTGTCAACTTGGGCGTTGTTTTCGCCTAGATTTACGCTCTGTTCGAGGTAAACTAACATACAGATATTGAAGGGGGTTAAGTGAGGATCATACCGGTGAAGACGGGGTCGAGTTTGGTCAAGCGGGAAGACGAAAAACAAAGCTGGAACACAGGTACTTCACTGTGTATTTCCTGCACGACGCGCGGTGGTCGCGAACGTCGTGCGGAGGCCGGGGCGGCTCCGGCTGGGCGGCGCAGCTGCTGGAGGCGGCGCGGCGGTCGCGTGGGGAAGGAGGAGAAGATGAATTAGGGTTAGGGTTTGGTCGAAGGATGGTATTATAAAGCCGAGGGGGTCGGGTTATTCACGCGCTCGGGGGGAAATTTATACATGCCGCTGCTGTTGTTGTTTCTTAATTATAGCGAGTATAGGGTTGTTAACGGGTAGTTTTACGATTCATTAGGATTTATTTGTTAACGGGTTAGGGTTTAAGGTGGGTTTGGGTTAGAGTTAGGAAATGGGTAGATCCATTAGGATTTTAAAATCCTTTCTCTTTCTTTTTCTTTTTCTTTTTCTTATTCTTATTCTTATTCTTTTCTTTTTATTTCTATTTCTAATTTCTTTTCTTTTCTTTTCTATTTCTATTTAATATATATGTATATATATATTTATATATACATATATATACATAGAAAATTCTAGAACTTATATTATTGCATACCATTAAGCTAGCAACTGTCCAAAGGGTCTCCTACATGAAATAAATTAGAAAAAATTTATAATGGCCTCATAAGTCCCCTAAATGCACAAACACCTAAAATAAAAATTAAATAAAAATCTATTTCCTCTATTTAGCCACTAATTACTATATTTTAATTAATAATTAATTAAAAAGGTAAATACGATTTTTAGAGCTAGGGGTTTTACAGCTAGGCCGAGAATTACAATCGTTCAAGCGCTCTCTCTCACTCATTACAATGAATATGACCTTACACTTACAACATGAATCAAGTACTCTGGATGATAATGTTTCCACATATTATCTCTCATATATCTGAGCTTCAGGTCCGTGCGCCACGATCCAAGACGCCAAGTGCGGACTGACCTCTTGATGCGTCAAGCGATCTCTAAAACCGTTCGAGCTACTCCCTGCACACTGCATGTCACGAACCGCTCATAATATAAGGGCACGAGAACGTGGATACGTCCAGCCTATGCCGCAACATCGACAGTAAAACGATGTTTGTGTAAACTATACTATCTAACAATAATTATCATCAAGATATATAACGTCACCGATGAAATATGAATACTCAATCATAGAACTATAAGATGGAACAACGCACGAATATGATATAAAGAACTGAATAGTCAAAATACAACTCTAAGAAAGAAGATAATATCCAATGAGTCTCAAATGCAAAAGAGTACTAACTGCCAAAGCTGGAGACAAATCCAATACCATATAAACCTATCTACTGAGGTACAGGTAAAGTGTCGTCTGTCTCAACGGGGATGAGTCCCTCGTGAGCCACAATCTCTAGTTCTAAGTTAACTACGTCCTAAGGCCCGTAGTGAGTGAGATATCACTCCTCAGTGTCATTTGAAAAAATATATCCAATCAGGATTAGAGCAAAGTACACCTTTAACAGTAGTTCCAATAAATGATAAAGACTATGTAACAGTAAATAGAGAGCATATACAAGATGAATAGGACATGACAGAAATATACATGAATAAGGAAATGCGAAAAATACATACAAGAGATATGAACATCATATATAAAATAAAGAAATACCTCTAAGTGAGTGAGTACTAGTAACAACATGTGATCGGCTTGGAAACTTGCTCGGGAATCATGGCCTGATTAATCATACACGTGGTGTATGATTAACACTATGCAAAAAAAATAAGAACTGTGGGGGTATAATCACATATCTACACTAAATACTCTCCGCTCCCGACTGGTATAGTGAATCCAACCATGACACACTATGACACGAGATTCCATGAGAAGGGAGCTAATCTTCTCATTAATCAATGTCCATACATGTACAAGAACAACATGGTTCGCACAAGAAATACGCCAGGAACTACCAGGAATAACATCTCATGACGGAATCCAGGAATATCAATCCGTGAAACCAAGTGTCAGGGAATCAACGATATCTACACTAAATACAAGAAACATAAAAGATATCATAAACGAAAAACTGTTAGAAAATGTACTCGCCTAAAATCCGGTGAACAGTATCAAAGATGTCTGAAACGGTGTCTCGGAGACCTAAATATGAAATAGTATATCAGTACAAGATTTTGGAATGAATACAAGTTAAACTATCCAAATCTAGGTCATTAGGCCCAATCTTAAGTCAAAACAGTCAAACTATGTCAACTCTAGGTCAAAGTAGTCAAACTTGGTCAAACTAACTATTTCTAGGTTGTATGAGTCCATCTCTAGGATGTCGGGTCCATACGCTATGTATCTAGTCTATACTAGTTATATTAGGATACTAGAGAATCAACACTATTCCGTATCATAAGATTCGTAAAATAGTATATAAAAAAATACTATATAATATATAAGCATAATATATATTAGTATCTCCTAGCTAAACTAACACTAAATGGATACCTTGGCTTGAGTCAACACGGTATCACACTTGCTACACCCTCTCTTGACACCAAATAGCCAATATCTTGAGTTAGCTCAAAAACCTTGACATTACCTTGTGTATCACGAGGTAATACTAAACTAACTTAACTAATACTACCTAACCAACACACAATAGTACCACTTGTGTATATATCTATTAACTTACATTTATAACCTACATTCATATCTTAACATTACCAACATGCACTTATATACATATCATACATCATCTACTATATATATATATATAACTAACACTAAATACTAACCATTAACATCGAAATCAGACCTTTACATAACTAATAGTTACAAATCTAATTATCTGAACACACTAATCAGTTAACTAAATATAGATATACAACTGACTGTTAGAGATAACTCAAATATCAACTTAACATATATCTGTCATGCTATGCCCATGTTGATAGGCAACTAGGTGCAACAATTATCTATACTATTATATAGAAATGTTAGAAATTGCAGCAGCATGAAAGTTTTTGTTTCAAAATCTATTTTTACTTATTAAAATTGTTCATTAAATTTAATATTCATAGTTAGGTAATTATGTACAAGAAAAAAAAAATCAAGAAGTGTTGTTTGCTCTCTCGAGTACTAAATAATTAAGGTAATATTGTTTATTTTATCCAATGAGTATGAAGTACGTGCAACTTGGAGAAAAAAAATTTAGCAGGAGAAAGAAAATGTTACCAAAATTCTTTATACAGAAAGAAGCCGTCAAACTGTCACGTGCATTTTCAACTTCACAAATGTGCCCGACCTATGCCAGACCGACGAGCATATTTGTGCAAAATATTCACAAAATGAGTCAATCGGTATGACTTATTTTGAGTTGTGAATTTATTTTACAATTTTTGCATGTATGCTCTTTATATTTTTATTATTTGCAAATAAATCAATTTTCAAATTGTTTGCACCCATATAGACTCTCATCTTTCCGTGTGGATCTTAAACCGGAATGAGATCTACGATTTTGATTTGCAGTGTCAAATTACTCATGTAAAGATATTTTGTATTGGTGACGCACCAAAAAAATATTGTAAAACTTGCTAAAAAAACTCTCATAGGGGTAGATCGACGTTGCAAATCTAATTGCATAGCTCTTATCGTTGAACGAAAAGATGTAAGTCTGTATCGGTACGATCCAATTGAAGATAGACTTATATGCAAATCATAAAAATATAAAAAACTTGTATACAAAAATTTCAAAAAAAAAATTATTCAAAAAATATGCAACAAGTATGTTTATATTTTCATAATTTGTATACAAGTCAAATCTCAATTTGACCACAACGATATAGGGTTACATCCTTCCATGCATACCTCGTATTGCGACGAGACCTAACTTGTTGGATATGTAGCATCGAACTACCTCTATGAGAATATTTCAGCAAATTTTGCAACACTTTTTCGAAACAAAAAATTGTCGCAAAACTTATTGAAAATACTGTCACATGGATAATACGAGATTGCGGAACCAACAACGTAGGTCATGTCACCATTAGAGGTCCGCATGGAAAGATATGAGTCCATATCGTCGATGTCAAATTAATAATAGATTTATATGCAAATTATAAAAATATACCCGACATGTATGCAAAAAATTTATAAAAAAAAATTAAAAAAAAAACTTCAAAATACACCATCCCTTTTGTGTTGTCAGAAAATCTGTCTGGCACATTTTGTGTTGTCAGAAATGTACAAAATGCGCCAAACCGACTGATGTCTATTTGTATAGGAATTTTGATAAAATTATCTCCTTGTAAGCTAATTTCTTCCAAATTCTTCACCCTCTGAAAATTTTCGGATTTAACAATCATATTGTTTATTCTGTGCTTCCAACTGATCTTAAATTCTTCCTTTTTTGGGTTCTAAACTGCATTGGTTGCCCCCGTCCTATTTTCCTGCAGATTCCGCCCAAGCTGTGGAAAGTGAGGGAGAAGGAAAATGCAAGTTTTTCGTGTAGAAACAAACGGGATCCAGCTTCATTACCTCTCTTTCTTAGCAACCAAATAAAGCCTAATATGTCTGCGAGTCCACTCATGGTGGGCTTCTTTTCGCACTGCTTTCATCTCCCTAAATTGTCACTCTCCGGTCTCACTGCAGCATCATGTCCCATGCTCAATTTCATATTTTGACGACAATTTGACAAGGACAAACCAAGCCCTAGTTGTACACAATCTGCACCCATAAATCATATGGTTACAATAGAGCAACTCAACTTTGGTTTCATGCTAAAGATTAATTTGGCTGATGGATGTGAACTTTTTGAATTTAATCCGATCGCCACAAGTGAAGACTTACCATCTCTCGGTTTATAACGACTTGGTAAGGCAAACTGCATTTGAGCTCTAAGTATCAAGGTTTATTAGTTGCCACGACTGAAGAACAAGCAGGAAGAAAATTTTGACACTAATATTATAGTAATTACAACCTGGAAACTCAAACTCTGTATATCCTTTCAAGGTCTTTCCAACACCCACATCAATTCCGATTCTAATTGATCTTGAAATGTTTAGATTTTCCTACATCTTTCCCCACATTTCGTCTTCACCACCTCAAGGAGGTCCACAGCACCTTCATTTCAGAAAAAGCACAAGATGGCATCAGAAACACGACTTTCAATTGCTAAATTATACTGAATGTGCACAAACCTGATGCTGGAGAAACATGTAGCATCCATGATCTCATTGTACATGGTTATGTGACAGTGACAAAACATGTGCATCATCTACACGGTCAAAATCAGACTTACCTACTCGTACAACGTCAGGCGGCATTGTGATGGGGGGGGGGGGGGGGGGGGGGGGGGGGGGGCATGGAAGCTCATAAAAGGGCCAAGAGCCTCCATGAAAGGACAAATGTAAGGCAAATTATGAAAAAACCAGATTAACAATTGAGGGTTCTCAAAATCAAGTTGATGATTAGAGAAGACTAGAAATTAAGAAGGAGATGGAAGGTAGGTAGACAGAATGGAGAGATTTCATGAGTTGTGTAGAACTGGAATGGGATTAGCTTTATTGATCAGGAGACTACATATATATAGGAGAGACTAACCCCTCTCTCTATCACTCTACTCGATGTGGGACTAAAGTTCATTACTAATACTTAATACCCTCCCTCAAGCTGGAGCATATATGTCAATCATGTCCAGCTTGTTACACAAAAATTGAACCCGATGACCCAAAAGAGACTTCTCGTGAAGATATCAGCTATCTTATCACTGGTACTCACGTGGTGACACTTTATTATCCCCTTTTGATACTCATCACGGACAAAGTGGATGTCAATTTCAATATGATTCGTCCTTTCATGAAACACAGAATTGATAGCAATATGAATAGCATACTGGTTATCACACCACATATATGCTGCTTTAGATCCTGCTTCTTCTCCCAGTTCTTGTAGTAGATGCTTCAAATATAGCACCTCTGCTGTGCCATGAGCAATAGTTCGATATTCCACTTCGGAACTTGATCGTGCGATCACACTCTGCTTCTTGCTCTTCCACGATACCAAGTTTCCGCCAATAAATATCAAATAACCAGATATAGATCGTCTATCCGTCAGGCTTGCACCCTAGTCAGCATCGGTAAAGCACTCAATATTCATGTCCCTGATTTTTCATGTGAATTTCTTTCCAGAATTCTGGACTAGAGAGCGCAGAATTCTGAGAACTGCATGTCAATGTGGAACTCGTGGAGATGACATAAATCTACTCACGACACTGACGGCAAAGAAAATATCTGCACGAGTCATGATTGTCAAGTAGTTGAGTTTTCCAACCACTCGACGATATCGATCCGAATTAGTCATCAGTACCCCCTCGTCGGAGAGTAACTTTTCTCATGGGTCCATTGGCGATGTTGCTCCCTTGGCTTGCATCATTCCTGCATCATTTAGTATGTCTAGAACATACTTCCTCTAAGACATGACAATGTGCCTCTTTCCCCGTACGACTTCAACATCTAAGAAGTAGTCCAACGATCACATATCATTGGTCTGAAACTGTTCTTCCATAAACTTCTTCAGTCTTGCAATGCCCTGACTGTTGTCTCATGTGATCACAATGTCATCAACATAGACACCAAGTAGTATCCTTCCAGCTGATATCTGTCGGTAAAATATTGAATGACCCTTCTTCGATTGACACATGTCAAACTGAGTAACACCATGTGTAAATCGACCAAACCATGCACGATGTGATTGTTTAAGAGCATAGAGGGCCTTCCTCAGATAACACACTTTACTCTCCCTTGCAACAAACCCGGAAGGTTACACCACATACACGGTCCCCGTGAAGAAATACATTCTTGGTATCCAACTGAAGTAATGGCAAGTCATAGCGAACAGCTAAGGCCAATAGTACGCACACAGAGGTCATCCTGGCAACTGGGAAGAATGTCTCAAAATAATTCTCACCATAGGTCTGCAAATATCCTTTAGCCACCAGATGAGCCTTTAGTCGATAAAAAGTGCCATCCGGTTTCACTTAGATCGTGAACACACATTTGTAACCTACTGTCTGTTTACCAGGCGGCAAATCCACCAACTCCCAAGTGTGTTTCTCCCGAAGCGCTTTCATCTCCTCTTACATAACAGCACGTCAACCGGAATGTTTGAGCCTCCTCGACAGAATTGAGAATATGAATCACATAAATAGTAGCTATCAAAGATTGAGTGTTACTCGCAAGCCCTTTGTAGTTTTCAACATTCACGACAGGCACGACGAGGGCGAGTTGGTGGAACAGGCGGAGGCGAATCAGTGGATCTAGAGGAGGAGGATGGCTCTGTGATCACAGGCACTATATGCGGCGCTCGTTCGGACGACGGCGGTGCTGACTGAATCGGTGTCTGCAGACCGTCGGACCGGGATACTGATTCGGTAGGTGAGAGCACTCATATGGGGGGCTATTATGTTTGAACATGAAACAAAAAGAAATCATTTTCTGGGTAAACTTGGGACACTGGACCTATAGTTTGTGGAAGTGGAGGAAACTCAGTTTAAACGAAGGTAACATTCCGAGAGAAAAAATACTCTTCAAGGTAGAAAAAAAATAACGGTACCATTTCTGATCTTTAGGATACCAAAGAAAAACATATTTGATTGCCTTGGGATCTAATTTAGAAATGGTTGGTCGGGTATCCCGAACATAACACAAGCAACCAAAAATTTTGAGAGGTAAAGGAAACGGCTATTATTCGGAATATAGCCGAAAAAAGTGAGTAACACCATTGAAAACCGACGATGGCATGCGATTAATAAGATAGCATGCAGTAAGTACCACATCCGAACGAAATCTTCTGGGAGTACGTTCTTGAAACATAAGAGCACGCATTGTTTCCAAGAGATGGCGATTGTTGCGTTCGGCAACACCATTCTGTTGTGGTGTATAAGGACAATTTGGTGGATGATGCCATGTCGAGACAGATATGAATTGAACTCACGAGACATATACTCATGACCATTGTCACTGCGAAGGCATTTAATCGGAGCACCAAATTGTGTTTTGATTTCCACATAAAAATTACACCAAATTTCAAATAGTTCGGAGCAATTTTTCATCAGATATACAAAAGTGACACGAGTAATCATCAACAAATGTAACAAAGTACTTGAAATCCATCATCGAGTCAACCGGACATGGCCTCCATATATCAGAATGCACCAACTCGAAAGAAGCAGATGCAAATTTATTTTGACTCACCGGATAGGAAATCCGATGATGTTTAGCCAAACTATACGACTTACAATGAAAAAAAATAGGAATATTTAAAGATGGATACAAATTCTGGAGAGCTTGAATAGATGGATAGCCCAACCGACAGTGTAGCTCGAAAGGATCAAGGTTCACGTCGGCATAAGCAACAGGAAAAGTTGCGTCAAACAGGTACAAGCCTCCAGCCACATGTCTTTACCTACAGTCTTTCCAGTCTTGAGGCCTGAAAAACACATCCATCAGAAAAAATGTTACTGAGCAATGCATGTCGCGAGTAATCTAACTAATGGAAAGTAAACTAAACGGGTTGTCAGGTGTATGTAATACGGAATTGAGTGACAGTCCGGTTGAAAGACGGGCACTTCCACGTCCACGGACTGTTAGTGAACCACCATTGGCAACAGTAATATCGGAAACACGTCCCACCGATATATAATCGCGTCATACTTGTGTCGCCAGTTATATGAGCTAACACACCAGAGTCAATCACCCACTGCTTGGACCTCACCACACATGCCACGGAGTACCCGGTTGTGGATCCAGAAGTGGATGCCTAACCACGACGTTGAGCTTGGAACTCAAGAAAATCTGTATATGACTTTGCAGTCATCTGGACAGATCGAACGCCATAATCAGGGGTATCTGAAGTAATATTGGCGGCAGGAGCTTTAGGACTGCCACTAAAAATGGCCATGCTGACCACAGTGGAAGCATGTGCGCAGTCTTCCTCCGTTACGTCCGTCATTGCCTCGTCTTCCATCACGACCAGCATTTCGGTCACCACGTCGTCCACCACGACCACAACAAAATCCAGCACGAGCAGCATCAAGTGCAGATCGATCAGCAGGAGCATCACCCGGAGTGGTTTCAAAGACTTTCGCTGCCCGAAGAACACGATAGTGAGCCTCCATCAGAGAAGGAACATCAGATCCAGCAATGATCTGAGAGCGAGCAGAGTCCACATTAGGACGGAGAGATGCAAGATATGCTATGACATGAAACTGCTCACGTTGAGCCCTTGCTTCATTGATATCCGTTGTGAGGGATAAAACACGGTCGATCTCATCAATCATAGCCTTAAAGGCCCGGTAATGGTCCTTAGGAGATTTGTCTTCCTGATTCGCTCGGTATACGCCAACGACCGAGTCGTAGATACGACAGGCATCGCGTTTTCCATTAAACGACGCCGCTAGGATCTCCTATAATTCCTTCACGGAGTCTGTATTCTGAACAATGTCTTCCACCGATAGTTCCATTGAATTCACCAACTGTGTAAACAGTCGACTATCATCTGTCGCTCACTGCTCAAATATGGGATCAGTCTCTGCTGGAGGGTTATCAGTCAGATGTTTGGACAATCGCATTCCTCGAAGCGTCTTCTCGACCTTCTTTCGCCATGTCGAGTAGCCCTCTGGTCTGTCCAACCGTCGATCGATAATTCGAATTGAGGAAATCGTCATGCCAGTGCCCGTTTGTTCCGCCATTGCGTTTCCGACACTAGTGTCTGTAGCACTGCTATTTGTCTCAGTATCTATTATCTTTCAGAATTCTGGATTCGACTGTCGGTTTGACCTTTCAAACTTGATAATCACATCAACTCTGCCAATGCGCTAGAAACGTGGCCAGTACAGACATGCGCATAGTAAGTAGAGATCTGAATGTGGATCACACGCGTCAGGACATAGAGGCAACATGTTACTCTCTGTTAGATCCCGATGTGAAGATCAAGGAAAGAAACAAAGATCACGCAAAACAAGTCACTTGTCTGCTCTTTCTTAGATTTCTGAAACCGATTTTGGAAGGCTAGAGATTCTAGCAAACAAACCATTTTTGCTCTCTAAGGATCCCAACATGATTTTTTTAAGAAGGAAAAGGCGGCTAGGGTTTAAGGGTAGGCGGGTGGTTTAGGGTTAGGATTTGGGTTTATGGACATGGCGGCTAGGGTTAGGGTTTGGAGGAGAGGAGGACGGGGGGAGAGGTGGCTGTTGGACGCGGACGGGGGGGTGGCTGCTGGACGCGGGCGGGGTCGAAGGAGGGGGGGGCAGCGGGACGGGGGTAGGCCGAGGGGGAGCGGGGCAGGGGGAGGCCGAGGGAGGCGAGCGGGGCAGGACGCGGGCGGGGCCGAGGGAGGCAGGCAGCGGGGCAGTAGGCGGGAAGGGGGGATGGGGGGGTTGATCTAGGGTTAGATTTTTTTTTTTTTTGTGGAGAGGAAGGGGTGGATGAGTTATGGCTCTGATACCATGTAGAATTGGAATAATGAGATTAACTTTATTGATCAGAAGACTACATATATATAGGAGAGGCTAACCCCTCTCTCTACCATTCTACCCGATGTGAGACTAAAGCCCATTACTAATATTTAATACTTAACAAGATGCTACACAAGATGGTCATAATTAATGATTGTGACTTTGTTTAGTAGTGAACATCCACACATCATAGTCTCGGTGGTCGTGAACTCATGATTACATGAAAACAATGTTGAAGAGTAACAGATACGACTGGATCCTAGGTGTCATGACAGATAAATATAGAAAGAAGGGATCTATAATTTTCATAATTTTCTCAAATTCTAAAGACCTGTATATCAGATGGTTATTTAGGTTGCTGTATAAAGTCTCTGTAAGTGTAAAAGTTGAATCTGAATGAGATCTCAAGAGTATTGTGATCAGTGGCATAGGACTTTTGTCGGTACAAGTTAAATTTGCACATACAATTAGGAAACACCAACTTATCTGTTAGCTTTAAAATTTGAAAAACTTTCAAAAAAAAGGAAGAAGAAGAAGAAGAAGAAGAAGAAGAAAAGAGAAGGGGGTTGGGGTGGGGAGGGGGATGGGGTCCTGCATGTGTATGTATATACGTACAAATATATGCATGCATGTAGTGCGACTAACACAAGTTTTCTTTCAAAAATCAATGGCTGCTTTGTAAAATAATAACTTCCTAGCAACCTTGCTCTGGCTTCATAATGTTCCGGCAAACTACCATATATAAGATGTCCTCACTTATTTGTTACTCCCTACTCGGATCAGTTCTTTTTGCACTTACGTTCGGGGAAATGAGTATAGCTAATACAAGCTCTCTTTTTCACACAAAAAAGGTTAATATAAATAAAATATCGATTAAAGACCTGCCCTGGGACTAAGAGTTCAAAGGAGAAAACCCAAACCTTTTATATTTCTTTCCAGACCCACACGAGCAGGGAGAATTTCTACCTAACTTCCCACTCTTGGCAACATCCACAGGGGTTGAGCCCATCAGTTTTTGCACCTACAAGGAAGAAAAAATAGAGTACAACTTTGAAATAAATGATCAATTTGATTAACAGACTTAAAAATAGTACTCAAAGCATTCATACCAAAGAAATTCTTAATATAACTCATGCTGTTTGAAAAGATTGCATTGCTTCAAAAAAAGAATAGTAACAATGAAATAATATCCTTGCTTCTAAGGAACTTGAAATGCATTCGAGTAAATCTAATTATTGTAATCATTTGTATATTTCAAAAGTTCTATGAATATTCAGTTATGTTCAGTTTTGACAAACATATGTTGTATTAAGCGTGAGGCGAGACTAGGCGACGAGGCTGTCGTCTTGCTTAAGGGCGCTTAAGCGGCGCTTAGTTAGCGCCTCACTTCTTCTTTTTTGCTCCTACATGTAAAATACTCTATATACACATAAATTTCAATATATTTTCATACAATCCTACTGGTATATGCATGAATAACAATACCAATTATCAATCAAGCAAAGTAACAATATAAATACTAGAATCAAAATACAAACTACAAGCGACATAATGCATACAAACTACATAGTCATCAAAATACCATCAAATATAAAAGCTAAGGGCCTGTTTGGATCCACTTTTAGACTTAGTTTTATGAGTTTAAAAGTTAAAGTCCACCAAAATAACGTTTGGCAACAAACACTTGGAGATTGGTTTTTGAAAAAAACTTCCAAAACCAGCACTCAAGAGTAGTGATTTTTAAGAAGTAGAAAAATCTTGATTTCTGAGGGTGGGTTTTCTGAGTGTGGGTACTGTTTTGTGGGGCCCCCTCCCCACCAACACCCCCCTTCTCAACATTCTCTCTCCTCAACTTTTTTTCCCTCTATTCTCTACCTCTTCTAGATCTGGACGACATGGACGACGGCGGTGGGGTGTGATCGAGTTCGAGTTCGAGCTCGAGGACGACGACGTGGAGTGTGGTCGAGTTCAAGCTTGACGTCAACGGCACGGGGTGTGGTCGAGCTCGACGTCGACGGGGTGTGGTGTGGTCGAGCTCGACGTCGACAAACCATATCTTGGCGTCGACGAACTCGTCGATCTCGACGTCGACGAACTTGAAGACGAACTCGCCGACCTTAGATCGTCGACGTCGACGAACTCGCCGACCTCAGATCGTCGACGACCTCTTCCCAAATCCTAACCCTAATTCTCGGGTGGGACACGGAGTCGGGGTTCGTGGCAGCCAAATCCAGACACAGGACACGGCCAGATCTTGACGGTGGGAGTTCGTGTCGGAACCGTCAAGTCTTGGACACGATTGAAAATTGGACACGTTTGGGAGAGATACAATAGGACACAAACAGCTGCAACAAAATTATTTTCTAAATTATTTTTATCAAACACATTTTTAACTTGTGTTTTAAAACCATTTTTTAAATGAAAGTAACCAAACGCAAAACCAAATTTTCTATATTCAGAAAACAACTTATTAACTTACTTTCAGAAAATTGTTTTCAGGAAAAAAATTCAGAAAGCATATCCAAACGGACCCTAAGTTTCTAAAGTTCCTACTTAAAGTTTTCCAACTATCCAACTATGTAAATAACAAAAGCTTCGGTTCGGTTAAAAAAAAGGTTAAGCAAGGCACCTAAGGCGAGACGAGACGCTACTAAGCGATGCCTAAGCTCGCTTAAGCGTTGCTCGCTTTTCTAGGACAAAAATTCCTTAAGCGAGGCGTCCAAATCCTAAAACTCGCTTAAGCGCGTTTTTCACAATATAGTGACAAACACCCTTGGACTATCAAAACATGCACACTCATGTACATGTGACACATACTTACAGAGCTCTGACTTTCAAAACAATAAGTGAAATTGATATATATGAATTTGAACATAATAAGTGGAAATAAAAAAACTAAAGAGCGTGTGAGACTCAAATAGGAAGATGTCTGGTCTGCTAAAGCACTTGATTCTTCTATTCCAATGGCTCTACGACAAGTATTGATGCCACTAAGCTTCGTAAATCTAGGAACTCTTGAACAAGAATGTAGATTCTAAGTAGAGACAGATATCGTACAAAGAAAGAAGTATGTTCAGAATATGTACCATCTCAACACAAATAAGTATACCCACCTCCATGTTCCTTCCAAAATATCTATGGACTTCCTCCAGTAGATGTAAGATCCAAGTCATTGTAAAACTAGATAACAGTCAACTAAAATGGGAAATTTAGAAACCACAAGAGGGTGGGCCCAATTGGTAAACTGGTTAGGGGCTTATGTGGTAGGTCCTGATTTTGATTTAAAACAACCACAAAAGTGGTTTTGCACTACAGAAAATTCCTGGGCAGATTCTCTGGGCTAATATTAAGAACTAAAAGATTGTACATAACCCAAAGATTCGCGGAAAGTTAATGTAAATCAAATGAATTAGGTCTTGCAAAAGTGGCAGTCCATACAGACAACTCCCACAAATCCAAAGGCATACACGACCATTTTATATTAACCTTCATTGGTTTTTCTTGAATACAATAACTCTTATCAAAGAGAAGTGCACTTCCAATCTCAGGTCCACAAAAGGGTGATATACGTAGCTAAAACAAATCATTCCAAATTCTTTACTGTTTCTCGGTAACATCAAAGGTGTCAGAAGATGCATATGATTAACCACAAAGGCTATACAAGATAAAGTATTTGAGATATGTGGTTGCCATTTCATATCCAAAACATTAATAATTTAACACTGAAGTTCTCAAAGTTGACAAAGGGTATAAATAAGAATCTATGTAAAGTTATTTTGACACTGATGACAAAGGGTGTATGTAGAGTTATTTGACACTTTTTTTAAGATTAAACCCTTGGAAATAACATCCCCCTTAAAGATAATTAAGGAAACAATGTCCTAAGTTTCCCTGAAGCATGGGAAACAAAAACAACATGATACAAACTCAAATCTAACAGAAAGTGAGATGATCTGCTGGCTAAGCGACTTGCAGCAGCTAGAATCCTTTCATCTGCACAAGTTTGCAATAATAATGTCTATATCTTGAAATTTCTCGTTTCTCCATAGTGGCTTGTCAGTGTCGAAGACCTATAAAACCTTGCCCTCGACCATATAACAGTATAGGTCTCTTCATGATCAGACACGCCCTGTGCACCCCACCACCCCACCCACCCACCCACCCCCCAATCCTGCATACCCAATACGATTTTAGGTACATTGTCAAACAAGTACCCTAATTCCCATTCCTAACGTGTGTCTAAGTCCCTTGCTGACCCGACATACTTCCCTCCCTGCGTATAGACCCATGCCCGGATCTAACACACTGTTATCCCCTAATCTAAAATGTGCTTAGCTTAGGCTCGCGATTTTGATTCCCCTCTTCATCAACTCACAACTCAAGTAGATCCATAGGTAGTTGCATCTTTTTCTAAATACTTGTTATCTTCCACTAAATAATCATAATCTTCGTCAATATATTGGTCCTTCATAACTATTGTATTGCCCCTTAATAGCTGTGACATTGTTGATAAAGGGTATACTGGAAAAGCCATGTTACTTATTTCAACTTATCTTTCTGCATCAGTTTCTTTGGAACAGCAATAACTAGAACATAACAACCAGGATGAATGCTGCTATCTAGAAAACCATGACTACCTTAGCTATTACCATCTGGGGCAAAACCCTCTTTTATAAGGCATACTTGAATAGAAAAGATGTTTGGCAGTGTTAATTACTCAGGTATGCACACAACTATACACCTTACTGAATGGTGTTAATTTAGCAATTCAAATCAAGCCTGAAGATACATAACGCACTTTTGACAATAAACTCAAGAATTCGAGAGTGGTGGATAGCCACTTTCTAGGACATTATAATGGCTCGCGGTTAACATTTTGAAGCACAATTATGCATTTGGAACAAAAAAAGAGGGAATTTTATACCCATATGTATAAATAATGCCAGACAAAAAATGCTCTTGGTATGAGGGCATCTTTTATATGTTGCTGAATGAATCATTTTCAAGTAGAGAGAGAGAGAGAGAGAGAGAGAGAGAGAGAGAGAGAGAGAGAGAGAGAATACCTCACTCAAGCTTGTTGGTGTTGGCTTTCCCTCCTCCTTTAACTTATCAATCTTTTGTTGTGCCTCTTTGGCCCATGTGTACTTCGACAATGCATTTTCCACCTCAGAGATTGTGCAACTACAATGCACTGTTGCATCCTGTTTGTGGCTGTTCTTAAGATTCTACAAGCTCTCAAAAATATGCCAAAAATAAGAATGTTAAAATCTAGCATCTTAAAAAAAAAAGATACTGCAAGATCTATGATTTCAAAGAAAAGAGTATATGCGCTTGGTCTCTGTGTTCATGCACCCACATAAACCTCCATCTTTCCCAAGTTAAATGTTTCCCTGTCTATGACACGTAGAAGGGTGCAACCATTACAAATAAGATGTGTATGATATAATTTATAAGTAGTTTTTCAGAAGGTCTCTATCTAGGCGTTCCAGATCCTCCTCTTGCCTTGCCGTCTTAGGCAGCTACTTCAACTGACATCTTTGGCAGCTACTTCAACCATCCTCGAGTTAAATGTGACCTGATTCTACTTTTTTTTATAATATGGAATCTACCCCAAGCCTAATAACTTAAGGCTATAAATATTATTAAATATTTCAAAATATACTATAAATGATGAGGTACAATAGTTCTTTCCGTTTGTCCCTCTTTGTTTCCCTTCCCTTTCGTGTCTTCCTTAACACACATCAAATCTTATCCCTATCTTTGACTATGATGTACATTGTCAGCTCACAACATGCAACTCTTTCTCAATCTCCCCCTCTCTTATTATTTTTCTCCTCTCTTTCTCTATTTCAAGTTAGTGATACTCTTAGCTAACAGTTTCTTGATTGAAACTTGATGCAACTTATATTGAAGTCTTACACTTGTGTATTTATGATATCCAACAAGATTTGCATGGAATCCCTATAAAAAATTTAGTTATACATTTATCATACCAATTAGAAGAAAAACACAACAAATTAGAGCATAAACCACAAGTTTGTCTCAACTTACTACACAATAGGCACCCCAATTTTAGTATTGAGCACCCCGCCTAGGCCTTTTGGTCCTCAGCGCTTAAAAAGTCCGGTCCGCCCTTATTGAAACTCATATGTTTTCTACCTCGCAAAGTGAGAGTTGCCAACTACTTCGGCCACCATAAGTAATAGTAACTACATGTTTATATTAACCTAACTACTAGTCACACCCAAAAATTTTGTCTTGAGTCCTCGACCTCACCGCCTTAAGGCTCTGCCTAGGCCTTTCAAGACTTTGTCACCGCGCTGATGTTGTCCAAACTGGTCACAGTCAACTTAATTTTGATAATTAACCAACTATATTCTAGTATGACTCAATACGACACATAGATTGAAGACCAATGCATCTCTGTTACATTACTGAACACAAAGCTGCTACCTGCTCAGTGACGAAGTTTTAGTTTCTTGGTTGTCTACTAGAAGTCTGTAAATTTTCTTTTATTTCGAATCTAGGACCAATGTGAATCGAATAGCACTTGGCATCTAGTTGACTTCAAGTCCACGCAAAAACAGGCATATTCCAAACAAACCCAAGTCCACATATCAAACAAACCAAAATGAACTCTGGAAACCGAACTCGGATCGAACTCGGTCTCCCATAACCATATTCCTGGTCATATGGCAATCATATCCTTCAGGAACTCAACGTTCAAATTTATGAACATTAGGACACCGAACTCAGGCCGAACTCGGTTCCCAAAAACCCTATAAATAGAGAAGGTTTTCTCCATTCTTACTCATTCACTCTTAATATTCTCATCTTTCCTAAGCAATACTTGAGCCTTTAACATTTTCATTTCCAAGACAACTCCCTAGTCTTCTAAGTGCCAGTGCGGTTCGATTAGAAGTTCAAGTTCTGAGTTGTAAGAGCTTGGTTCAAGAAGTCGGTTCACTTCTCTCTCTCTCTGAAGTCTTTGTGCTTTTCAGATCAAAGCACGTGTCTGTAAAAAGTAACAAGTCTTCGGATCAAAACTTGTGTTATACGCTATTTCACAAATAGTGGATTAACACCGAGCAAGAGTACTCGGGTCTGGACTAATCCTCCACGAGAAAAATCAGGATAAAATTCTTGGTGTTTGCGTTTGCTCTATAAACTCTACTTACGCATTAACTTGATATTGTTTATTTCGAACTACTTGGTATTTGGCTTCAATTTTTTAATTGATATATACACTCTGTTGGACTCTATTCAACCTCCCTCTAGAGTTGTCATTAGGTCCTTCAATTAGTATCAGAGCAGGTTCTCTTATATAAGCTTTATAACTTAAGAGTAGAACAACAACTGTGAAATCTATCTTCATTGGTGAAGACCAATCCACAAACAGACCCTCCTCTGTATGGTGGAGCCAACTACACTTACTGGAAAACACGGATGAATTTTTATCTCAAGTCACTAGAATTTGACCTATGGTCAATTGTCGTCATTGATGGCTACAAAAAGCCATCCAGAATTGTTGTAGATGGTAATTTAGTTGAAAAGCCACGTGACAAATACACGAATCTTGAAAAGAAACAAGCTAGTCTTGATGCTAGAGCTATTAATGCCTTGTTCTGTGTTGTAGATAGGACAGAATTCAACAGATTATCCATATGTACCACTTCGCATGAGGTATGAAACTTCTTGAGGTGACACATGAAGGAACCACTCAGGTGAAGGAGTCTAAGATAAGCAGACGGGCAGGAGTACGAGGCTTTCAAGATGAAATCAAATGAGACCACCACTCAGATGTTCACAAGATTTTTTGACATCGTCAATCCACTATCCTCTCTCGACAATGAGTACAACAACCATGAGAAGATACGCAAGGTGCTTAGGGAACTTCCGAAGAACTGGAACCCAAAATCAACAACAATCATTGAAGGAAACGACCTCACTACAATGACGCTGGAAACACTCATAGGGAAGTTGATGACACATGAGCTGGACCTCAACGACCTTGAAGAATCAGCGCTAAAGGAGAAGACCATAGCTTTCAAAGCACATCAAAAGGTCTCCAGCGAAGAATCAGAAGATGATGATTCAGAAGGTGAGGAACAATCTCTAATGGTCAGAAACTTCAGAAAATTCTTAAGGTTTGAAAAGTCAAATCGAAAGAAGAATTATCAAGACAACAACGATGAAGATCCAGTGTGATATGGCTGCAAGAAGACATGACATATAAAGAAAGATTGCACATCAGCTAAGAAGGAAAACCGCTATGAACGACCAAACAAAAGATCGTCTTTACGCAAATAAGCAAATACAAGCATATGGTATGAAAGCGAAACTAATGACACTGAAAAAGAAAATTCTCGTGACACTGCAAATCTTTGCTTAATGGCTTTTGATCAGGTATCTACTAACCAATTATATGAAGATTTTACTTTTGACGAACTTTCTGATGCTTTTAGTGATCTTCTTGAGGATCATAGGAAAGTTCTAAATAAATACAAGCATGCTAAGAAGAAAACAAAAATGTATAAGCTTGAAATTGATAGGTTATCTTCCTTGCTAAATGAGAAAAAAGAAGCATCATCCACTAGTAATACGGAAGACACGTCTGCATTAAAAGTGAGTTTGCATGATGCTTTAGAAAAAGTTGAAAAGATGACAAAGGAGAATGCAAAACTCAATGAGCTGTATAAAGCAGAAAAGAAAAAGCACAATCTAGCAGCAAAAAGGATAGATGCACTCACAGCTAGATATCAAGAAGTGTATGACACCTCTAAAAAGTTAGAGATTAGATTGGAAAAACATTTGATGCAACCTATGACCTTGTCTAACACGACAAGACACAAGGTGACTAATCACAAAACCACACACGACACCTCCTAAGAAAACAAGCAAGACACATGCTACACATAATCATGCTTTCTTCTACAAACACCCACAGAAGACATAGCATACACATTCTCATACAACTACTTACACTGTTGCACCTAGCATTAACAAGTTTGCAACATGTCATTATTGTGCTCAACATAGACACATCTCACGACAGTGTAAAGTTAGAAGATTAGTAGACATGAATATATATACATGGGTACCTAAGAGTAACACTTCCGGACCCTCAAAGAAATGGGTACCAAATATCACATCTACTCGTATTATAGGTGGGTCAACCCTCACATGCTAAAAGCAAGTGGATTCTCGATAGTGGTTGCTCGAAACATATGACTGGTAATGCTACATTATTTGCGACACTATCGATGAAGAAAGAAGGATACGTCTCATTCGGAAATGATCTCAAAGGGTATATAATAGATAATGGTACTATTGGTATTCCTCCTTTATTTGGACCTAGCAGAGTCGTCAGTCTTGGCGGTAAGCTTTATGCATATGTGATGGTTGATGATTTTTCGAGATTTACTTGGGTTTACTTTCTTGCAAATAAAAATGAGACATTTTCTGAATTTGTAACATTTTGCAAAAAAGATACAAAACGAAAAAGGCTTCATGATTACTCGAATCTGAAGTGATCATGGTGGCAAATTCGAAAATGTTGATTTTAAAAGCTTTTGTGATTCCAATGCTTTTTCTCATGAATTTTCTTGTCATAGAACTCCTCAACAAAATGGTATTGTTGAGCGGAAGAATAGAACTCTCGGTAATATGGCCAGAGTCATGCTAAATCAGTTTAGCCTTCCGAAATATTTTTGGACAGAAGCTGTAAATACAGCGTGCCACGTTTTGAATAGGGTTCTAATTCGACATATCTCGAAGAAGACCCACTATGAGTTTTGGTTTGGTAGAACTCCTACAATTTCATATTTCAAAGTTTTTGGATGTAGATGTTTCATTTTGAATACCAAGGATAACTTAGGCAAATTTAACTCTAAAGCTGATGAAGGTATATTTCTTGGATTTGCTGCAAAAAGTAAAGGTTTTCGGGTATTCAATAAACGTTCATTAGCCGATGAGGAATCAATTAATGTCACTTTTGATGAGCTTAACAGACAAATACCAAGTGATAGTGATGATGAAGATGTCGGTATCTACCGAAACTCCTGAAGATACAGCAACTGGTAAAAGATATCTGGAGCAGTTACCAAAAAGGATGTAATTCATGGCCGATCATCCAGAAAATCTGGTTATATGTAATGTATCAAAGGGAGTAAGCATTCGATCTACAACTAAGGATATTATTGCTAACGTAGCTTTTATCTCGCAAATAGAGCCTAAGAATGTTGTAGAGGCATTTACTGATGAATTTTGGATTTCGCCAATAAAAGAGGAATTGAACCAATTTGAGAGAAATCAAGTTTGGAAACTTGTTCCTAGACCCAACGATTACTCTGTAATTGGCACCATATGGGTATTCCGAAATAAACTCAATGAGGATGGACAAGTCACACGTAACAAAGCACGTCTCGTAGCTCAAGGCTATAATCAAGAAGAAGACGTTGACTATAACGAGACTTATGCTCTTGTTGCGAAACTTGAATCCATTCGCATGCTTTGTGCTTTTGCAAACTTTCACAATTTTAAACTATTTCAAATGGATGTTATAAAAATGTTTTCTTAAATGGTTTCATAACATAAGAAGTTTTCGTTGAACAACCTCTTGGTTTTGAAGACTATATAAGTTTCCAAATCACGTTTTCAAGTTACGTAAAGCTTTGTACAGTCTCAAACAAGCTATTCATGCTTGGTATGATCGTCTCAACTCCTACCTACTTGAAAATAATTTTTCAAAAGAAAAAGTTGACACGACACTTTTTATAAAAGCACATAATGACACTCTATTATTAGTTCAAATTTATGTTGATGATATCATATTTTGGTCTAGAAATGAGCTATTGTGTAAAGAATTTGTTGAGTGTATGCAGCGTGAATTCAAGATGAGCATGATGGGAGAACTCAACTTCTTCCTCGAATTGCAAGCAGAGTTCACAGGGAATCTTCATCAACCAAGCTAAGTACACAAAGGACTTGCTGAAGAAATTTGATCTCGATAATACAAAATCTATCGGCACTCCAATGGCTACGTATACAGCTTGATCTTGATGAAAGTGGTAAACAGGTTGACCAACGTAAGTATCGAGGTATGACTAGTAGCTTATTGTATTTTAACTGCTAGTCGTCCCGATATCATGTTTAGTGTTTGTCTATGTGCTAGATATCAGACTAACCCTGAGGAATCATACTTTATCAAGCTAACCCTAAAGAATCACACTTGTGTGCGATTAAGCGTATTTTTCGATACCTTAAAGGTACTTTGACGGTAGGCTTATGTTATCCCAAAACCATATTTTTTGACCTTATCAGTTATTCAGATGCTGATTTTGCTGGATGCAAAGTTGATTGAGAAAGTACAAGCGGCACGTGTCATTTCTTGGAAAAAGCTCTAGTCTCTTGGTTTAGTAAGAAACAAAATTTTGTTGCATTATCAACTATTGAAGTTGAGTACATAGCTGCAGGACGTTCTTGTGCGTAAATTTTATGGATAAAACAAACTCTAGAAGACTATAATCTACACTATAAAAATATTTCCATTTACTGTAATAACACTAGCACCATTAATCTCACTAAGAACCCTGTATGTCACTCACGCACAAAATACATAGAAATACGTCATCATTTTCTGCGTAATCATCAGTTACACGGAAATATTTGTTTAGAATTTGTTGACACAGAACATCAGCTAGCAGATATCTTTTAAAACCCTTAGCAGAAGACCATTTTAACTTTATTCGTCGAGAATTGAAAATTCTAGATGTCGATAACATATGAGGATTCAAGTTGCTGAAACTAATCTCCTTAATCTATATTCATTAAAGCAAAGATTATTTTGGGTACATGTCGAAAGGGTCCTTCTGTCAAAGAGGTGTAAATAACCTTAAGCGACACGATACTTAAGTGTCTTCGGACCACCGCTAGCTGGGATCCGGCCCCTACAGCTAACTCAAACTGGGCGATTCTTTCTTGAATCATGATTTATCGAGTTAAGTTTCAAAATTCTTCTATCCAAAATATGGTTGACACATTTGAATTTTATATTCGGGCTTAAAAAGTTATCATTATACTGTGTTTGGTATCATTTGTTTCAGATTCTAGAAACATATGAGACCGAACTCGGGCCGAACTCGGTCTAGGACCGAACTCGGGCTGAACTCGATTCTTATATTTCCAAAATGCGGGAATAGATCATGACCCTTCATTTTTTTGATGTCTCTTCACCTCATAAATCCTCTTCTACCTCCTTCCAAGAGTTCCTAACCCTAACCCTTATTTCTATCACCCTCTTCTATGGAGTTTTGGGGAAAATAAACCCAAATCAAGCTTCTATTGGTGATTCTCCTCCTTATTTCCATCTCTTGCAAGGTATAATCTCTTCATTCTTCCTCTTTTCATTCTATGGATCCTAAACTATTTTCTAGGGGTGGTAAGAAGAAGAGAAAGGTGGATGAAGCATCCTCTTCTAATCCACAATCTGAAAATGTTTCACACTCTATCTTTAGTCCTAAACACCCAAATGAGGGTGATTTTGATGATGACATTTTCATATCTCTAGATGCTTCTAATGAATGGTTCTCTGATTTCTGTGATAGGGAGATTTGTTATGGTAATCCTATCAATTTTACTATCTTTGATAAGTTCTTAGATACTTTTAAAGACCTTAATCTTGATGATCCTGTCTCTACCCAAGATCATATTTATTATAATGTGATTAGAATGTTTTACTGCAATATCACGCACGATGAAAGTCGAATTTTCTCACGTATTGGTGGTATACAAATTGAATTCGACGACATTGACTTTGCGGAAATGCTACAACTTCCCATTCCTACGGAATGTGAACCGCTAATCGATGCTCGTCAGTTCAAATTTGTGGACAACGTAACACTTGAGTCTTTCAAAAATTCGATGTATGCTCCTTATCCTCGTCCTCCTGGAAAACTTTATGCTAGATATCTCAATCAACATTTCTATGAATTACATCGTATTGTCTTTTTATTGTCTTTTCATCTATTCTGCCAAAGACAAGCTCTCATGATGAAATCATATATTTAGAGATTTCAGATTTATATCATTTGCATTTTAACATTCCTTTTAACTTTCCTCGAACTATGACGAATGCAATAATTCGGGCAAGAGCAAAATGACGTACACTTCTTTATGCAATGTATTTGCCTATGGTCTTTGACTTCTTCCATATCCCTCTTGAAGACTGACATTTCTTTGTTATTCCGGCTTGTCTCTCCAAAGCCCGTCGGACTGAACCACCTCTTCCACATGTAGCACCTCCTCCTCCTCCTGCTGATGCCTTTGTTGATTCAGAGGATCATACCCAGCTACACTTGAATCCATTCAGACTTTGCTTAGGGATCGCTTCAGACTTGAAGACGATCGCCATCGCTCCATGGACTACCGTACTACTCTCCAATTCTAAGCCATCTCCAACACCCTGATGGACATGCGTTATAGCTTCTCGCAATACCCTGGCGGACTGATTCCTATGGTTCGTGATTCATCCATACCTGGCTATCGCATAGATGATCCATTTGCTCAGAGATACTTCAACCCTGCTGCTGCATCATATGATCCGAACCGTTCTGCTGAGACCGGTGATCCTGACACAGATGATGACGCTGATGAGTAGCGACATGTTGCTTGGATTAGTAGAGATATTCTAGTATATGATGTTTTATTTCTAGTTATTTCTTATGTATTTGCAAACTCTACGCACTTTTATGGTAGCAGTTTTATGTTAGTACTTCTTTTGGCTCAGTTATTTCTAGTAGTTTTATGCTTGGATTGCAAAAAATTTAGAATGTTAGCACTTTCTATTTCATATAATGTGCTTGGCTACAAAAAAATCGCCTTGATATCTACTATTATGCAATAAATGTCATTCTTCTTGTTATTTGGTTGATAAAGTGTGGGAGAGCTACACCATTTTGCCAAATGACAAAGGGAGAGAAGGATAAGAAATCAAGGAGATACGAATTGCGGGGGAGCATATAAAAGAATGTGTCAAGGTATGAATATTGACATATAGATCCTATTTTGTCAATTATCAAAATTGGGAAGATTGTTGGTCCAAACTGGTCACAGTCAACTTGATTTTGATAATTAACCAACTATGTTCTAGTATAACTCAATAAGACACATGGATTGAAGACCGATGCATCTCCGTTACATTACTGAACACAAAGTTGCTACCTGCTCAGTGACGAAGTTTTGGTTCCTTGGTTATCTGCTGGAAGTCTGTAATTTTTCTTTTATTTTGAGTCTAGGACCAATGTGAGTCGAGTCGCACTTGGCATCTAGTTGACTTCAAGTCCACTCAAAAACAGGCATATTCCAAACAACCCAACTCCACATATCAAACAAACCAAAATGAACCCTGGAAACCGAACTCGGTTTGGAGACCAAATTCCTGGTCAGATGGCAATCATATTCTTCAGGAACTCAACGTTCGAATTTATGAACGTTACGGCACCGAACTCAAGCTGAACTCGGTTCCCAAACCCCTATAAATAAAGAAGGTTTTCACCATTCTTACTCATTCACTATTAATCTTCTATCTTTCCTAAGCAATACTTGAGCCTTTAACCTTCACATTTCCAAGACAACTCCCTAGTCTTCTATGTGTCGGTGCGGTTCGATTAGAAGCTCGAATTCGAGTTGTAAGATCTTGGTTCAAGAAGTCAGTTCACTTCTCTCTCTCTCTCTCTCTGAAGTCTTCGTGCTCTTCGGATCAAAGCACGTGTCTGTAAGAAGTTACAAGTCTTCAGATCAAAACTTGTGTTGTACAATATTTCACAAATAGTGGATTAATACCAAGCAAGAGTACTCGGGCCTGGATTAGTCCTCCACGAGAAAATCAGGATAAAATTCTCGGTGTTTGCGTTTTCGCTCTAAACTCTACTTACGCATTAACTTGATATTGTTGCTTTCTGTTAAGTATTAGTAGTAGTATTAGTAGTACTGGGCTTTAGTCCCACATCGGATAGAACAATAGGGAGAGGGGTTAACCTCTCATATATATATGTAACTCTCATCAATAATAATCAACCAATTATTATTTTCTACATGGTATCAGAGCCAAAACTCAGAATCTCCCCCATCTCGCTTCCTTCTATTTCAAAACCTTAATTCCTCTCATCCCCACCACCACCTCGCCCCCCTGCCTGCAGCCCCCCTGTTGCCAACCACTCCCCCTGTCCGGCACCTACACCAAAATCCTAACCTTAACCCTAGTCGTCTTTCCTAAAACTGAAAACCATGTCTCTAGACCCTAACCCTAACACAGCTGTCTACCCCAAACCCTAACCGTCTTTCCACATAAAAAAAAGATATTGGGATTCTCATATGGTAAACAATAGTTTGTTTGTTGGAACCTCTGACTCTCATTATTTGAAGAAAAAAATATTGGGATCCTCAGAAGGTAAATAATTGTTTGTTTGTTGGAACCTCTAACTATCATCGGCTTCAGGAATTTGACAAAGAGCAGACAAGTGGTTTATTTTACGTGAATCTTTGTTTCTTTCCTTAATTGATCTCCACATCGGGATTTAACAGAGAGTAACATGGGTCGTCTCTTTGTCCCGACTTGTGTGATCCATATTCAATCTCTGCTTCCTATGCGCGTGCCGATTCTGGCTACGTTTTCTAGCGCATTGGCAGAGTTGATGTGATTATCAAATTGGAAAGATCAAATCGACGGTCGAATCAGAAATACTGAAAGATGACAGACACTGAGATGAAGAGCAATGCTATAGATACTAGTGTCGAAAACACAATGGCAGGACCAACGGGTACTGGCATGACGATTTCATCGATTCGACTTATCTATCGACGATTGGACGAACCAGAGGGCTACTCGACATGGTCGAGAAGACACTTCGGGGAATGCAGTTGTCCAAACATATGACTGATAACCCTCCAGCAGAGGTTGATCCCACATTTGAACAGTGGAAGACAAATGACAGTTGATTGTTTACATAGTTGATGAATTCAGTGGAACCATCGGTAGAAGACATGGTTCAGAATGCGGATTCAATAAAGGAATTACGGGAGGTCTTGACAACATCGTTTAATGGAAAACGCGATTTATCTCGTATCTACGACTCGGTCGTTGGCGTATACCGAGCAAATCAGGAAAACAAATCTCATAAGGACCACTTCCAAGCCTTTAAGGCTATGAGTGATGAGGTCGATTGTGTATTACCTTTCACGACGGATATCAATGAAGCGAGGGTTCAACATGAGCAGCTTCATGTAATGACATATCTTGCCTCACCGTCATGATGCGGACTCTGCTCGCTCTCAGATCATTGATGGATCTAATGTTCCGTCTCTGATGGAAGCTCGCAATCGTATCCTACGAGCAGCAGCTAGGGTCGTTGAGACCACCCCAGGTGATTCTCCAGCTGGTCGATCTGCTCTTGGTACTGCTTGTGCTGGATTTCATGGTAGTCGTAGAGGACGATGTGGCGGCCAAAATGCTGGTCATGATGGTGGACGAGGCAATGGCAGTCATGATGGAGAAAGACCGCGCACATGCTTCAACTGTGGTCTGCAAAGTCATTTCCAGTGGCGGTGTCCTAAAGCTCCTGCCGCTAATGTTACATCAGACGCTCTTGATGATGGTGTTCGATCTGTCCAGATGACTGCAGAGTCATATACAGATTTTCTTGAGTTCCAAGCTCAACGTCGTGGTGAGACATCCACATCTGGATCCACAGCCGGAAACTCCGCGGCATGTGTGGTGAGATCGAAGCAGTGGATGATTAACTCTGGTACGTCTGCTCACATGACCGACGACGCAGGTATAATACGCAATTATATATCGGTGGGACGTGTTTTCGATATTACTGCTGCCAATGGTGGTTCACTAACAGTCCATGGACGAGGAAGTACTCGTCTTTCTTCCGGACTGTCACTCAATTTCATATTACATACACCTGGCAACCCGTTCAGTTTACTTTCAATTAGTCAGATTACTCGCGACATGCATTACTCGATAATATTTTTTCCTGATGGTTGTGTTTTTCAGGACCTGAAGACTGGAAAGACTATCGGTAAGGGGCATGTGACTGGAGGCTTATACCTATTTGACATACCTTCTTCTGTTGCTTGTGTCGGCATGAAAGTCGATCCTTTCGAGTTACATTGTCGATTATGCCATCCATCAGTCCAGGCTCTCCAAAAAATGTACCCATCTTTAGATGTGTTCCAGTTACTTTTCATTGTGAGTCGTGTCGTTTGGCTAAGCATCACCGGGTTCCCTATCCGGTGAGTCATAATAAAATTGCATCTGCTCCTTTCGAGTTAGTACCTTCTGATGTATGCGGACCTTGTTCGGTTAAATCAATGATGGATTTCAAATATTTTTGTTATATTTGTTGATGACTACTCATATGTCACTTTTGTCTACCTAATAAAAAATTGTCCCGATTTATTTGAAATTTGGTGTAATTTTTACGCAGAAATCAAAACACAATTTGGTATTCCGATTAAATGCTTACGAAGTGACAATGGTCGTGAGTATCTATCTCGTGAGTTCAATACTCACTTGTCCCGCAATGGTATCATCCACCAAATCTCATGTCCTTACATACCACAAGAGAATGGTGTGGCCGAACGCAAGAATCGTCATCTCTTGGAAACAAGGCGTGCTCTTATGTTTCAAGCATGTACTCCCAAAAGACTTTGGTCGGTTGCGGTACTTACAGCTTGCTATCTTATTAATCGCATGTCATCGTCGATTTTCTATTATGCTACTCCCTTTTCTTGGTTATATCCCGAACGAGAGTCGTTTTCTCTACCTCCGAAACTTTGGTTGCTTGTGCTATGTTCGAGATACCCGACCGACCCTTTCTAGATCCTAAGACAATCCAATATATTTTTCTTGGGTATTCTAAAGATCAGAAAGGATATCGGTATTTTTCTCCTATCTTGAAAAGGTATTTTTCTCTATAGATGTTACCTTCATTGAAACCGAATTTTCTCCACTTCCACAAACTACCTATCCAGTTCCCCAAGTTTACCTAGAAGATGATTTCTTGTTGTTTCATGTTCAAACACATCAACCCCCCGTATGAGTGCCCTTCCCTACCGAGCCAGTCTCCAGGTCCGACGGTCCGCAAACACCGATTCAGTCAGTACCGACGTCGCCCGAACGAACATCGCCAATAGTGCCCACAGTCACAGAGTCATCCTCCTCTAGCTCCACTGATTCGCCTCCGCCTAATCCACCAGCTTAACCCCGTCGTGCATGTCGTTATCATCCCTTGTATGTTCACAACTACAAAGGGCTCGTGAGCCACACTCAGTCCTTGATAGCTACTATTGATGGGATTCAGATTCCCAATACTGCCGAGGGTCTCAAACATCCCGATTGGCGTGCTGCTATGAAAGAGGAGATGAAAGCACTTCGGAAGAACTATACTTGGAACTTGGTAGATTTGCGTACCGGTAAGCAGACAGTATGTTGCAAATTGGTGTTTACGATCAAGGTGAAACCGGATGGCACTCTTGATCGCCTAAAGGCTCGTCTGGTGGCTAAAAAAAATTCATAGACCTATGGTGAGGATTATTTTGAGACCTCCCCAGTTGCCAGGATGACATATGTGCACACGTTCTCTTGGCCTTAGCTGTTCGCTATGACTGGCCATTACTTCAGCTGGATATCAAGAATGCATTTCTCTATGGGGATATTAAGGAAGAAGTGTATGTGGTGCAACCTCCAAAGTTCGTTGCAAGGGAGGGTAAAGTGTGTCATATGCGAAAGGCCCTCTATGGTCTCAAACAATCACCTCGTGCGTGGTTTGGTCGATTTACACATGTTGTTACTCAATTTGGCATGTGTCAATCAAAGAAGGATCATTCAGTATTCTACCGACAGACAACGGCTAAAAGGATACTACTTTGTGTCTATGTTGACAACATTGTAATAACGGGAGACGACAGCCAAAACATTGCAGGACTAAAGAAATTTCTGGAAGAACAATTTCAGACCAAGGATATGGGATCATTGAACTACTTCTTGGATATTGAAATCACACGGGGTAAGCGGGACATTGTAATATCTCAGAGGAAGTATGTGATGGACATACTAAATGATGCAGGACTGATGCAAACCAAGGGAGCAACCTCGCCCATTGATCAAAGTGCAAAGTTACTCCCAGACGAGGGGGTCCTGATGACCAATATGGATCAATATCGTCGAGTTGTTGAAAAACTACTACTTGGCGGTCATGACTCGTCCGGACATTTCCTTTGCGGTAAGTGTCGCAAGTAGATTTATGGCTTCTCCATGAGTTCCACACTGACATACAGTACTCAGAATTCTGTGTTATCTAGTCCAGAATCTAGGAAAAGAAATTCGGACGGAGAATCATGGACATACTCGTGTTGAGTGCTTTACCAATGTTGACTGGGGTGCATGCCTGATGGATAGACAGTCTACGTCTGGCTACTCGGTATTTATTGGCAAAAATTTGGTATCGTGAAAGAGCAAGAAGCAGAGTGTGATAACACGATCAAGTTCGGAAGCAGAATATCAAGTCATTGCTCATGGCACAGCAGAGGTATTATATCTGCAACATCTTCTACAAGAGCTGGAAGAAGAACCAGGATCTAAAGCAGTAGATATATGGTGTGATAACCAGTCTGTTATTCATATTGCTACCAATCATGTATTTCATGAAAGGATGAAGCACATTGAAATCTACATCCACTTTATCCGTAATGAGTATAAAAAGGGGATGATAAAGTTACACCATGTGAGGATCGGTGATCAGATAGGCAATATCTTCACAAAGTCTCTTTTGGATCATCGGGTTCAATTTTTGTGTAACAAGCTGGGCATGATTGACATTTATGCTCTAGCTTGAGGGGGGTGTTAAGTATTAGTAGTATTAGACTTTAGTCCCACATCTGATAGAATAATAGGGAGAGGGGTTAGTCTCACCTATATATATGTAGCTCTCCTCAATAATAATTACCACATTATTATTTCCTACACTTTCTAACTAGTTGGTATTTGGCTTCAAATTTTTTAATTGATATATATATATATATATATATATATATATATATATATATATATATATATATATATTCCGCTGCACTCTATTCACCCCCACCCCTTTAGAGTTGCCATTAGGTCCTTCAGCTGCCTCACGTCGCCTTAAAAAGCTTGTTCATGAAACTAAGTTTCCGGCCTAGGGGCAGTAACCCGTGCATGTACCTTATATGCATCGTCACTAACCTCATCCTTCCTACAAGGTCACCCATCCTAGGGTTATTCTCGCTAGAGCGCTTAAATGTGTGAGTTTTCATGTAATCTACTTGGCAAAAGGGTTATCCTGGATGAGATAGTACGCATGAAACTCAAAACACTTCTATATAAACTATAAATTCCTATCTCATATCCGATGTTGGACTATTGTGTTTCTGTGTTTCGTACATGTTTGTGACCCCTTTGGGCCATTACCATCATCATGGACCCAACAAACTCATCCATTTAGGACCAATTCGTTCAACCTAGACCTAGACCTAGACCTAGACCTAGGCAGGATCCACCATCATCCTCAATTCTTGGTCATTCTAATGCTCCCCTCGCCAACTTGGGTTACAAGCTCCTATTACAAAGCTCAGCATGAATACTAAAAGTTAAATTATACGCATCATATATGCTAAACATATATTCTTTTAATTATGTCATATATTGCTACTTGAAATAGATGAGAATCAAAATGGAGTATACATGACAAAATGGTATCATACATTATGCTTATGATTATTGAGACTATTATGTAGGATAGGGAATCATATCACAAAGAAAGTTTACCATAATGATACTTCAGCTGCGTTATGACACCCTTTTCTTCTAGATGGCAATGAATCCGTTCAAAATGATTATGAACTTAAAAAATCATGTTTCTTCTAGTTCTCATAAATCTGGAACTCATCCCTTCCGCTTGACTTGCTTAAGACTGCAACCGTTATAAATGAAGTCATGAGTGAATGCACACAATATATATAATTCACAAAACTTTTTTTCTAGATGCACCCTTCAATATTATCCTACATTGCTCAGGCACAAATACAACATGGCACAAATACGTACTAGATACATATTTTGGCATGCCAATGGATTTTAGAGCGATTCTTTCGTGTCCCATTCGTGACCAATTTTTCGGAGTTTTCGCGCTTCCCGGATATTATCATGGAATTAAATCCCTCATCTCCTATTGGAATAATAGAAATACAACCCCAGTAATGACTCTGGAGTTTGGTGTAGTGGTAGAGACTTAATCATGGTATCACTGCAACCTACTTTATAATCTCGTCGAACATGCATCTTAAGCGAATGTTATAAAAAAATCGACTTACCACGTAATAGAATAATTATCAATATTAACACTCAACCCTAATCACAAATCTGCAGTTTCAAAATTGTACTGTCTTGTGGCGTCACATCAAGTCTGTATTCAAGTGGTGGAATTGTAAATGTAGCTTAAACTTAACAAGATGTAGCTGCGCAGTACAAATATAAGATAAGTACATAGTACCAACGGCCATTGTTAAAGCATCGGTGATTCATTGTATAGGACAATGTGGATACACAAGGTAACTTTACAATCCAATTGAAATAAGTAAGAAATTAAAGGCCACAAGTAAGCACCATACTCAATCTGAACTTGATGGAACATTCATATATGTCCATTCAACTAAGAAAATAAAAACCGTTGCTACTGTCGCTTTTGCTATTGTCCATCATTTGATTAGTCGTCATGAGGCTCAAAGTGAGCTAATTGAACATTTATGTTTTAATTAAAAATTGCATATTGGGCATCCTCTTGTTGATTCAAACGATCCTGGTACCAACCTATTGCACCAAAAGGAACGTACGATCATAACCGACGTGTAAAAATTGACGAAACTCGAATTCGTTGATTGTGCGCGACGAATTTGGCCTATATATCCGTCAAATTTTACCGTATCAATATTTTTTTAATGCAGTTATTCTCCATGCGCTCTTCGGATTGCGACAATATTTGCGCTATTAGATGCATAACATCGAACTTGTCATATGACGTAAGTTTCATCCAGTTCTGAGACCGTCAATCGGATCGCCATTATTTTTCATGTTTATTATAATTTATTTATTTATTTAGTAGTACGTGTCGTGCCCCCTAGATAAAAATTACTTTCGGTACTTATGTCTCCAAACCTTCAACACTTGAGCGCTACAGATCTTTGACTCTATATATACTAGTATATATGCACGTGCCTTGCACTAATCTCATAATACTTGGGAAGGGCAAACATCATCCTTAGTTTTTCTTCTTCTATACGTAATTACATAACTATCCATATTAAATTGACTGATTCTATAGGCACTACAAATTTTACTTAGGACAGCCCAAATTTGCTACCTGAAAAATTACAAGTTTGCCATCGAAATATTTGCTTCAGGCTAGCCCAAAGCCGATCCAGCCTGAGGAGGAGGAGGAGGAGTCTGGAGGAGGAGGACGAGGAGGAGGCGAAGAGGGAGGAGGACGACGACGAGGGTGGAGGAGTCTGGAGGAGGAGAGGGTGGAGGACGAGGACGAGGAGGAGGCGGAGAGGGTGGAGGAGGACGACGAGGGTGCGACGGGCGAGCCGCAGCGGCGGCAGCAGCGGCAGCAACAGCAGGGGCCTCCGCCTCCTCCCCCGCCTCCCGCCGCCTCTTCTTCCTCCTCCACCTCCTCCCTCCTCCTCCTCCTCCTCAGCCTCCCGCCATCGCCTCCTCCTCCTCCCCCAACGGTTGGGGTTGGGGTTAGAGTTAGGATTTGGGCTGTCCTGAGTAAATTTTGGGCTGTTCTATGTAAAAGTTTCAAAAACATGAGATGTTCTGAAGTAATGGACTGTCCTAAGTAAATTTTGTAGTGCCTAAAAAATTAGCCTATTAAATTTAATGAACAATTTTAATTAGTAAATATAGATAAGGATTTTTGGAAAAAAAAATCGTTTACGGTAAAGCCTATTTTTCTCATTATATAGTAGTATAGATATATGTGTGAGCGCAAAAAAGAAATGCTAAATTGCTGAATTGACATTTCATTGTTACTAAAGTTGGTTGCGAAATTGAACCTCGCCGGTTGGATCGACGGAGGCAAGGTAGCGCAGGATGGCCGACTGCTTATTGAACGACTCAGAGACATTTACCATCCCCATGCTCCTCGCCTTCTCCATCTGATCTACAAAACCTAACACAAATATACAGAAGAAAAAAAATCAAACAAACAAAAAATCAATAAGAGAGTGAATTTAGAAGAAATTAGTGTTAAGATTTTCACTGGTGAGGGAGAAAGAGGAGGATGATTTGCCGGTGAACACGCCCTTGATCTTGTCAACCCATCTGGCGCTGCGGACGTGGGGCGTGGAGGAGATGCAGCGGGCGTGGGAATGGCGGAGGAGGGGGAGGAGGAGAGACCGGGGTATAATCGTCATTTTTGGGGTGGTTTTTTGTGGTGGTGTTGGAGATTGTTAGGGTTTTGGCGAAGAAGAAAGAAGTATTGGCCAAAGGTCCGTGGGCCAGATTTTAGTTATAGGATGGACCCACTTAGAAATTCTAATAAGGGCTAGTTAGTTTAGATATAAATCGCACTGAAAATTATACGAAACTTGAAAAAGATTCAAAATGAAAAGTTTGAGTGTATGTATATTATTATATAATTAATAAAAAAATTTAACTACCATCATATATATATATATATATATATATATATATATATATATATATGTATATATATATATTTTTTTTTTGTCCATCCCAAACATCCTCAATGTTAATACCGTTGGATGGACTTTAAGTCATCTAATCTTAACCGTTGAAACGGTTAAGATACGGTTAAGATTAGATGACTTAAAGTTCATCCAATGGTGTGAATAGGAAGGATGTTTGGGGTGGACAAAAAATGGAATGGATTTGATCTATTTCCTATATATATATATATATATATATATATATATATATATATATATATATATATATATATATATATATAAAGAAATACAACGTACTCTCCCCCCCCAAAAAAAAAGATGTTCTTCTTGGCAACGTGGATAAGAAATAATCCACTTAGAGAATTATTCTTCATTAGTAGGAGCAGTAACCGTTTGGTAGAATTCGTCTGCCGACATATCTTCCAGGTTGGCCTCAGATGTAATGCTGGAGATATCCATGCCAAAATTGGTATCGAATTGTGCTTTCATGAACTGAAGGCACTTCTTCTTTAACTCTTCATCAGAAATTCTATGGTTCTTTCTGATAAGAGAATATTTTAATTTGGTGATAGTATTATTACCGAAGATCTCGCTTTGGACACGTTTGTCCAACTTGCTTTTATTTTCTTTAATGGAGGCAATTATTTTCACCAATTTATCTTTTTCATTAATTCGTTGCCACCATTTCACAAGGAACTTTTGTGACGGAATGAGGATATTGTTGGGATCAAACTCACACTTAATTGTCCAACGAAAAATATATGGGATATGAAATTGTACAAAGAAATACAACGTACTCCTCCCCCCCCCCCCCCCCCCCCCCAAAAAAAAAGATGTTCTTCTTGGCAACGTGGATAAGAAATAATCCACTTAGAGAATTGTTCTTGGATGGGATTAGGAAGAATTTCCAATGTAGTTCCAAGTTTTAGCCACCAGTCATAAAACCAGGAAGGGATCTCATTCTGAAGAATTTCAGGACAAATTCGAATGAATCATGAATGGGTTCGTTGGAAATTCTCATAGTAAAGAAAGTTATAGAATGGTTGTATATAATCCCAATAATTATAACTACAAACAATAACTTTATCCTTAGAGAGTTGTTGTTCTCTATTAGGATGTAGTCCCTAAGATTGTGGTGTGAGAATATTTTTGATGATAACTTTGTTGTAAGCAACTTCCAAAGAATGTGGTTTAGTGGAATGTTCCACTGTTATGGATTTTGTGGTGATCAAAATTCCTTCATAAATGTTGACAGGTTTACCCGTAACCGGAATAAAACTGCCTTCGAGATATCGTTTATGAAGTTTCCATGGATCCTTCATAAGAGAAATATCACTCCTATCGAGTTTGATAATCTCATCAGAATTTAATTTCTCGGAGAAGATGGACTAAACTTTCATTTCTTCTTTGTAAGAAAAGGTATTGGTGTCACTAGTGGCTGGCAGTTTGCCTTTGGCATTAGAGCTGGATCCAACTTCAGTAGGCCTATTGCAGATTTTTTTTATGAGCAAAATAGTCCTGAGGACATAATGTCCCCTTAGACCTGCCTCTTCCTCTGGCTTGGCTGGACATCTTGCTGTAAAAATTCACGAGTAAAAAATTAGGAAGAGAATTATCTTTACCATGAATAAATTCGATATCAAAATCAAATATAGCTAATTCAGCTTGCCATCTAACAAAAATTTGTTTAGAAGTAAGATTTTTAACATCTTTTTATAAAATAGATTTAGCAGAACTGTAATCTATTCGAAGTAAAAAAAAATTGTTTAATAGATCGTCTTGGAATTTATGAATACATTTGATAATAGAAAGGAGTTCTTTCTTTATCGTAGAATAATTAATTTGAGTATCATCCCATTTACCAAAATGGTATCTAACAAGAATGGCATTATTATTGTTAGTGGGATCAATTTGGGTAAGGATACCCCCATAATGGCGTCAGTCTCAACAACTTTAAACCAGTCAGGATTGGCGAGATGTAAGCAAGGTAGGCGTTTAACCTTTTGCTTAATGAGCTGAACAACTTTAATGTGATTAATACTCTAAGGAGCAGAATATTTCTTTAATCTTTGATATAGAATTTTTGTGCCAATAGCAATATTTTTGTAGAAATCGACCACATAATTAAGGGCACCAAGAAATCTCTGTAGTTGCTTAGTATAAGTAATTTCATCAAAAAAATTGAAGCAAATTCGATACTTCTGTCAATGGAAATAATAGTATTATTAACAATGTTATGTCCTACAAATCTTATTTCGATCTGAAATAATTTTATTTTAGGAGAAGAAATAACAAGACCATTTTTAATAGCTAAATGTCAAAAAATATTTAAATGCTTAAAATGCTCGTCTATAGTATTAGAAAATATTAATATGTCATCAATGTATGAGAGTATAAAATAAGAATATTGAATAAATATCTCATTCGTGATATTCTAAAATTCAGAAGGAGCAATTTTCAAGCAAAATGACATAGCATTCCATTCAAAGTGACTGAATGGTACTGTGAATGTTGTTTTGTATTTATCATTTTCTTCAATTTGAATCTGTCAGTAACCTGACTTCAAATCAAATTTAGAAAAGATTTGCTTTAACAATTCTGTTAAGCAGATCCCTTTTATTGGGAATTGGATATCTTATCCACTTCAAAATTTTATTTAGAGGTTTGTAGTTAATAACTAACCTTGGAATACCTCTTTCTTTCTCAGCATTATTATTAACATAAAATAATGTGCAACTCCATGGAGAGTAAGATTTTCGAATAAGTTTTTTATCCAGAAGATCATTAATCTCCTTTTTACATAATTCGAGGTCATTATTATTCATTTGACAAGGTCTAGCCTTAGTCGGAATATATTTTTCATTAAAAATTCTTCAAAAGAAAGAGAAACAATATGTTGCTTTCTATCCCAAAAGGCATTTGGGATATTACTACAAGTTTGACGTATAAACTCGTCTTCAACTTGTTTTGTTTTATTTTTTGTTTTAAAATTTTCAAGCTGGTGAGAATTAGATAGCTAAAAAAATTTCTTCTTTTATAAAGTTTATCTGATTAGTTTTCAGATCAACTTCTTTTATTTCATTCAAAAAATTTACTAAAGGATTTGTGATAAATTCAAATATAATATTTTTTCTCTTGTAGCAAGTAGAAATACTTTGCTTGTTTATTTTTTTTATGGGCATGAGTTTTTCTAGAAATAAAGTTCCTAGAATAATGTGTTGTGATATCTCTTTCACAACTATGAAGTGTAAGGGAATACAAACTTCATTTTTATAGATATGAACATCTGTAAGCTTAAAAGGTATTGTAAGAGTTTTATTATTAGCAGCACTCAAAGTCTGAGTAGTGCGCTCACAATATTTTAAAGGAATAATTCCTTCTTTGACACAGTTTAAATCAGCCAAACTGTCAACTAAAGCTATAAGATTGTAAATCATTGATTCATTATTTATAATTAGATTGGTCTTTATATACCATTTATAGGTAATAAAAAATATCTATTTTTGATAAAAATGAATTATCAATGGATTTTCCTTTGTTTATCATAGAAACCGATTGGATTTGTGGATCGAGAGATTCATTCTCGTTATCACTGTTATTTAATCGAGAATGTTCGTTCATTTTTTTGCTGAGAATAATTTTATTGTAGGATTTAATATCATGTTCAATAAGAGTAAGTGTAACGACTCGTTCCGCTCAAGTGGACTACCGATTCAAATGACAAAAGTGCAATGTCCCGACCCGCTTTGCTTCAGCGAGAATACTCGTTTGAGGCAAGAGAATTTCTAGACTTGGCCCTTCATGAGTTCAGGCTTAGGCTTTCAGAGGCTCGCTCGGAGTATCGCTCGATCGAGGCGAATCATCGCTAAGGTGGGGGACTACGATGAACTTGTCTTTGCTTAGCCAGCACACTTAAAATATGGATATTTCATGCTAGTCGCTAGGTGAATCACCCTCTGCATGCTAATAAGAATACAACGCACCTAGCTAAGAGAATAATTCTAACTTGTATTGCTTGGGTTAGAACATGGAAATAAAACTTTGCTTATAATCAGACCCTTGCATGCTACCTTTGCCTTGTACAACTAGACCCCGCTATGCCTCGAGTAGAACGATATACATATATTTTGTAATATACTGTTCGCATGCCACACTGCACGATCCTAGATTATGTCGCTCGGTAAGTTCCTTTACGGTTTTACTCCTCGGCTTACCCTCGGGCACGAGCCAACTTAAATGCTTGAGTTTTCGTATGAATGCAATGCTTGCTTGCTTACATGCTAACTTGTACACTTGCCTCGATTCAATGCTTGTCACATAATTGTATGCCAACATCAAGTGAATGTTATCTTGCATTTTTTTCATCCAAACCACTAGAAGACAATCTAATAGTCATTCGGAGCCAAGTATAGAACATTGAAAGTATATGGGACCGTTTGGTCGCCAGGACATTTTCCTAACTAGGGAATTGCATCAATGGACAGTTAAGCAAGATAACAACGCCTTAGAGGAATTGATACTCGTCTTGTACTCAATCTAATGATTCAGGGAGGCTATGCAAAATGAATCATGCAATGCTACTTGTCTTGTACTCATGTCGCCTCAACTGCATAAATTGATAACTTGACCTAGACGTCGTTTGATTATAGACAACTTGTGCACAAGGTCATGGTTCTCGCGGATGGTCGCTGGGGCACTGGCACCAATCCGGTCCGGATGGAACCTATTGTTTAGTCTCTTATTCTGGACGGGATGGTTTACAGCGCCCCTTGTACTTTCGTTGTATTCCATTTTGTTCAAGACTATATCGTCCATTATGGCGTCAAGCCAGTGATCCCCACGTATATTTAAACCTATGCAAACTAACTTGTGTCTTCGTGGCAGGGAAGAACATGGTAAGTATTGTGCAGGTGGTTCAGACGGGTAGGTAAAAGTCACCGAACGGTGGCAAGTTTATTTCAATAAATTTTTATATCAATGCTTGCTTGTAAAATGAACTAAATAGATAAGTCATCCTCGCTTAGTGGCAATCCGTGTATAAGTCATTGTATCTCATCCAGTGAACCGGGAATACCTGAACGATCATGAGTATAACACTTATATATATATGGAACACTAGAACATTCCCTGTAACACTTCTGGATAACCGGTATACTCATGCACCCGAAATATAATCTTGCACTGAAACACTATGTTTGCGTATGCTAATGCCCTGATTCATTGTATATATGCTCGTGCTTGAATTAACTTAGTTTTTCTTGGACAGGGAAGGACAAATGGTAAGTTGGTAAGTCTTGCCGTGTTTCCTCTTATATCGCACGACGCACTGCCACACGAGTTAGGCTATTAATCTTTGCCATAAAACTGATCCTAGGCAAGACTAGAAAGACAACATAATAGATGGTGCACGGAACCTATTGAACGTGTTTGGATTTATCGAGCGGGCGAGTAGCCTCCCCACCAGTGCATTCATGTACTAATAACCCACCAGATTGCTTGCAGGGTGCGGGAGAACCTAGTTCGGTGTGGATGCCTCCTTCATGCGTGCTAAGGCATGAAGTTCACTCTGAAACCTTGGAGCTTTGCGTCCGGAACTGAAGCACATATACAGGACATAATATTGGAATATCGCCTATACATTATTCCATAAATGTAGCCACTTGGCATGCTTTTACTGTTTCAGAGAGAGAGGCTTGTGCGACTTATAATCTCGGCCTAGCGCCGCCTGTAACTCTTATTTAATATCAATAAAGAGTTGCTTTACTTCTATACTTGCGTTATTTAATGCTTCCGCTATTGACGACTAAGTGAACTTGTTACCAATTGCCTATGCGCTTATAATTCTGCTGCACTCGGATAATTCGTGCGACTCTGTCGGCTTAGACCTCTTACCGCCAGCATGGACTACGGCCTTGCACGGGCGCTGCAATATCGCTCGTGCGGCATCACGTCCAGATGGGTCAAGCGATCGTCCCGCGGGAGTGCTGGCGCGGTGATTCTCGTCTAGCGGGGACGGCCGATTAGCCTGCGGGAGATCGGGACGTAACAGATTGGTATCAGAGCATGGCTTTACGCCTTTGGACTTCGTTTCAATTTTCTCAGTTTTAAAAGCTCGTTCGTGGGTTATGTGCACGCTCTCTCTCAATATCCCAACAATGGGTCTAAATATTTTTGAAAAGTGCATGTGAATGATATAATTGCTTGTACAAAATTATGATGTTAAGGCCTTTGTGCCAACCTGTGCTAGACCCTTCGGGATTAGACTCGTACTAGAACTTCCACGTTATGTGAGAACCCGATATGCCTATACGTGATTACCCAACCGGTTAGTATACAGAATCAAATATTGCCCGAACGGTTAGCTATGCACACAGCCTTTCAGCTAAGTTGTGTAGAGTATCACGTGCCAAGACCCTTTGGTGCAACCTAGTTGCAAACGAGAATGGGATATCATTCAGGAATAAGACAAGTCGGACTTAGAATGCCAACCGATAGAACATTCTCGGATTTATCGCTAGACCAACATAGAGAATCGTACTTGGATTTATCGCTAGACCAACATAGAGAATCGTACTCGGATTTATCGCTAGACCAACATAGAGAATCGTACTTGGATTTTAGGAAATAGCTCGAACAATATTTTGTATCGGAAGATACAAATCGATTGAGAATTTGATTGGGTGACTCAATTCTGAGTGGTGTATGGATCATTTAGAAATGTCCAAACGGATTCATAGGTCTTGTGCGATAGTTGGATCGAACGATTTCATAATATCTTGAATAAATGATAAGGCTTATATCGAATTGAGATTCATGGAAGTGAAAATTGATATCTTGGTTAAGGAAACTTGTTGGAAACTTAGAGGATCGTGTGAGCGATTTCAGATTGAAATAAACAGACTAAACTTGGATACAATATCGCTCAAATAGAAGTTAGCCCAAAAATAAATATCTTGATTCGATGAAAGAGATGAACAATAATGGATTTGGCTTGGAGTTCGGAAGAACGATCTTGAAATCAAGTTCAGAAAGAAAATATTTGAAATCAGTCCCAACGAGAAAGATTATCCTGCGGGAGCGCCGGCGTGGTGATTTTACGTACGGCGGGGATGATCGAACTCACGAAAACATGTTCGGTGATTATTCCAAAAATGAACTCGATGAATGGAACGTATCAAAAGATGGAATAGACTTGGGCTTGAATATTTGGAACTAGTTGCTCGAGGAATGCTAGAAGTAAGACTATGTATTTACCGAACGGTAACATTAAAGTTGGATGATTTTAGTAGACGAATTATAATCACTGCATGAATGGACTTGACTCGATGGATTATATATATAACTTAGATGGAGCAAAGTAAAATGATAAGGTATCTTGATCTTGCCGAAGATAACCATAACGTTCAAACGTTCTTGTCTTGTGCGAGCGTAACTCTATGCTCGTACATGCGTCAATCCCGGGTTAGGATGATTATCCAGTGGGAGCGTTGACGTGGTGATCTCACGTCCAATGAGAGTGGTCGAACTTATGGAAGACCGGAGCGTGACAACTAATGGATCGTCTTGACTTTTGGTTCGACACGATAAGACAAATTTGGAAATACATATGAATCGGAAATGCTTTGAGGATAAGTTAGCTTAGAACCTGAAATAAATCACGCTTGATGGTTTCGTGAACGGATACATGAATCGGGTAGGACGACTAGGACTATAATTAAAGGTTTAGAATTGAATCTTGGCTTGGTGGTCTAGACTTGGAATGGATAGGGATTCTATCGAATATACTTGAGGAGATAGACTATGCAAATCACTAGGCTTGTCCTGCAACTTGGATATATCGTAGATTTTACTAAACGAAATCGAAATCCCGTGTAAGCGAACGTGCTATTGAGAGTAAGAAAAATATGTGCTCGATGTTTAGATATCTAAGTGAAATGAGCTTGGGTAGAATACCCCATGCAAATGAATAATGGTTTAACCCTAGGAATTGGGGCGAGCATCGTACGACAAATTTGTACGATGTATCGTGTGCTTGAACTTGTACCTATGACCTTGTGAGCTGACCTAGCATTTAGGCAGACGACCCTGTGCCGAGTTAATGAACCTGTGTGACCGACTTTAGCACATTGCTTGAACAAGCTATAGACCTGAGGCTGTAAACCCCCTCACCCAAAATTAGGCCTACTTGGCTTAGATAGTGAAACTAGGGCTAGTTTGAATCCAATTAGAAATAGAACATGGTGTTTTATTTAAATTCGTATTATTTAAATCACTTAGTGTACCTTACCGTTGCTTCGATAATTGGAGCACTACACTAGCCATTGCCCTCCTACAAATTTCACACTCTTGTCCTAGATATGACCGTCTTCTATTCTGACCTCGGTGTAACTTATAATTATACTCTCTTGTGCTACATTTTAGTCGCACAACAGTCGTCGCAGACATTTATATTTAATTCTAAATAAATTCTAACTTTGTATCCTTGTGTGTTCCAATCGAAATAGGAGACACAATCTTAACCCATTTCGTGCAACCCAATTTATGATAACATTCTACTCTGAGCCCTCTATGTCCATGACACTTGTGTCCCACCTAATTTTATCCCCATGTACTTCTAATTAATTCAAGAATACCTTGCGCATTAATTTTAATTAATATTAAACCAATTTCCATCTTCGTACAATTTTCTCAATTGTTGGGCATTTTTATACAAAAATGCATTAAGGTGTCCACACCATTGGACATGACAGATGAAGAAACCTATTTTCCCTTCATATAAATTTTTCCCATGATTTTTGGAATGTGCAAACACCCAAACATCGCCCTCATTTAAACTTAGCCTTGCATTTTAAACAATGCAAATTATAGCCTCCAAACATCCCCATGTGAGGCCAAGGCCAAGGCCCATCCCAAATAGGATGTTGACCAAGCCCAAACCTTAGGTCAAACATCAAACCCTATTTTCTACATATAAATATAATATTTTTCTTACTTTTTCCTATTTCACAAAATCAAAACCCATCCCTAAAACAATACCTAGCTGAATCATCCCCTACCTCCTGTGCATCCTTACCCCCGCCGGAGCACCGCTGGCCGCTGTCCCTCAACTCGCCAGAGCACCCCAGACCCTCGGGCCGATGACCTCCACCTGCATGCCACACCACCTCTTCTCTCCTCCCTGATCTCTCCTTCCCCGACCTCATCTCATCTCCTCTCCATCTTCTTCCTCCTGTCCACTCCATCGTCCCCAGCCAACCCGCCGGAGCCCGATCATCCTTCGCTCGCCGGATCTCCACAACTACACCACCAGCCTTGCCTCCTCTTCTCTCCTCCCTCGTCGGACCTCCACGATTCGACCACAGCAGTCACCCGAGCCCCCTCTTCTTCCCTCCTCCGCCGGAACCGTAGCCCAACTTTCTTCATCACACAACACCCGACCCCGCTGCTCACTGCCATTAACGCCACCATCACGACCACCACCACTGTCCTCCTCTCCCTCATCATCTTTTTCAACTCCTCCATATACCACCGCCCTCTTCTTCTTCCCCCGCTCGCCTGCACCCAGCTCGACCACGACTACACTACACCACCAGCACCGAGCCTCCTCTCCATCTTCCCTGTTCGCTCCTTCCTCCTGGAGCACGACCCGACCACCTCCACCTTCTCCCTGTCCTCCTCCTCCTCGACCACAGCCCCACCGTCTCCTCTCCAACTCCTTCTCCTTGGCCGAACCTCCCCTGGCCGGAGCAGTATCACCCTTCACCATCATCCATTATCATCATCACCACCATTACCATTACCATTATCATTATCATCACCATTAACACCATTACCATTATCATTATCATCACCATTAACACCATCCACATCATCAATATCATCCCAATCACCATCCACATCATCCTAATTATCATCTACATCATCACCATCATTAACCACATCATCACCATTATCATCATTTCCATCATCATTACCATCATTATCCTATTGTAATCATCATCATCTCCATTATAATCATTATCACCATTATAATCCCCATCATCAACATAACCATCATCATCACCCTAATCACTATCATCCCTACCATATCATCATCAATACCATAACCTAATCATCTCATCATCAACATCGATATCGTTGTCGTCATCATGGACCCGTCACCCTCGTCGGAGACAACCTGCAACAGCCACCCCCGATTCTCGTACATGTGCACGCTGACCCCGAGGATATTGGATTGTTCTACGCGACTTCAGAAGCAGGTTATTGGGACTACACAGCTTTCTTGTCAGGCAAGTATACCTTGCCAAATTGTTTACAGTACTTTGCATGCTTATTATATTTCTGTATATTCATTGCATGTGTAGTTTCTTTCAGTCATTACTATATATTATATGTATGTTGACACACACTTGACACTTAGTATCATGAGAGGACAATCAGTAGGCATATGGGCTACAACAACTCTGGTAAACCGTAGTATCTAGCACGCACTACGGTAGTGTGTCGTGCTGGTCGCTACCCCCGCGGTATGTTAATTTCTGGAGTCTCGTTGGTCGCTATCCCCGCGGTATATCGATTTCTAATGTCCCTGACGTGTATGTGAGTTATGAGATTTAGATCGAGTAGCCTACCCATGCCCATACGTCGAAAAGTTGTCTTCATTTTGCATTCATATAGATTGTCTTGTACAACGTACTTATATATTTTCCATCTATTATGCATGTTTACTGTATTCAATTGGCTTGCTTTTATGTATCTTGTTATGTCCCTCTGAGGACCTGGTCCTTTGCCAGGTATAGACGACCAGGAGTATCCGCAGGAGTACGGACCAGGACCTGACGCATTACTTTCTGCTGAGGAAGTCTTACCTTCTGAGCATTATTGATTATTTCTAGCGATTGATCTTTTAGCGGACACTTTTATCATCACTTTATTTTATTGGAGATTTACTCTTCTCTCTCATTTTAGTTTTGTTATAGTCATTGGTAGTGGATTTGTCTCCACCCGACTATCATTATTGGATTATTCAGACTCATGATTCTAGTTTAGTTATTTTCTTTCTGTAACTTGTTGTGTGGATGAGATTAGTATTTTTGTGACTTGTGTTAGTATATATACCACATGTGAGTATTATTTATATTATAGCGTACGTGCGTATTATGGTATCCATATATTGGTGTTACTATATATATACGGCTGGCATGCTTACGTGTTCCTAGTCCTACGTATTTTGGGACTGAGGCGTGACATGTTTTTGTGGTGGCCCATGCAGGTCGAGAGCATATTGTCTCGGTTACGTTACTTTACCGAGCAAGCCTGCAATTAGGACTAGAGTATAGGATCTTATCCACAATGGACTATGACTCATCTTCCTTCCAATCTATTCTATCTAAATAATCGCATCCTGCTTGATTCATGTACTTCCTAATAGTTCCTTGAGTATAGCCTCCTCCAAAAGTATATGAATTCATGTTATTAGGATGATAATTAGGGTAACACACCTACTGAAAATATAATTAGAATATAGACACATCACTAAGTTTAGGACACTTAATGAACCCTAGCATCCCTTACTTATAGATTAATTGGCCGTTATCCCTTGATGTATTTATGAAGACTTGACTACTAGAGTTAGTTAAAAATTTAACCATATTGTTTGACCCTAGTATTGAGGGACCATTAGAAATCTAAGGTTGAATATTAGGACCAAACCTAACTTTTATAGTGAGATAGTATTATAGAACTATACATTTAGATTCTTGTATTGATATTAGCAGACAGTACCTTTGGAAGCCAAGAGGAATAAAATAATACTTTCCTAGATCATACCTCGAACACAGAGATTAGCATACCACCTTCCCCTTAGAAAATCATGATATTATCTAGAGGCTTTCTATTTAAATTCAAATCTTGTTCCTCTGAAAACTTAGCGCTCGCTATTTGTGCGACGACTAATTATGTTCTTCTTTTCTTTCAACTCGTGCCACCTAACCCTTCCATTCTTAATATTAACCCTTTTGTTCTATAAGCACTATGATTAAGACTTAAGATGACCATGACCTATATAATGCAATAGGATACCCTAATAGGTACCAAGATCTTTTTCTCGTGTACCCTAACAGGAGTTTCTACTTTATCCTTAAGGCAGTACAGTATTAGTTATTATTTTAAGTTGGGTAGTATGCCTCACAACATAGTATCACATAGCCCTCTTGACCCATTGATGAAGTATAACTGAATGACACCAACTATAGACTTGCATAAGAAGATAATGTTTATTCAAACTGTAGGACTTAGAGGCCCATACCCCTATTTGATCGACTAGCAACTTAGACAAGGAGTTAGTATGACAACTGTAGAGATTGTAGAGTCTTATCTTCTTTGTAAACTTGAATTATTTTGTAATTTCTCTCATCATAAATTTAGCGTACTTATATTTTCTGTACTACCTTGACTTATGCATCTATTATAGCCTAGTTTTGCAAGCTTACTCTTTTATCAAGCTTGATCATGATATATGTATTATTAGGTATACACATTAATACATTTCAGAATCAGTGTATTACGGTTTGATCAACCATAGTGCGCTTGGTTCGCCCCTCGCATGACTACTTAAGTGGATTGGGATAACATTGACTTAGCTTCTTAGACAAATGTACTTGCCCTCTCGATATGTCTGAGCGTATCGTATCGGTTACATAACTGTACTGATACGAGCATGCGAATAGAAAATTACCAAATAGGATTTCAATCCACAACTGCCTTGACAATTCCCATTTGAATTCTTTAAACGCCTTGATCTCCATACTTCTATCCCATTACCTCTCCCTTGAACTATTTATCATTGTTTCCATCTTTCCTTATTTCGGATAGACGAAACCTCGTGCTTGGTATAAGTTTGATACACAGAGAGTACTAGATATACCCCATAGGCTAATCATATGACTTGGTGACTCTCTTTTATAATTGATTAAGGGCATATCATAGGTAATATGTTCGTGTTAAAACTTTTGGGGATTGAATAACACGATTAAATAAATTGAAGAATAATTTTCTTAGATGTATAGCCTATTTTGATAGATAGGTAAATTCAAAGTTGGGTAAAAATTGCAATGTTAACTTGAGGAGGATTCTTTTTAGATTGTGACCAAGTGAGATTAGATAGAGAGAACCCATGCCTTATTTTAATTTTGAGGACGAAATTATTTTAAGTTGGGTAGATTGTAAACGCCCTCACCCAAAATTAGGCCTAATTGGCTTAGATAGTGAAACTAGGGCTAGTTTGAATCCAATTAGAAATAGAACACGGTGTTTTATTTAAATTCGTATTATTTAAATCACTTAGTGCACCTTACCGTTTCTTCGATAATTGGAGCACTACACTAGCCATTGCCCTCCTACAAATTTCATACCCTTGCCCTAGACATGATCGCCTTCTATTCTGATCTCGGTGTAACTTATAATTATACTCTCTTGTGCTACATTTTAGTCACACAACAGTCGTCGCAGACGTTTATATTTAATTCTAAATAAATTCTAACTTTGTATCCGTGTGCGTTCCAATCGAAATTGGAGACACAATCTTGACCCGTTTTGTGCAACCCAATTTATGATAACATTCTACTCTGATCCCTCTATGTCCATGACACTTATGTCCCACCTAATTTTATCCCCATGTACTTCTAATTAATTCAAGAACACCTTGCGCATTAATTTTAATTAATATTAAACCAATTTCCATCTTTGTGCAATTTTCCTAATTGTTAGGCATTTTTATACAAAAATGCATTAAGGTGTTCACACCATTGGATATGACACATGAAAAAACCTATTTTCCCTTCATATAAAATTTTTCCATGATTTTTGGAATATGCAAACACCCAAACATCTCCCCTTATTTAAACCTAGCCTTGCATTTTAAACAATACAAATTATAGCCTCCAAACATCCCCATGTGAGGCCAAGGCCCATCCCAAATAGGATGTTGACCAAGCCCAAACCCTACGTTAAATATCAAACCCTATTCTCTACATATAAATATAATATTTTCCTTACCTTTTCCTATTTCACAAAACGAAAACCCATCCCTAAAATAATACCTAGCTGAATCATCCCCTACCTCCTGTGCATCCCTACCCCCGCCGGAGCACTGCCGGCCGTTGCCCCTCGACTCGCCGGAGCACCCCAGACCCTCGGGCCGACGACCTCCACCTGCACGCCGCACCACCTCTTCTCTCCTCCTTGATCTCTCCTTCCCCGACCTCATCTCATCTCCTCTCCATCTTCTTCCTCATGTCTACTCCGTCGTCCACGGCCAACCCGCCGGAGACCGATCATCCTCCGCTCGTCGGACCTCCACAACTACACCACCAGCCTCGCCTCCTCTTCTCTTCTCCTTCGTCGGACCTTAACGCTTCGACCACAGCGGTCACCCGAGCCCCCTCTTCTTCCCTCCTCCGCCGGAACCGTAGCCTGACTTCCTTCATCACACGACACCCGACCCCGCTGCTCACCGCCATTAACGCCACAATCACGACCACCACCACTGTCCTCCTCTACCTCATCATCTTCTTCAACTCCTCTGTATACCACCGCCCTCTTCTTCTTCCCCCGCTCGCCTGTACCCAGCTCGACCACGTCTACACCACACCACCAGCACCGAGCCTCCTCTCCATCTTCCCTGTCCTCTCCTGGAGAACGACCCGACCACCGCCACCTGCTCCCTGTCCTCCTCTTCCTCCTCGACCATAGCCCCACCGTCTCCTCTCTAGCCTCCTCCTCCTTGGCCGGACCTCTCCTGGCCGGAGCAGTATCACCCTTCACCATCATCCATTATTATTATCACCACCATTACCATTATCATTATCATCACCATTAACACCATTACTATTATCATTATCATCACCATTAACACCATCCACATTATCACTATCATCCCAATCACCATCCACATTATCACCATCATCCACATCATCACCATCATCAACCACATCATCACCATTATCATCATTTTTATCATCATTACCATCATCATCCCCATTGTAATCATTATCATCTCCATTATAATCATCATCACCATTATAATCCCCATCATCAACATAACCAGCATCATCATCCTAATCACCATCATCCCTACCATATCATCATCAACACCATAACCTAATCATCTCATCATCAACATCGATATCGTTGTCGTCATTATGGACCTGTCACCCTCGTCGGAGACAACCTGCAGCAGCCACCCCCAATTCCCGTGCCTGTGCACGCTGACCCCGAGGATATTGGATTATTTTATACGACTTCAAGAGCAGGTTATTGGGACTATATAGCTTTCTTGCCAGGCAAGTATACTTTGCCAAATTGTTTACAGTACTTTGCGTGCTTATTATATTTTTGTATATTCATTGCATGTGTAGTTTCTTTCAGTCATTACTATATATTATATGTATGTTGACACACACTTGACACTTAGTATCATGAGAAGACAATTAGTAGGCGTATGGGCTATAACCACTCTGGTAAACCATAGTATCTAGCATGCACTACGGTAGTGTGTCTCGCTGGTCGCTACCCCTGTGGTATATCGATTTCTGGAGTCTCGCTGGTCGCTACCCCTACGGTATATCGATATCTGATGTCCCTGATGTGTGTGTGAGTTATGAGATTTAGATTGAGTAGTCTACCCATGCCCATACGTCGAAAAGTTGTCTTCATTTTGCATTCATATAGATTGTCTTGTACAGCGTACTTATATATTTTTCATCTATTATGTATGTTTACTGTATTCAATTGGCTTGCTTCTATGTATCTTGTTATGTCCCTCTGAGAACCTGGTCCTTTGTCAGGTATAGATGACTAGGAGTGTCCGCAGGAGTATGGACTAGGACCTGACGCATTACTTTCTGCCGAGGAGGTCTTACCTTCTGAGCATCATTGATTATCTCTAGCGATGGATCTTTTAGCTGACACTTTTATTATCACTTTATTTTATTGGAGATTTACTCTTCTCTCTCATTTTAATTTTGTTATAGTCATTTGTAGTGGATTTGTCTCCACCGGACTATCATTGTTGGATTATTCAGACTTATAATTCTAGTTTAGTTATTTTCTTTCTGTGACTTGTTGTGTAGATGAGATTAGTATTTCTGTGACTTGTGTTAGTATATATACCATATTTGAGTATTATTCATATTACAGCGTACGTGCGTATTATGTTATCTGTCACGCCCCAGTCCCAAAATACCGAGGGACCGGACGCGTGTCAATGGCCAGCAGTACGCACCGATGGACCAACTCAATATAATGGATCCATCAGGGCATACTTAAGCTGTAAAACAAGTCTACGACAATCATGGCACAACTAGTCTCATCCACACAAGATATAAAATATGATCCACAGAATAAATAAATAAGAAATGTAAATCATCAGCAAGTCTCACAAAGTACTTCGGGGAACAACCCGATAAAAATCTAGTACAATGGTTCAACAGACCAGAAAGTAAATGACTGAAATAAATGCTAAAAGCTGCGCATGAACATGGATGCTCAAGAGAAGTCTTCAGCTAAGACCTCGTCCTCAGATGGTGGTACAGCTCCTGGATCAGCTCCTGCTCCGGTCCCGTAAACCTCGGGATAAACCACGTCTGCAAAATCTGGGGACAAAATCCGGATCCAGGTCCTCAGGGGACATAGCAAGGTACAAGAAAGCTCATGCCAAATAAATACAGATAAGCAGTGCAGCAAATAAATAACTAAATGATCAATGGATAAATATGTAACCATCTAAGTGAAATGCAAGTGAGAGTAACACTAAAACTCAGGCTGAAGCCACTACAAGCTCTGTGTCGGGGAGCCGGTAGCGGTAATAAACACGTAATGTGCCTAGCTCTGCTACGAGAGTCTGAGGCCTCACAATAGTAGTAGATAGATATATGAAACAGCCTGTAGCATGTGTGACTCTCCCCACCCAATGTAACCACGCATATCATGACCACAACGTCTCATGCCCATGTCAAGCGCGATCATAGCTAATGCAACAAGTCATAAGTATCTAGGAGTATAATGTCCATGTCCTGTATCCTATACAGGATCACCACGAATATCTCGAGAAAATCCTGTCTCATGAATAGTGTCAAGTGTCCTGGGTCATATGGTACTTGATAAGACAAGTACGAGAATAAAGTGTCATGAATGTCCATCTCTAGATGACCGTACCCAACACTGCGCACAGTGTCGGCACCCGACTGATAATCGGACGCTAAGTACGTCACACGGTCCTAGGTTAAGCATGCACAGCATTATAATAAAGCAAGGGAAATATATAACAATACTGTAGAGTTTGGCAAGGTACACTTGCCTGATGTTTGAATATCAACTGTCGTCCTGGTATCGGTGGATCCGGTAGGGACTACTCCAAAAGCTGTAATAAATATCACCAACAGTCTCAGAAGGTATCAAACCGCTAGGAACGCCTGTCCTTACGTCCAATTTGGACACAGGGGCAAAAAGGTCATTTCCGGGCCAAAGCGGGTTCCAAAGGTGGGCCCACTTTGCACCGAAAAGCGTGCCGAGGGTAGCAGTCTCTAAATGGGACAGACTATGGGTCAAACAATTCTAAATGTCAATACGATCCCAATGGTATGTCCAAATTTGGATTCCGATGAGCCGAACCTAATTTGGTCCAAAAAGTCAACTGTGGGGCCCGCCAATTGGCGATCTGGTCAACCGTCTCAGAAATGCGTGAAAATTGGGTCACAGGACCAGCGTGTTACCACGAGTCCAGTGGCACAAGTTTCGTCGCAATCTGACAAGCGTGCACAAAATACTCGCGAGTTCCACAAAAGTGGCGATACGGAATCTGTTCGCGGATACGGCCTGATTCCGGCGCGCACACGCGTCCAAATCAGTCCCCACGAATTTTCACGTGTCCGCTTATGCTGTGTGCACCATTCGGTACACTTGGCACAAGGCGGGGCGGTCCCGTTTGGCGGGGCGCGCTCCGATCTCCCACTTTTAGAAAACCGGAAAAAGTGGGTGCGCGCAGTTTTGTGACTACTACAATTTGGTCCACAGCAACTAATAGCACAAAGTTATAATACAGAAAATAAACTAGGTCATGTAATCTACAGGTATCAAAAAGAATCGTCGAATTCGGATCTCTTTGGTGGGAGATACGAACTCGACAATATGGGTGGTCATCGCAAGTTTCTGCGATTGCAGAATTCTGTCTGCTCGTGCTGACTTGGGCGCTGTTTTTCACCTAGGGGCACACGTTTTCCGAGGTTGACTATAAAACAGATATTGGAGAGGGTTAAGGGAAGATCATACCTATGAAAACGGATCTGCGTTTGGTCGAGCGAGTCAACGGGAAAACGTGCCGGAGCGAAGGTGCCTCGAGTGGGAATCTGCAGTCCGCGATGTCGGCGTCGACGGGATGGTTGGATGGCTTGGGGAGGCTTCTCTGGCTGCGGTGACGGCTCTAGATGGGAAGGGGAAGTCTGGAATTTTAGGTTAGGGTTTTGGAGAGCTATTATATATATATATATATGTGAAATATATATTAAGAGAGAGAGAGAGAGAAAGGATCGCGGGTCCGCGGGTTCGCAATTGCCAAATTGGCTGAAGCAACGTGCGGCAATTGCAAGTTGCTGGAGACACAGCAACTTAAGTTAAGTTGCTGTGGAAAAGAATCCTAAGTAGCTAATATATTTATTACTATTATTATTATATTATTATAAGTTATTATTATTATTATATTCTATTAACTTATTTAATTCTTACTTTCTTTTCTTTCTTTCTTTAATTAAAATATATATACATATATATTTGTTTATATATATATATATATATATATATATATATATATATATATATATATATATATATATATATTTTCACACATAATAAAATTTATAGATTAGGGTATTGCACATCGTTAGGCTAGCAACTGCTCAAGGGGTCTCCTACATGGAATAAATTCCGAAAAATTCCTGATGGTCCCACAAGTCCTCTAAGTGCCCGAACACCTAACATAAAAATTATTAAAAATCTATTTCTCCTATTTGGACCTAATTACTACAATTTAATTAATAATAAATAAATAAAGGGCTTATACGATTTTCTGGGAAGGGGTTTTACATTTTACCCAACTTATAAAAATTTCGTCCTCGAAATTAAAATTAAGCCACGATAGAATGCAAGGATGGTATAAGATATAAATTAACAATGTAAATTCATACCTTGGTCTGCGAATAGGTTCGGAAAACGCTTGCGCATGTCGTCCTCGCGTTCCCAAGTTGATTCTCCTGGCGCGCCATGCCTCCATGCTACGCGAACCAAGGGAATAGACTGGTTCCTCAATACCTTCTCTCGACGATCAAGGATTCCCACGGGTTGCTCTTGGTATGACAAGCTCGGCCCAATGGTGATCTCTGAATGGTCGAGGACATGACTGCTGTCTGCCACATATCGCCTGAGCTGCGACACATGGAATACGTCATGTACTCCCTCCAGTGAAGGTGGTAGCGCAAGTCGATATGCCACCTCTCCAACTCTCTCGAGTACGTCAAATGGTCCAATATACCTTGGACTCAACTTGCCGCGCCCTCCGAATCGGATGGTGCCTCTGGTCGGTGATATCCTCAAGAAGACGTGATCGCCCTCTTTGAACTCCAAGGGTCGACGATGAAGGTCTGCCCACTGCTTCTGCCTGTCTTGCGCTGCTCGCAAGTGTCCCTGAATCTTCTTGACTGTCTCTACGGTGTTGACCACCAACTCGGGTCCCAGAATCTGACGTTCTCCCACGTCACTCCAACACACAGGAGACCTATATTTTGTCCCATACAATACTTCAAACGGAGCCATCTGAATACTCGCTTGATAGCTATTGTTGTAAGAAAACTCTACAAGATGTAGGTGGTCCTCCCATGATCCTCCAAAGTCTAACATGCAAGCCCTCAACATGTCCTCCAAGGTCTGAATAGTACGCTCCGACTGCCCATCTGTCTGCGGGTGGTAAGATGTACTGAACTTCAGACGAGTACCAAGACTCTCTTGCATGCTCCTCCAAAAGTGCGAGGTGAAGCGCGAATCTCTGTCCGATACAATGCTGACTGGTATGCCGTGCAATCTCACGATCTGCCTCATATATAAATTAGCTAACGCTTCTGTAGACTGACCCACTCTAAAAGGTATAAAATAGGCTGACTTGGTGAGTCAGTCCACTATTACCCACACTGCATCTCTCCCACTTGGACTCTTGGGAAAACCCGTGACGAAGTCCATAGTGATGTGCTCCCACTTCCACTCTGGAATCGGAAGTGGTTGCAATAATCCTGCTGTCCTCTGGTGCTCCGCCTTCACTTGTTGACATACTAAGCATTTGGCCACAAATCTCGCGATCTCTCTCTTCATTCCATGCCACCAGTAATACTGTCTCAAGTCTCGGTACATCTTGGTTCCTCCTGGGTGAACAGAGTACATAGAGCTATGTGCTTCGGTCATTAACTCCTGTCTCAATTCTCCATTTGGAACATACAAGCGGTTTCCAAACCTTAATGTTCCGTCTTCGTGGATGCGTAGTCCTGTCTGCATACCGGCTTCTGTCCTTTCTTTGAGTCTTCGGAATCTAGCATCGGTGGGCAATGCCTCCTTGATCTTTTCCACGAGTGTTGACTGAATCTCAAGGTTAGCCATCAAGCCATTCTGTCCCGGTAAGACGACCTCTATCTGTAGCTCCTGTAGATCTCTCAATAACTCGGGCTGCATCGTCAAGTAATAAGCCATAGGCTTCCTGCTGAGTGCGTCTACAACAACATTCGCCTTTCCCGGATGATACTGCAGATCGATGTCAAAATCTACCATCAGTTCCAGCCAGCGTCTCTGTCTCATGTTAAGCTCCTTCTGAGTATACACATACCTCAGACTCTTGTGATCAGTAAAGATTTCTACCCTCTCTCCATAAAGATAGTGCCTCCATATCTTTAATGCAAATATAACTGCTGCTAGCTCCAGATCATGTGTTGGGTAGTTCTTCTCGTGGACCTTCAACTGTCTCGACGCATAAGCAATGACTTTGCCATGTTGCATCAAAACGCATCCTAGTCCACTGCCTGATGCATCACTGTAAACAACAAAACCTCCTGACCCTGAAGGAAGAGTCAAGACAGGTGCTGTTGTTAAACTTCTCTTCAGTTCTTCAAAAGCCTTCTGGCAGTCTTCTGTCCATACAAACTCCTGATCCTTCCGTGTCAGCTTTGTCATTGGTTCTGCAATCCTTGAGAAATTTTCTACGAACCTTCGGTAATATCCCGCAAGTCCTAGAAAACTCCTCACCTCTGCGACTGATGTGGGTGTAGGCCAAGTCTCTATTGCCGCAACTTTCTCTGGATCTACTGAAAGTCCTTCTCCTGAGATGATGTGTCCCAAGAAAGGCACTTTGTCCATACAGAACTCACACTTACTGAGCTTGGCATATAACTTCTCCTGTCTCAAGGTCTCTAACACGATTCTGAGATGTTCCTCGTGCTCTTCAGGGCTCTTGGAATATATGAGAATGTCATCAATGAACACCACTACAAATTTATCCAAGAACTGATGAAAGACTCTGTTCATTAAGCTCATAAACACTGCTGGTGCGTTGGTTAAACCAAACGGCATCACCAAGAACTCATAATGCCCATACTTCGTCCTGAAAGCTGTCTTCGGGATGTCTTCCTTCCTCACCTTGATCTGATGATAGCCGGATCTAAGGTCAATCTTCGAGAATATCCTTGCACCACTCAATTGATCGAATAGATCATCAATGCGTGGTAAGGGATACCTGTTCTTGATGGTTACAGCATTTAGGGCCCTGTAATCAATGCACAACCGTACTGTTCCATCCTTCTTCGGCACAAATAAGATGGGTGCTCCCCAAGGTGAAACACTGGGACGAATGAAACCCTTCTCCAAAAGATCATCAACCTGTTCTTTCAACTCCACTAACTCCTTAGGTGCTAGCCGATAAACTGATGAAGTGATTGGCTCTGCTCCTGGAGTTAGGTCTATTGTGAATTCTATTTCCCGATCAGACGGTAAACCTGGAAGATCATCAGGAAATACATCCACAAATTCTGATATGACTCTTGGGTAACCTGTCTCCCCTTCTACAGATAGTACCCTAAGAGTAGGCTGAACTCCTTGCTCTACTGCTCCTCGGAGAAACTCAAATTCTGGATGTCCAGGCGGTCTAAATATAACCCGCCCAAGTCGGCAATCAAGAGTCGCATGGTACTGACTTAACCAGTCCATACCAAGTACGACATCATAATCCGGCATGGAAAAGATTAGGAATTGGGCTCGCATTTCTCTTCCACAAACTACTACAGAACATGATCTACAGACATCACTAACCGGAATAATTCTACCTCCCGTAAGAATCCTCTTCATCTTCGGGAGGGGTGCGGTAGCTACTCTATGGGTGGCTACAAAGCTAGCTGCTATAAATGAATGCGATGCTCCAGAATCAAATAATGCTACTGCAGGTAATGAAGCTACTAAAATAGTACCTGCGATGACCTCGCCTGCTGTAGCCTCCTCCTCAACAGCTAAAGTGAATGCCTGTCCTCGCCCCTGTGCTTGGCCTCGCTGCTGCTGGGCCTGCTGAAATAAAGCTACCTGTGGTGCCAGGGGTGGTCTCTGCTGATTCCCTCCTGGGGCTGGTAGCCTGACGCCTCCAACTCCTGCCTGCTGTGCTCCTACTGCTGGGTAAGCTGGTCGGGGTGCAGGCAAAGCTAATCTCGGTACTTCTCCTCTATGGTGAGTGCAGTCTCTAGATAGGTACTGGTTTGATCTGCAAAGCAGGCATAGTCCCAACTTCCGCCTGCACTCTCTCTCAATGTGTCCTACCTTGCCGCAGTGATGACAAGTAGGAAGGGATATGGCCCTGTGTGCTGCTCTATCTGGCGTACTCCTCTGGAATCGTTTTGCAGAATCTCCATGTGCTGCCTTGGTTGGTGCGGAGGTGTTTGGCCTCTTCAGATTCGATTCCCTTCTAGTGACGTGCTCCATGCGTCGTGCTGCTGCTAGAACATCAGTATAATTTGTAGGTGCTACTGAGCCAATCAATCTCTGAAGCTCGAACTTCAACCCGTCAAAGAACTTTTCCGCTTTCTCTTCCTCCGTCGAAATCAATGTTGGAGCGAAGCGACTCAGGCGAATAAATTCAGAATTGTATTCTTCCACTGTCATGCTGCCCTGGATGAGGCGGTTGAACTTGTCGCTGAGCTCTGACCGTGCAACTGCCGGGATGTACATCTCTTGGAAGAGTCTGGAGAACTCTTCCCATGTGACTCTGTCCTGTCCAAGTCTCCTTTCCTCTGCTAGCCACCAGTGATGCGCATTATCAGTTAACTGCATTCTGACTGCAGTCATCCACTTCTCTCTTGGAAGTTCAGCGGCTTCCAGCTGATGCTGAATGTTTGTGAGCCACTCATGAACTTCCGTTGGCCCTTCTTTACCAGAAAATGTGCGAGGCTTGAGATGACGGAAGTCGGTGATAGATCCCGTCGATGTTCGCCTCGCTGCTGGATTAGCCTGCTCCAATGCGGATACCAGGCTGATCCTCAGATACTCGGCCTCCTGCCGATGGGCCTCTTGCTGAATCTGCTGCTGTGCTTGCATCATAGCATACATCATCTGGAATATTTGTTGCCCGTCCATGGCTTGTCCTGGCGGGAATACTGGCATCTGGGGAGTGAACTGTGGTGGTGGTGGAATGTCATCTCTCCGGAACCTTGGATTAGGCTGTCCGGTTTGATCACCCTGTGATGCTCGTCCACCATCCCCTGGTGTCACTTCATCTCCATAAGTAACCACAGCGTCGTGTGGTGTCTCCAAAGGAAAATCATCTCTGTTCCCGGAATCCATTGCTCTGCAATCAAAAGATAAACTATGAGAACGCTCAGAGGAATCAATACAGGATGCAGTTCAAGTAACAAATTTCGAGTTCGATATAGAGTTCAACAAATGGTTAAATAATGGATGAGATCCTATAGTTTATACTATCCTTAGGGCAGGCTGGTCCGGTCCCTAAGTTGAAACCGAACAATTTAGTCGTTGACCTGCATGGGCCACCACAAAAACCATGTCACGCCCCAGTCCCAAAATACCGAGGGACCGGACGCGTGTCAATGGCCAGCAGTACGCACCGATGGACCAACTCAATATAATGGATCCATCAGGGCATACTTAAGCTGTAAAACAAGTCTACGACAATCATGGCACAACTAGTCTCATCCACACAAGATATAAAATATGATCCACAGAATAAATAAATAAGAAATGTAAATCATCAGCAAGTCTCACAAAGTACTTCGGGGAACAACCCGATAAAAATCTAGTACAATGGTTCAACAGACCAGAAAGTAAATGACTGAAATAAATGCTAAAAGCTGCGCATGAACATGGATGCTCAAGAGAAGTCTTCAGCTAAGACCTCGTCCTCAGATGGTGGTACAGCTCCTGGATCAGCTCCTGCTCCGGTCCCGTAAACCTCGGGATAAACCACGTCTGCAAAATCTGGGGACAAAATCCGGATCCAGGTCCTCAGGGGACATAGCAAGGTACAAGAAAGCTCATGCCAAATAAATACAGATAAGCAGTGCAGCAAATAAATAACTAAATGATCAATGGGTAAATATGTAACCATCTAAGTGAAATGCAAGTGAGAGTAACACTAAAACTCAGGCTGAAGCCACTACAAGCTCTGTGTCGGGGAGCCGGTAGCGGTAATAAACACGTAATGTGCCTAGCTCTGCTACGAGAGTCTGAGGCCTCACAATAGTAGTAGATAGATATATGAAACAGCCTGTAGCATGTGTGACTCTCCCCACCCAATGTAACCACGCATATCATGACCACAACGTCTCATGCCCATGTCAAGCGCGATCATAGCTAATGCAACAAGTCATAAGTATCTAGGAGTATAATGTCCATGTCCTGTATCCTATACAGGATCACCACAAATATCTCGGGAAAATCCTGTCTCATGAATAGTGTCAAGTGTCCTGGGTCATATGGTACTTGATAAGACAAGTACGAGAATAAAGTGTCACGAATGTCCATCTCTAGATGACCGTACCCAACACTGCGCACAGTGTCGGCACCCGACTGATAATCGGACGCTAAGTACGTCACACGGTCCTAGGTTAAGCATGCACAGCATTATAATAAAGCAAGGGAAATATATAACAATACTGTAGAGTTTGGCAAGGTACACTTGCCTGATGTTTGAATATCAACTGTCGTCCTGGTATCGGTGGATCCGGTAGGGACTACTCCAAAAGCTGTAATAAATATCACCAACAGTCTCAGAAGGTATCAAACCGCTAGGAACGCCTGTCCTTACGTCCAATTTGGACACAGGGGCAAAAAGGTCATTTCCGGGCCAAAGCGGGTTCCAAAGGTGGGCCCACTTTGCACCGAAAAGCGTGTCGAGGGTAGCAGTCTCTAAATGGGACAGACTATGGGTCAAACAATTTTAAATGTCAATACGATCCCAACGGTATGTCCAAATTTGGATTCCGATGAGCCGAACCTAATTTGGTCCAAAAAGTCAACTGTGGGGCCCGCCAATTGGCGATCTGGTCAACCGTCTCAGAAATGCGTGAAAATTGGGTCACAGGACCAGCGTGTTACCACGAGTCCAGTGGCGCAAGTTTCGTCGCAATCTGACAAGCGTGCACAAAATACTCGCGAGTTCCACAAAAGTGGCGACACGGAATCTGTTCGCGGATACGGCCTGATTCCGGCGCGCACACGCGTCCAAATCAGTCCCCACGAATTTTCACGTGTCCGCTTATGCTGTGTGCACCATTCGGTACACTTGGCACAAGGCGGGGCGGTCCCGTTTGGCGGGGCGCGCTCCGATCTCCCACTTTTAGAAAACCGGAAAAAGTGGGTGCGCGCAGTTTTGTGACTACTACAATTTGGTCCACAGCAACTAATAGCACAAAGTTATAATACAGAAAATAAACTAGGTCATGTAATCTACAGGTATCAAAAAGAATCGTCGAATTCGGATCTCTGTGGTGGGAGATACGAACTCGACAATATGGGTGGTCATCGCAAGTTTCTGCGATTGCAGAATTCTGTCTGCTCGTGCTGACTTGGGCGCTGTTTTTCACCTAGGGGCACACGTTTTCCGAGGTTGACTATAAAACAGATATTGGAGAGGGTTAAGGGAAGATCATACCTATGAAAACGGATCTGCGTTTGGTCGAGCGAGTCAACGGAAAAACGCGCCGGAGCGAAGGTGCCTCGAGTGGGAATCTACAGTCCGCGATGTCGGCGTCGACGGGATGGTTGGATGGCTTGGGGAGGCTTCTCTGGCTGCGGTGACGGCTCTAGATGGGAAGGGGAAGTCTGGAATTTTAGGTTAGGGTTTTGGAGAGCTATTATATATATATATATATGTGAAATATATATTAAGAGAGAGAGAGAGAGAAAGGATCGCGGGTCCGCGGGTTCGCAATTGCCAAATTGGCTGAAGCAACGTGCGGCAATTGCAAGTTGCTGGAGACACAGCAACTTAAGTTAAGTTGCTGTGGAAAAGAATCCTAAGTAGCTAATATATTTATTACTATTATTATTATATTATTATAAGTTATTATATTCTATTAACTTATTTAATTCTTACTTTCTTTTCTTTCTTTCTTTAATTAAAATATATATACATATATATTTGTTTATATATATATATATATATATATATATATATATATATATATATATATATATATATATATATATATATTTTCACACATAAGAAAATTTATAGATTAGGGTATTGCACATCGTTAGGCTAGCAACTGCTCAAGGGGTCTCCTACATGGAATAAATTCCGAAAAATTCCTGATGGTCCCACAAGTCCTCTAAGTGCCCGAACACCTAACATAAAAATTATTAAAAATCTATTTCTCCTATTTGGACCTAATTACTATAATTTAATTAATAATAAATAAATAAAGGGCTTATACGATTTTCTGGGAAGGGGTTTTACATTATCCATATATTGGAGTTGTCATATACATACGACTGGCATGCTTATGTGTTCCTAGTCCTACGTATTTTGGGACTGGGGCGTGACAGAGGCAGCAAGACTTAGGGTTAGACTTGAAACGATGATGTGTGCTCTGTTTGACCCAAACAGATAGACGCTAGTCGGTTAAACGGATAGATCGTGCTTAACGGTAGTACAAAATGCTTGAATTGAGTTGGAATGGAAATGGCTTAGATTTGATTGACCCTATCGGAAGTATCCTTGTAATTCATAAAACGGGAACCTTTGAGATTTTTACAAGTAGCTTGTCCGATTTTACTATATCTAAGTTTGGTTGAATGCATATGTTTGAGGGATGCCTTGAACGTGTGCATGATCCAAGACTCAATGATATGTGAAACTCGAGTGCTAAGAGTTCGCTATCGCTAAGTTGGTTGACATATATATGTTTGAAGGACGCTTTGAATATGTGCACAATCTAGACTCGCGATATGCTGATCTCTTATGCTAGTGTAAGTGAATATCTATACGAATAAGTATAACGACTTGTATAAGTTTGCCTCAGCCTTAGACCATCATTCAAGATGGATTGTAACGTACCCCGCATTAAGCAATATGTCCCACGCTAAGGCACAAATGAGACTGACCCAGCATACACGTGACACGACATAAGGATCGAGTAGGAGATTGTATTCAAATAGATTTAGTTGTATCGATTGCTACGCTTGGGATAGATTCAATAGTGCGATTACCTGCGCTCAGGAAGTCTCGAGGACGAGACTTTTTCTGAGTGATGTATAATGTAACGACCCATTCCGCTCAAGCGGACTGTCGATTCAAACAGCAAAAGTGCAATGTTCTGACCCGCTTTGCTTCAACGAGAATACTTGTTTGAGGCAAGAGGATTTTCAGACTTAGCCCTTTAGGAGTTCAGGCTTAGGCTTTCAGAGGTTCGGTCGGAGTATCGCTCGACCGAGGCGAATCATCGCTAAAGTGGGTGGCTATGATAAACTTGTCTTTGTTTAGCTAGCACACTTAAAATATGGATGTTTCATGCTAGTCGCTAGGTAAATCACCCTCTGCATGCTAATAAGAATACAACGCACCTAGCTAAGGAAATAATTCTAACTTGTATTGCTTGGGTTAGAACATGGAAATGAAACTTTGCATATAATCAAACCTTTGCATGCTACATTTGCCTTGTACAAATAGACCCCGCTATGCCTCGAGTAGAACGATACACATATATTATGTAGTGCACAGTTCGTATGCCACACTGCATGATCATAAATTATATTGCTCGATAAGTCCCTTTATGGTTTTACTCCTCGGCTTACCCTCGGGCCCGAGCTGACGTAAATGCTTGATTTTTCGTATGAATGCAATGCTTGCTTGCTTACATGCTAACTTGTACTCTTGCCTCGATTCAATGCTTGTCACATAATTACATGCCAACATTAAGTGAATGCTATCTTGCCTTGTTTTTATCCAAACCACCGGAAGACTATCTAATAGTCGTACGGAGCCAAGTATAGAACATTGAAAGTATATGGGACCGTTTGGTCCCCAAGGCATTTCCCGAACTAAGAAATTGCATCAATGGACAGTTAAGCAAGATAACAACGCCTTAGAGGAATCGATACTCGTCTTGTACTCAATCTAACAGTTCAGGGAGGCTATGCAAAATGAATCATGCAATGCTACTTGTCATGTACTCATGTCGTCTCAACTACATAAATTGATAACTTAACCTAGACGTCGTTTGATCACGGACAACTTGTGCACAAGGTCATGGTTCTTGCGGAAGATCGCTGGGGCACTAGCACCGAGCCGGTCCGGACGGAACCTATTGTTTAGTCTCTTGTTCTTGACGGAATGGTTTGCTGTGCCCCTTGTACTTTCGTTGCATTCTATCTTTGTTCAAGAATATATCATCCATTATGGCATCAAACCAGTGATCCCCACGTATATTTAAACCTGTACAGGCTAACTTGTGTCTTCATGGCAGGGAAGGACATGGTAAGTATTGTGCAGGTGGTTCAGACGGGCAGGTAAAAGTCACCGAACGATGGCAAGTTTATTTTAATGAATTTTCATATCAATACTTGCTTGTAAAATAAACTAAATAGATAAGTCATCCTCTCTTAGCGGCAATCCGCGTACGAGTCATTGTATCACATCCAGTGAACCGGGAACACCTGAACGATCATGAGTATAACACTTGTATATATATGGAACACTAGAACATTTCCTGCAATACTTCTGGATAACCGGTATACTCATGCACCCAAATATAATCTCGTACTGAAACACTTGTATTTGCATATGCTAATGCCCTAATTCATTGTATATTTGCTCGTGCTTGAATTAACTTAGTTTCCTTGGACAGGGAAGGACAAATGGTAAGTCTTGCCGTATTTCCTCTTATATCGCATGGCGCACTGCCACACGAGTTAAGCTATTCATCTTTGCCATGAAACTGATCCTAGGCAAGACTAGAAAGATAACATAATAGATGGTGCACGTAACCTATTGAACGTGTTTGAATTTGTCGAGCGGGCGAGTAGCCTTCCCACCAGTGCATTCATGTAATGGTAATCCATCAGATTGCTTGCAGGGTACGGGAGAACCTCGTTCGGTATAGATACCTCCTTCGTGCGTGCTAAGGCATGTAGTTCACTCTGAACCCTTGTAGTATTGCGTCCGGAACTAAAGCGCATATATATGACATAATGTTGGAACATCTCCTATACATTATTCCACAAATGTAGCCACTTGGCACACTTTTACTATTTCAGAGAGAGAGAGGCTTGAGCGACTTGTAATCTCGACCTAGCGTCGCCTGTAACACTTATTCAATATCAATAAAGAGTTGCTTTACTTTTATACTTGTGTTATTCAATGCTTCCGCTATTGATAACTTAGTGAACTTGTTACCAATTGCCTATGCATTTATAATTCCGCTATATTCAGATAATTCGTACGACTCTGTCGACTTAGACCTCTTACCGCCAGCATGGACTATGGCCTTGCACGGGAGCTGAAATATTGCTCGTACGGCATCACGCCCATATGGGTCAAGCGATCATCCCGCGAAAGCGCTGACACGGTAATTCTCGCCTAGCTGGGACAGCCGATTAGCCTGTAGAAGATCGGGGCGTGACAGATTGGTATCAGAGCATGGCTTTACGCCTTTGGACTTTATTTCAATTTTCTTAGTTTTGAAAGCTCGTTCGTGGGTTATGTGCACGCCCTCTCTCAATATCCCAACGGAATATTCCAACAATGAGTCTAAATACTTTTAAAAAGTGCATGTGAATGATATGATTGCTTATACAAAATTGTGATGTTAAGGCCTTTGTGCCAACCTGTGCTAGACCCTTCGGGATTAGACTCGTACTAGAACTTGCGCGTTATGTGCGAACCCGATATGCCTATACGTGATTACCCAACCGGTTAGTGTACGGAATTGAATATTGCCCGAACAGTTAGCTATGCACACAGCCTTTCAGCTAAGTTGTGTAGAGTATCACGCGCCAAGACCCTTTGGTGCAAGCTAGTTGCAAACGAGAATGGGATATCGTTCAGGAATAAGACAAGTCAGACTTAGAATGCCAATCGATAGAATATTCTTGGATTTATTGCTTAGGTGAACATAGAGAATCGTGCTTGGATTTTGGGAAATAGCTCAAACGGTATTTCGTGTCGGAAGATACAAATCGATTGAGGATTTGATTGGGTCATTAGAATGATCATCTTTATTACTCGTTAAAGTAATAACATTCAGGGAATGAGTACCAAAACTGGCATCAGAAGGATATACAGTATTAATGGGATCTATCCACTCTGTATTATATTATGGTTTTGTGATATTATTTTATATTTTTATTCATTTGATCTCTTCTTCCTTTTTATTTATAGAAGAAGATCTAAATCTAGAAGTCAAAATTCTAGTTTTGATTTATGGAGTAAATATTACTTCCATATCTCCATCTGGAGTCTGGATAATTTGATCTAATTTAGTATCCATAATGGGTCTAGGCGAAATCGCTTGATTAAGAACCCATTTGTCGGTGAATTAAATTTCATCCCATCTAACTATTTTATTAGCCGCAACATTTGATATTAACAGATTTGTTTCTATCAAAGTGGTCTTACCAGGTTTGGTAAGATGTCTAGCTTTAGGAGCTAAAGTAGACAATACTTTAAAGTGAATACGATAAAGAACTGCAATGGTTTCAGAATCTTACTTAAAGTTATAACCATATGTCTTAAGATTAAATGTTACTGCATCCAATAAGTTAGTATATTTAAGAGATAGGCTAAAATTAGGATAAATATTAAAGTAGACTGGTCCATGGCAAAGACTAGTCTGCATAACTCCCATAAGAGAAGGTTGCCAATCTAAACATCTGGCATCCCTTAAAGAGGATATAAAAGAAGCATTTAACCCTTGAAGAGTAAGGGGTTTTAATGCAACCTGAATTAATCCAATATAGATAAAATTATAATCATCATTTCCTATGTATGGTTCAAGGTCCTCTTCAGAGAGAAAATAGAATGTTTGGTATCGTTTATCTGAACAGTTCTTTCCATAGTTTTTATAGCTATGATAGACTTAAAGTCTGACCAACCAATTTTATAGATTTCCTTTGGCTTAACGCTAGGAATCGTCCATATATTTAATTCCTCCAAATCTGAAGAAAATTCGTTCATTTGAGCATTTTTGATAGATTTACCCTTATAAAGGGATTTTTTATTAGCCCTAATGGCTAATGGATTGCTCATATCCAAAGATAAAGAGAGGGTTTACTCTGTTATTCCTGCAATGGTTAGTAAAAAAGATTCATATATAAAAGAATACTATTACAATTACTATGTCATGGTTAAATAAATTTATAATTTGTAAAACATAATAGAAAATTTTAAAGTGCCTCAAAGATAATTAGTCATAGAATGACGGTCAACGATTTACGGCAAAACAAGGCATACCCAGCCAACATAGCCTACGCGACTTGGATGTCGTTCCACTAGACGAAGATTATTCTCTTAAGTTATCACCCTAATACTTAAATAAATTATAGAAATTAGAAATTTCTTAAACTATTACATAGTTAATGATAACCGTATTAATTAAGACATAAAACAAACTTCCACTAACTGCATTGCCAGAAATAGAGAGTAGAATCACCTCAGCCTTGAGCCATCATGGCTCTGATATATATATATATATATATATATATATCATTTTTTTTTGTTTACGTCTAAGATGAAGATATAAAGATAATTTTACATCGCATCAGTTTAAATTAGAGTAGATTATATATTTTGTTCTCTTTAAAACTGTAGACAAAACTGAATTCAAATTATAAATTTAATTACACAGTACTAATTTTGAATATGATAAGATTTTAAATTATAGATTCGAGTGGAATCAAAAATAATTCTTAATTTGATTACATAATCGTATAGATATTTGGATAAAGTTTCTGTATAGAAAATTCCTATTATTTGGGGAATTTTTTTTATGTTATTAGTCTGATCATTATCAATTTAAAATATAGAAGGAGAAGAAAGAGAAGATAGTGCATCCTAAAATAGAGCAATATGTTAGTAGGTGTAAATTACGTTATCATTAAATAAATATGATTTAACTATGTAGTTATCTAATAATCTATATCATTCAAATACACGCTGAATTTTGATTATATAATAGTATAAATGCATAATTTATCTCATTAATCAACCATAAACCCATACCTTTCATTGTTCGATTTTATTTTAAAATTTTGAACTTGGACTTTGAGCTTGTAGTTATTAAAACAAACAAAAAACTATTTAGAAAATATTTAGAACACATGCCCATGTACAAGCAAACCAACTATTTGATCAATTTTCTGATATAACAACTAATAGTTGGTAGAAAGTATTTACACAATATTTTCTAAATATTATTTATGATGTGTTGTAATAAATGTACATTTTTAGGTACATATTTTGGTATATATGGCAGAAGTTGAAAGTATTTTTCTATTGTTGCTCGAGTCCAAAATTTCTTTTTTGTTGTTTTTCATTTCTCTCCATACAGGTTGTTATTGCTTGGAGTATGTGATGGTTCCATCCAATCCTAGATGGTCTGCTAACCTATTAGATTATAGAGAAGTCTTTTATCAATAGTGAATGATTGATTTTGACATTCTTCTTTGAAAATTTATTTCACATAAAAGTGTAGTAATGACCTCCTAACTTCTATTTCTCTATAAAAGTATGGTCATTTTTTTTTTACCAAAAAAACTGGATTGAGAAGTCTCCTATCAATGCATGACCCAATCCAACAAAATTTCAATTAACAACATGGATAATTTGATCTCTTTTACGTTAAATGGTTAAATTAATACATAAGACACTAAATAGGATTTTATCAAAAAGATCCTATAAAAACATACTAATTTTTAAAAATATGTTTGATTTATGTTATGTTTGCTGCATAAAATTGTATTAACAATTGTAAAACGTGTTGCACATGCATCATATATATATATATATATATATATATATATATATATATATATATATATATATATATATATATATATATATATATATATATATATATATATCCTTCTCTTAAAAATATGTAGATCACATGTTAATATAGGACTAGTATAGTATAAGAAGTTAAAAACAAAAAAATTGAGATATTTCTGAAAGGGAAGCATTCTGCTTATATTTACTTACAAAAATTGTTATTTTCAATACAAATTTTTTTTTTATCTATGAATGATATTTAGTCCTTAAAAACCTAATTTAGTATTTTAAAAAGTTAAATATAAAATTTGTTATTATCCATTATAAATCTGTTCAAAATTTATTTAGTTAAAAATTGATGCAACATTTATTTAGTTATAAATTTTGTTATTATCGATACAAATTTTTTTTTATCCATGAAGGATACTTTATTTAGCCCCAATATCCTAATTTTTGTTTTTTTAAATATCAATATAAAATTTATTATTATCCATTGTATAAAATTTGTTCAAAATTCATTTAATTAAAAATTTATGTTAAATTTATTTCGTTATAAATTTTGTTATTATCAATACAAAATTTGTTATTATCTATGAAGGATATTTAATTACAAATTAGTCTTAAAATCTGATTTTTTTACTAAATATCATTTCTGATTAATAACAAATTTTATTTTGTTACTAAATTTTATATTTATTTTTTAACTAAATAAATTTTAAGAAATTTTATGCAATAGATAATTATTATTTTTATTTTTAAATATCAAAATTAGGATTTTTGAGGCTAATTTGTAGCTAAATATCTTTCATTGATAAAATAAATTTTGTATTGATAGTAATAAATTTTATAACTAAATAATTTTACATTAGTTTTTAACAAAATGAATATTGAACAAATTTATATGAAGGATAATATCAAAAAATTTATGTTAATTTTTTAAAACAGAAATCAAAATTCCATTTAGTACGTCTAGTGGAATGCTTCTCCCTTTACAAATATCCCAAATTTCTTCCTTTTTAATTGATTATTTTAAAACTTCTTATTATGTATAAAAAAAATGTAAATTTAAACTATCATTTTTGGAACGTTCATGGGGAATCTTTAAAAAATATCTATTTGAAAAAAAAAATGGATAACATGTTTTAAAAAATAGCCATCGAAATGAATAACTTTTAGACACAAATGAGTCCCAAACAAGACATAAGTGTATCGGACTTGAAAATAATTTATCTAGAAGGACAATTGTAGCTAGAGTCTCCGTCGGTGGAGTCTAGAAATTTCAACGATGGGTTTGGATGGCTACCATGTGTGAGCCACGTAACATTCATCTGATTCCGCCGATAGAGTTTTTTTAGTGCATCTTCGAAATAGTTATATGTTGATGGAGTCCAAAAGTTCCAAATGTGTTGCAATAAATATAAGATATTATCTAAAATTGTTATATTACATATCTCGTTGGTTCAAAATAAGGACATTGACAACACTATACAGTGGCATAGCAGAATGGTCCCGAAGGGGTGCAGCTGCACCACCTCAGATTTTAAATTTTAAAATTTAAAATTTTATTTTGGTTTTTTCTATTTTATTTTTGTAGATTGTTAGATTTTGAATTTATTTATTTATATAGATTGTCTGCATACCTATCTAAACACAATAAGTAGTATGATTTGATAAAAAAAAATAACAATTAGGTAGCTTCCTAGCCTTTCCTAATTTTAAAGTATTAGACGATGTCATCAACATACATGTTGATCATTAAAGAACTAAAAACATTCATATCATAGTTCCTGTAAAATTGGACACGGTAGCTAGAAAAAACTAGCATAACTGTGGTATTTCTTAGAAATATATACAAGTTTTTGCTTTAAATTTCTCATGTTCTCCATCTTCAAACTTTTGTATGTTAGTAAAAATATGATGTCATATTGGTTAAGATTGTTCAGTTATCTTATATCAAGTAATTACATTTTTTTTTTTGGAGAAGCATAATTAGGTCTGTGGTGTTCAAATGTGACTTATTTTTATTTCATGTCCATCACTTAAAATCCATATTGGACCTAAATACGAAAAAGGATCCATCCTCAACATTAATATATATATATATATATATATATATATATATATATATATATATATATATATATATATATATATATATATATATAATTTTTTTCTACCCGAAATCTACCCCAACACCCCTTAATATATATATCCCATGATAATGTCTGCAAAATTTTTTTTAATTAAAGTAGATGTCATTGTCTAGATCTCATTTGAGCCAATTCAATTTTGACTCAATTGGTACTCGAGATGTGTATGTAACACAAACCTACTCATATAGTCTATCCTGAATCTTAAAATCTTAAAGTGGTATATGTGACTTTGAGATGTGTGACAAGGTCAGATTCAAATGCAAAATTATCTATTGGAACTCTTATTATAATGGATTATAGTGACAACATATTCCTTCTCAGAGCCAACCCAATGAAGAATAAACCTAAACTGATAAGTGAATCAAAATGTTCCTATTCATATTAATCCATTACTTGGGTTGATATTTTATAATATTTTTATTCATATTAATCCAGTAATAGTTTATGACATTTAGTATTAATATATAGAGATTATAAATGTGTTTATTGTAATTTATTATTATTAATAATAGTAAGTGTTGCACCCTCTAGGTAAAAATTCTGGCTACGTCACTGGCTATATAATGTACAGACATTCATGAGTATTTTTATATATTTTTTCTTTGCTCAAACTCTATAGGACACGTCCTTATGTAATTGTGAGTTTTCGATAGCTTTCTGGATTCTTAAGAATTCCTATGCTAGATGGAATTTAGAATATGTGATGCATCGTTTAGACCAAATCTCAAATGTCTTGTTTTTACTCTTGATCCTTAACTTTAAACTCAGTTAACACTATCAAACCTATTGATTTATATACAAAATGTGTGTATTACGTACATCTCGATCAACCATTTTCGTAAGTGGACACAATGGTAAAGTATAATTTGAAAGGACTTTCAAGAAAATAACAAGAACTTTGGGCATTGAACAAAAATAAAGTAAAATTATTTTTTAAGTAGTTATATACAAAACTCTAAAATTAATTACAATTAACCATGCAATATCACCTTTTTAATATCACTTTTTTACTCATTGCCATCAGATGTCACACCTTAGTCCCAAAACTCACGAGACTAGTACTGACTTGGCCAGCTAGTGGGAATCAAATGTTACTCCAAATCTACAAAAATCCCCCAACTCATACTTATGATGACTATAGAGAACTTCAGTTCAACTTTATATACAAGTTTTTAATCCACATGCAATATCTATATCCCATCCACGACATAAAATTATAAATTTCCATAACTGAAATAAGTACCAAATAACTAAGAAAGTCAAAAAGTGCACCAAAGATACGATTAGTCCGGTGGAACAAATCTACTTATAGTAGATTAATTATTTAAAAATAAGTAAAAGAATAATGGTAATCATGGTGAGCCTAGCTCACACGAACTCGGGTGGATCAATCTCGACCTAATCAGAAGAGGTTGTTCCTACGTTGGGTTCTGGTTTGTAAACCTGTGGACATTCCTCGTATATACCTGGAAAAAAGTCCAAGTTCTCAGGAAACATAGCAATATATATATATATATATATATATATATATATATATATATAAGACTATAATGCATTATATCTAATATGCATGGAATGAAAATATAAAATAACTGCAAGTACAAGGAAATAACATTAAAAGAAAATTAACTCTACATATGGTAATGTGAGGCTTGCCTCGCCATATTGGTATTCGTATACGGATATGTGGGTATGTATCGTACATTGTATTTTTTTCGTAATTTCGATATCGTAATCAAGGAATTTTTGTAAGATGAGTCATTGATTATTAATATTATGCCATGATGGCACTACTGGATTCGTGTATTGATGGTTTTACTAATTTTAGAGATATTATGGTTTCATGTGTATCGAGGATCGTACGAGTGGTATCATACGTTACTCTTATTATGAGTATATCATCTAATGACTTATACAACTTAATATTTTTCTAAGTATGTGATAAACGTGATTAACCACCTAAAGACTTGTAGGATATAGAACTCTCTCTCTCTCTCTCTCTCTCTCTCTCTCTCTCTCTCCCCCTCTTCATTTCCTCTCATATTTTCTTGCCTTGAGCTTGAGCTTGAGCTTCAGACCAAATGGTGTAATTTCTGAACCCCCTTGGTGGTGGAGTAGATGATTGTGCTTGGAGCTTAACCTAGGAAAGTACATCTTGCCATATCTTGAAAAAATTGGAGATTCCTTGTATTTCAATTTTCTATGAATATTGTTTCTTAGTTTTATCCAAAACATGATTTTTAGACTTTTTTCTATTTTGTAATTGTAGTTTTCATGGATTTCGGTCATGATTTGACCTACTTTTCATTTTAAGTCATATCATGCGCTACAACATTGTGATCTTGGTATTGGTTGCAATACTCAAGTTTTTCTTATTGAACCTAGTCATAATGCTATAGGAGACCTATTCATAGCATTAAATCTTGTTTGATTTGAGAAAGGTGGGATCGGGACTTGATTTTGGCCCCGAAAACCCATTCCTGACACTGAAACTGTACTTCTAGTGTCAGAAGTATATTATCGGTATACTGACGATATACTACATATGTCGTTTTTTTGGTTTTCAGCCTGCTGATTAGATGAACGGTATACAACCGGTATCTATACCATGGACAGTACACTACCGGTATACCACTATGATATCCATAATTGATTTTTTTATGAATTTTCTGATTTCGTCAATTCATTTTCCCTTTATCTTGAATGCATATTGCTAAAGCATGATTTCTTGTAATTGATGATAGTGTTAATTGACTGTTGTAGAAGCATAAAAAATTATGCATGCCGCATAAAGGACATGCCCCCCAACAGAACAATCAAGTCACAAAAAAGTCGCATAGTATACTTCATGCGGCCTAAACAATCAAGCCGCAGAGAAGCCATATGCGGCTTGATCAAACCAAGTCGTATAGAATCCACATGCGGCCTGAATAATCAAGCCACAAAAAAGCCATATGCAGCCGGATCAACCAAGTCGCATAGAAGCCGTATAGTATACTATATGCGGCCTGAACGACCACAAAGCAGGAAGGCCGCATAAAACAAAAATGACACATATTCCGATATCTGTCAGAAGCTCTGACACATCACTCATTACTCTGAGATGCTTCGAGACTCGTGAAGACGACGGCTCAGGAAAAGACAACAAGTCATATCGGTGCATTAATTGCTTCAAAAAATATGCCATGCTACGTATTCCCTCGTATACGGCTACGCCCTATGCGGCCACAACGTCATGCGGCCTCGCCAACATACAGCCAAAGTGTCCATCGACCAAGGCCAGAAAAGAGTTTGCATGCAGCCTCGCCAACATGCGGCCAAAGTGTCCATCGACAAAGGCCAGATGAGAGTTTGCACGCGGCCTTGCCAACATGCGGCCAAAGTGTCCATCGACCAAGGACAGACGAGAGTTTGCATACGGCCTCGCCAACATGAGGCCAGAGTGTCCAGATGACCAAAGGCCAAACAAAAGCTCGTATTCGACCGCGACAACATGTAGCCAAGTTGCCATCCGTCCTATAACTCATAAGATCTTTCCATTACAACTGAAGAGATCTTCGCACAGTTGGAGCTGACTACGTGTCTAGCTGACCAAGTCACAAAAATGCAAATGTTTAGGCCGCCGGACTATGCCCAGGTGGTACAATTTTAGAAAAACGAAAAAGGCATAATCGAATAGAGAATCTCTCACTCAGGACTAGAAAAAGCTCTCACTCAGGACTAGAAAGAGTAGGACCTTGGCGGATGCGTAAAGAACCCGTACCACCACAGGCTGTGCCAATCCGCTTTTTGGCTGTTGTGCTCGAATCGGTTGTTACAAAATTTGCTTCAACTGTCTCCTATTTGGGCTTGTTTCAGACCCGAGGAAGGCCCAATACTAGCTATAACAAGGGTTAGTAAGAGGCCTAAGCGCTAGCAGCTAAGCTAGCAATAAAGCTCAACGCACAGATGGTGGGGCTTGGAAAGATCTTGATTTTGGGCAAAGGACAAGACTCGATATAAATGAAAGTCAGGCCTGAAGGTGGTCTTCCAATCCCTCTTTGCCCAAGGCAAGGCCTCTTGTTAGCAAATCCTACCCATCATCTCGGTTTGACGCACTTTCTGGACCTTAGTCACGATTTGTCCGGCCTAGACGCTAATAACGCGAAGACACCTGGGCCTGGGGTTTTCGATCCCTATTTTTGCGCAAAATTCTCAGAAAGACGGCAGCACCTTAATTAGATTGACTCGTGGGTTAAAAACAACCCCAAGATCTCTTCAACATTCATATCTCAACCAAGACCACATGATAATCTGCCTATGGCATGCGGCCACAGTTGCAATCGAATTCTATTGAAGGAGCCTTATGCGGCCACCAAATAGGGGCATATGTGACACCCATATCCTATCAGAACGATGGCTATAAATAGGAGAAACTTGAACGTTCTAAGGGGCTTTTTTCTTCTACTTCAGAGAGAGAGCATACCACTCCCGACCAATACAAAGAGAGCATACCGAGACGAGCGAAGAGAGAACGTGAGCTTCTTTACCCTGCATCGGATCGTCAATGGAGCAAAAGAGACACCATAGCACTCCTTGTCCATTGCAACACCCCAGATCAAAAAATATTGTACTTAGATTGTCTGTCCAGGACCACTTTGTACTTCTTTCGTTTGTTAATTAAATTAAGCACTTTTAGAACTTTAGAATTTAATGGCGAACAAGATGGGACTCTGCTGGGGACATCTTTCTCCTCTGATGAGAAAGCTGTGGCATAATCCGACGCAGCCAAGCTTAGGTCCACTCAAAGGATGCTGGTGGTCCGCTTTGACTAGCAGGCTTTCGAGGACATGCTCTCGAGGGACAGTACGAGTCCTTTTCGGGGCAAGCAAAGCCCAAGAATACCCGCAGGACGCAGGTAGCAAAGGTCGCCGTGCCTCATCCAACTACGGAGCAGGTGCTCCCCGACTCTCTCTCTGCTATAGGGACCACACATTATGCGTCCACTGCTTATGCGACAGCCTCTTCCAACCTGAAGGGTGCTCACCACTTGACGACCCGCAGGACGTGGGTAGCAAAGGCCATCGCACCTCACCAAACTGCGGAGCTTGCGCTCCTCGCCTCTCTCCCTGTTGCTGAAGGCACTCGCTATGTGTCCACCCAGGCAGTCCATGCGGTACCTCGCTTGACATAGAAAATGCTCAGCACCTAAACTCTGGCAGAAGAAATACTATGATGCCAGACGTTCAGGTGCTGATACAAGCTCTATGCGGCCAATGAGGAGGCCGCATAAGACTCACTATGCGGCATTGGTTGACGGCCGCAGGCAAATGGCCGTATACGACTCTGGCAGCAGTCGAACCTCTATTTTCGACTAAATCTCATGCAGTGCTGATCCTATACGCCATGCTGAAAATGGTAAAAATCCAAACTTGGACTCTTCGTATTATGCGCCTCCAGGTGCCAAGTCGAAGAAGTATAGGGCAGTGCGAGCTCGTCATGCTCAAGCAACTGTCCATTGGCTGACCGTCGGAGGGCACCGCTAACTGTTATGCGGGCTCCTAATGGAAAGCTGTATAAGACGCTTGTGCGTCCAGCCCTCAGCGACAAATGGACATGGTCCATCTCAAAAGTCTTCCATTGACGATCTGGAGAAATTTCTTATATGAACCCCTGATCAGGGAGCAAAAATAATGCCCACGCACCCGTGCGCTCGGTCTACTCATGCTCACGAAAAGGATGCAAAGGTGAGGTAGCCCTCGCCTCACTTGCGCAATGTGATTAATCACAAGCGCAAGGCAAGTGAGGTAGATATGGCATGTGAAGTATCCTCCCCAGGATATCACTGTGCCAAGATCATCATCAATTACTGCTACAACAAAGTGACAGTACCTACAAGCAGTCAGTCGGTATTCCAATGACTGCACCCGAAGGTACCTATCCAGCAACAATCCAAAGACCAGGTGCAAACACCAAAGGAGGAGCTGTCCTTTGCCTCATGTTACTCAGCTCAGAAGGTCCCTTCCACCAAATAAGGAAGTCCAACACTTCCAGTCCATCACTCACAACCAGCGCATTGAGAAAGTGATTACTAGGAGGACCAATAACGGGACCTACGGAAGGAGTTTTTTAGGACACCCGCTCGAAGAAGAAGCTACCAACTGCTGGGGTAGTTTTTCCTCAGAACCCCTGGGGGTTACACAAGCTGGGGGTAGTAATCCCCTGAACCTATACGATAATTCAATGTTCCGAGGAGATGATGATTCCCATGGAATGAATCTTGAAATCCCTGGGGGTAGCCACCATCGGAAAGAAGATGTCACCTCCTACGCTAATGGTAGTACTTCCTCTGAGTCCGAGCAGGGCGCGGCACTACCAACCTTTCCTGACGACTATTCGTTGTAAGAGTTTGAAGCAAAAAGTGTCACGTCTACTGTCCCGTCCATCTCTTCTCATATAAGAATGACATACATAGCGAGGGGGAAAGCATGAAGGCCCTGGTGATGCAATACATTTGTAGAAGCATAAAAATACTACAGGCAACATAGAGCTCATGCCGCATAAAACATGATAGATACGGCTAGACGGAAGTCGCATAATAGCCTTCATGCAGCCTGAACAATCAAGTTGTAGAGAAGCCACATGCGGCCTGATCAACCAAGTCGCAGAGAAGCTTCATAGTATACTATATGCGGCCTGAACGACCACAGAATATGGAGGTTGCATAAGGACCCCCTAACACAGATTTTGATGTCTGTCAGTGGCTCTGACCCATCATTCATCACTCTGAGACGCTTCGAGACTCGTGAAGACGATACCTCAGAAGAAGATAATGGGTCACATCAGCACATTAATTGTTTCGACAAAAGTACCATGTCACGTGTTCCCTCGTATGCGGCTACAAGACCCATGCGACCTCACCAACATGCGGCCAGAGTGTCCATTCGACCAAGGCCCAAATAAGAGCATGTATGCGGCTACATGACCCATGCGGCCTCGCTAATATGCGGCCAGAGTGTCCATTCGACCAAGGCCCAAATGAGAGCATGTATGCAGTTATACGACCCATGCAGCCTCACCAACATGTGACAAGAGTGTCTATTCGACCAAGGCCCAAACGAGAGTACGTATGCGGCTACATGACCCATGCGGCCTCGCCAATATGCGACCTAGTTGTATACGGCCTCCAGCTCACAAGAGCTTCCCGTTATAACTGCACAGATATTCGCACAGTTGGTACTGACTACGTGTCCCTGACCAAGTCACGCCCACAACGGGTTGATAACAACCCCGATATCTCATCAACAACATATCTCAACCAAGACCACGTGATAATCTGTCCATGGCATGCGTCAACAGTTGCAACTATATTCTGTTGAAGGAGCCATGTTTGGCCACCAAACAGAGGCATATGCGGCACCCATAGCCCATCAACACGATGCTATAAATAGGAGCAACTTAAACGTTCTAATGGTCGACTTTTTCTTCTTCAGAGAGACCAAACCAAGGGACCTGGCTTGCTATCTACGAATCTACACTCGAACAAGAGAGAAGAGCTTCTACATCGGATTGTCTATGGAGTAAAGAGAGTTGCTACACTCCTAGCCCTCCATTGTCTCCCCCAGAAAATAAATTTGTACTTAGATTCTCTTCTAGGACTTCTTTTTACTTTCTCTTAGTTTGTTAATCAAATCCAGTTCTTTCAGTTCTCTTTTTGATTTAAATGGCAAACACGATGGCGACTCTGCTGGGGACCAACTTCTCCTTCGTTGAGAAGTCAGTGACGTAGTCCGATGCGTCCAAGCTTGGCTCAACCCAAAAGATGCTGGTAGTTTGCTTTGACCAACAAGCATTCGAGGACATGCTCTCAGAAGGAAGTGTCAGTCCTTTCTCAAGGCTAGACAAGCCTAAGATGACTCATCGGTAATGGGTAGCGAAGGCCGACGTGTCACGACCCGCACCCGGTGTAGGGATGCAAGTCGGGAGCAATGCCCAGCCTATGCCGTAACATCGGCGGTAGAACGCTGTCTTGGTTAACTATACTATCTAAACATCTCACAATAATATAAAATATGCCAACAATATCTCAACACAAAACTCAATCACAATTCTAGAAGCACGATGAGATATCAAAGAAGTCTAACATAACTATCCATTCAATTATAACAACACCAATAGAAACAATAATCAAAAACTCAATTATAAGCCAAAAATAAATCCAGTACCAAAATGCTAAAGAGAACTAACTATGTTATCTAGTGAATCCGGCTAAAACTCTTTGCAGTCACTCTAGAACTAGTGGGTCCAAGTCTGCACCATCTATAAGTCGAAGTCCATAGTATATCGGACACCAATCTCTTGGATCTTCTGAAAAATATTTTTCAGTCAGGAATGGAACGAAGTACATCTCTAACAGCAGTTCTAATCAATGATATAAACTATGTAACAGTAAATAGATATGAATATACAAGATGCATATACATGTACAAGAGATACACAATAAAGAAAATACTGGAAATAAATACAAGAATGAACAATATAGCAATGAACAAGAATACTAATAACTAAGTGAATGAGTACCAGCTTTAACATGTTATCGGCTTGGGAACTTGTATAAGAGTAAATGGCCTGGTTAATCATACGTGCGGTGTATGATCAATACTCACAAGGATCAAGACTTGCACAAGGAGGGTATGATCACATATTTATACTACATACTCCCCAACCCCGACTGGTATAGTGGATCCAACCATGGTATGCTATGGCACAGGATTCCACAAGAAGATAGTGACTCTTCCCGAGAATCAGTGTTTGTACATGCACAAGATAATCAATAAAACAAGACTTGTACAAGATACACCATATATAAGGAATAATCTCACATGATGAGATCCGAATATACTAATCCGTGTAACCATCATGTCAAAAAATATGAATATCTACACTAGATATAATGAACGTAGAGGATATCATAAATGAGAAACTATTAAAAAATATACCCACTTGAAGTCCGGTGAATAGTCTCACAGATGTCTGATACGGTGCCTCGAAGACCTAGATATGGAATATAACATCAATACAAGGTTCTGGAAAGAAATAAGTTAAACTAGTCAACTTCTAGGTCATAAAGCCATTTCTAAGTCAAAAGTCAAACTATGTCAACTCTAAGTCAAACCGGTCAAACTTGGTCAAACTACCTATTTCTAGGTTGCATGAGTCTATCTCAATGATATTGGGTTCATACACTATGAATCTAGGTCATACAAGCTACATCTTATGATACTAAGATACCATATCTCAGGATACGCAAATAATCGATAATATCAAATATCTATAATAAAGCAATATTAAATATATAAATCTTAGTTATAATTGCTAAATGATTATCTTGGTTTTGAACCAACTTGGTATCACAACACTAAACCTCTATCTTGATACCCAAACCCAATACCTTGATTATCCTCCAATACCTTGATACTTACCTTGGTATCTCAAGTTATTTGTGAATTCTAGTATATATTAACTACCCCTCTAGCTATATATGTAGGTATCAATCCAATATAACTACTAGTATGTACTAATAGGAATACAATTACTAACTACCAACTAAACACTAACTACTAATACATATATACATACATACATACATACATACATACATACATACATACATACATACATACATACATACATACATACATACATACATACAACTAAAGATACTCATAACAATAGATAACTAGCTAACTAAAATATACTAACTTGATAACTAAATAACTAGTTAACTGACAATAACTATTACTAGCTAAACTAACTATTTAACTAAAAATACTAAGGAACTTAATTATTAACTTACCAACCCACCTAGCTATAAAGAGTATAACCCAATAAATACTCAACTAAACACTAACAATTATCACAAGATAATTGCTTAAAACTTCAATTATATATTATCTACCCATTAATATTATATGCTACACTATATATATATATATATATATATATATATATATATATATATATATATATATATATATATATATATAAAACTGCCAAACTGTCGCTAAAGGCCCCTGCCTGCTGTTGCTGAAGCGACTGATACAGCTGATACTCTGTTGTTTTCGCGATAGTTTTCTGCTGCCGTCGCTAACTGCTATCGCTAATGCTGCTGCTGTGCTGTTGCTACGCTGCTGTTGCCTTTGCTGTCGCTAATGCTGCTGCTGTGTTGTTGCTACGCTGCTGTTGCCTTTGTTGCTGTCGCTAAAGACCCCTCTATATTAACACAATATATATATATATATATATATATATATATATATATATATATATATATATACTACTATACAATTTATACATACATTCTATAACTACTAATATATACATATAATTAACACATATATTTATATATATATATACAAGCTCCTCCACATACATATATATGTACATCTCCATAATAATACTTATAACACATATTATAGTATCATATACGTACACTATTCATAACATCTCGTATATATATATATATATATATATACACTACTACATTTAAAAGCTAATACATATGTAGAGAAATAGCTACATAAATATAATATAAACTAGATACATAGATCTATGATGCATAAATACATAAATATATATATAGAAAACAATATATATACACACATACATATAATTACATATTATAATGACTAAAACAATGAAAATAGATCTAGAAATAAAATTGCATAATCACATAGAGTGCATCGCTCCCGTATCCCACTAGATCTAGGATACGCTTGCGACACGAGTCCACCACACATCCAAACGTACCCCGAAGGACACGAGCAAGTCTAAAATATTATTTATGAATAATACGAAGAGTCAAACATAAATCTATGTGTCTATGTTAAAATGTGACATGTACAAAGTCCCGTGTCGGAGGAAAACCCCTAAATCAATACGTATCACCAAATTGTTGGGATACGACCTACACATATCCAATTATGGATACGATACTAGCCCCAAACACACAAGCACATGCCAAATTGATCTATAGGACCAATTGACATACACAACAAATGTCAATCTCGAAATTCCTCCAAAATTGACACAAAAAGTACCATAACTTTCTCAATAGGCCTCCTATGAACACAAAACCAAATCATATAGGTAGCCTATGCATATGGACTAATTTTTCATGGTTAATTCTCAGATTTAGAACCTAAATTAAGGGAAAAAACTAAATTGTACATATTGGGAGATGGATTCCCAATGAAACCTCCAAAATTGGTAAAATGAGCCTTCAACTTGTAGATCCTTGCTCCTCTTTGTAGATCCATGCTTCCTCCTTGTAGATCCTTACTTCATTAGTCTCCAATGGTGATTTGGGAAGGAATTGGATAAAAATTTGGTAGAGATTTGATGGAATTTGGTTGAGAAAAATTCTAGATCTAGATTTGGAATAAAAAATGAAGAGAGAGAAAGTTTTTATCCCCTTTATATAGGCCTCACTTGTCCCCTCCCTCAAGCTACTATGTAAAGTCTAAAATACCCCTTGGGGCCTCTCATGAAGAAATTAATTAAGGAGAGAAGCTTCTGGTCTAATGGGTTTACCATAATAAATTATTCTCCTAATGATTGGGCTTCTAATTATTGGGCTCAATTCTAACTAGAATTAAATGTTGGTCCATAAGTCTAAACTAACTAGTTAGGTCCACTAACACAAGTCCAAAAATAAATCTAACATGCTAACCATAAATAAATAATACAATAAATAAATATTCAACATGCACAATATTTAATTAATTACCAAATAACTAAAATACCCTTTCCTAGAAAATATGGAAGTGACACGACGCGCTTCGCCCAACTGTGGAGGGGACGCTTCCAACCGCTCGCCCTGTTATTGACAGCCAGGTGCGCACCCAAGAAGTCTACGGCCATGCGGCCTCCCTACCCGACGTGGAAACTACTCAGTATCCAGACTCTAGTAAGGAAAATACTATAATACCAGACATTCTGGGGCTGAAGCAAGATCCATGCGGCCAAGAAGGAGGCTGCATAAGACTGACAGACGGCCTCATGCAACCTCAGCTTACAGCCGCAGGCAGACATCCCCATGCAGCCACGACACCATGCGACCTGAGTGTCCATCTGAGACGTCCCCATACGGCCACATGCGGCATGAGTGTCCATCTGAAACATCCCTATGCGGCCCAGACAACAATCGTATTTCAGTCTTCGATCTTATCTCATACGGCCCAAATTCTATGTGGCCTAATGAGAACGGCGAAGACCCAAACTTGGACTCTGTGTACTACGCGCCCGCAGGGGCTAAGTCAAAGAGGTCCAGGACAGTGCAAGCTCACCAAGCTCAAACTACTGTCCGGTCAGTCGACCGCCAGAGGGCACCGTTAATCATTATGCGGGCCACTGATAGAAAATTATATAAGACTGCCCCAAGCGTCCAGCCCCCAACGGCAAATGGACAGGGTCAGTCTCAAAAGTCTTCCACCAACAATCTGAGGCAAGTTCTAGTATGAACCTTGGATTCGGGAGCCAACACAACACCTACACAACCGTACGCTCGGTCTACCCGAGCCCACAAAAAGGGTACAAAGGTGGAACATTCCTCGCTCGACTTGCGCAACATGATCAATCAAAAGCACAAAACGAGGGAAATAATTCTTGCTGATGGATTATCCTCTCCAGGGCGTCGTGCCAAGATTATCATCAACTACTGCTGCAATGGGGCAACAACACCCACGAGCAGGCAGTCGATATTCCAACGATTGCAGCCGATGACACCTATCCAGCAACAGTCTATAGATCAGGTGCAAATACCAGATAAGGAGGAGGAGCTACCCTTTACCTCATGTTACTCAGCTCAGAAGGTCACTTCCACCACAGGAGGAAGGAAGTCCATCACCTCCGGTCCGTCACTCTCAACCAGCGTATTGAGAAGGCGATTACCAGGAGAACCAACAGTGAAGCCTACGAAAGAAGTTTTCCTTGGTACCCGCTCGAAGAAGAAGCTATCAGCTGACGAAGGTAGCACTTCCTCAGAACCCCTAGGGGTTACACAAGCTAGGGGTAGTAAACTCCCGGACCTATACAATAACCCAGCGTTCCATAAAGATAGTGAATCTCAAGGGACAGATGTCGAATACTCTGGGGGTAATCACCCTCATCAAGAAGACGCACCTTCCAAAGCTGGGGGTGACATTCCCTCTGAGTCTGAAGAAGATGTAGCACTTTTGGCTTTTCCTGAGGACAACGATTCCAAGAAATCTGACAACAATGTGCCTAGGGTTAATGCATCATCAAGGGCTGGGGGTAGCAATCCTCCGGAATCGAAAGACGGCGCGATGATGCCTACCTCCCCTGAAGACTATAACTCCCAAGGAACAGACAATGGCATGCTGGGGGTAGTCACCCTCGAATAGTCAGAGCATCATATCAAGCTGGGAGTAGTATCTCCTTTGAGTCTGAAGACGATGCAACGATGCCCGTCTTCCCTGAGGATAGTGCGACTCAGGAATCGAAGGTGGAAGGGCTCAACGATTGCCAATGTCTCGATGCTCTTGAGGCAATAACGCACACCATAAGTGCCATAATGTAGACTCTGACCCAAGAAATACTGGAGATCAAGGCAAACATGGTCATGCCACCCTCAGGGCCCGCTATAACTCTGCAAGTCGGGAGTAGCAATATCTTGGTGATCCATACCAACCCGTCATGCCATGAGGACTGTGATTCCCAAGAACCATACAATAACATGTCTGGGGGTAGTCTCCCTCGACAAGATAGAGCAGTATCCAAAGCCGGGGGTAGAATTCCCTTACAGTCCAAAAATGATACAAAATTACTGGTCTTCTCTGAGGACCGTACGACCCAGGAATCGAAAGCCCCAAAGCCAAATATGACTTTCTCATTCGATAATGACGACATCATTGAAATCTTTAACATACTGATGGAGGGAAACAAACTTTGTCTACCCAATATCAGATGTCCTGAAGAGGCCGACAAGGTCGATGACCCAAAATACTGCCTCTTTCATCGGTACATTCATCATCCAACCAGAGACTACTCTGTGTTGAAGAGATGTATCTAGCAATTAATTGATGCCAATGAGCTCACCCTCGACTTTGAGGATAAGACAATCATTGGGAACATAGTATCCCTCTAATTTGGCAAATTCCCACCGACGGAAGCCCAAGACGGAGTGGTCCCAGTCCCAAAGGCAACTATGAAGGTGATCAACCTTCCACTGACACATGACCAAGCAGCCGGGCTGACACCTCTTACTGCACCTAGGGGAAAAATCATGTGGGTCCATCCGAATCTTGTCCCAGACTTAACACAGGAAGCAGCGCCTTCTGCCGTCAGGCCTAAAATACAAAAAACTAAGTCTTTCTGCATAGTTTCTTCCACCACTGAGGAGGCCTGGACAGGGACAACCAGGTCGGGCCTTTCCTACCAGCAGGATTCTGAGGCGCCCAATATCAAAGTGCCTTCAACGACCAGGTCAAAGAGAAATCAATACAAGACGGGCGCAGGTTCCTTTCCTTAGAAAGCACCAATTGTAGACCTCGGATGCTCAGCACAGCTCAACAAGTCTCCCTGTGCACAAAAGCTGAGTCTTGCATGACTCATCAGTAATGGTGCATGATAGGCAACGCTCTATTGTACGCATCCGAGCAAGTCTTCAGCGCAAGGACGTATCACACTTTATGTGCACACGATATTATTTCTCATCGTAACAAATCCTTACGGGCAAAAAATAATGTTCTCCTGCACAATATACAAAAATGTGCAGCAAACGGTGATCCTCGACGTGGTAGACAATCGTGCACACGTGACAATGATCCTACGCGCACAACTCAGCCAATTTCCTTGTGTATACGTGGAAGTGTTCCTGTGCACAGAGCTTCTTATTCGGCGTAGGCTAAGTCATCAACAGTATTCAACGCAACAAATGATGAGCTCCTTCAGTTCCATCATTAGAGCTAACAATCACTTTGTCTCATGTCAAAGATGGAATATGACCTCCAAAAAACTGAAGGTCTAAACTTTGGTAAAGGATGGCGTATTCCTTTATAATTCGACAATTATTACAATAGCAATCGCAGAGGGCTAGGATATGAAGATGCTTGTACGCGCCATGACTCGCAAGACGACCGACAAATTCCAACCTAAATGGGAGGCCCCGTTCATTGTGGAAACCGTATTTTCCAACGGCACATACCGGCTAGTGAAACCCAACGACGACTTGCTCACGATGCATATCAACGACAAGTTCCTAAAAAAAGTACTACGTCTAAAATATCGTGCTTACATCTTTCTTTAGTTTTTATATATGATTGAGTATTGACTACCCTTTATTATATCATCATATTTTTCCTCCATTTGGAGTTGAGATGGCATGACAGGTATTATATATATATATTGTGTGAGATGTTAGATGGTATAAAGGATCGAGACAGCGTTCTTTCGCCGATGCTATGACGTAGGCTAGACGTACCCACGTACTCGTACCCCTATATCGGGTGCGAGTCGTGACAGCCGTAGACAGCAGGCCACATGCGGCCCCGATAGCAACAGAACCTCTATTTTTGATCGTATCTCATTTGGCACAGATTTTATGCGACCCACTGAGAATGGTGAAAACCTAAATCTGGACTCCTTATACTACGTGCCCACGGTCGCTAAGCTGAAGAAATCCAGGGCAGTGGGAGCCCGTCAAGATGAAGCAACTGCTCATACGACCGACCGCCAACAGGCATCGCTAACTATTACGCGAGCCTCTGACAAAAAGTTGTACAAGACTGACCCATGCGTCCATCCTACAGGGACCAATGGACAGGGTCAACCTCAAAAGTTTTCTACTGGTACCTCGGGGCAAGTTCGTGTACGAACTCCAGGCCAGGGAGCAAATACAGCACCTGCGCATTCATGTGCCCGGGAAACCCGGACTCACAAAGAGGATGCAAAGGTAAAACACCCTTCGCATGATTTATGTGACTTGATTAATCACAAGCGCAAATCAAGAAAAATAACTATGGCGTGTGACGTGCCCTCTCCAAGGCACAACTGCACCAATATCATTATCAACTGTTGTTGCAATAAAGTGGCAGTACCCACAGCCAGGCAATCGGCCTTCTAGCAGCTGCACTAGAAAGAACCTACACGGCAACTACCTGAAGATCAGGTGCAAATATCAAAGGAGGAGGAGTTGCCCTTAGCCTCATAATACTCAACTAGAAAGCTTTTTGCCACCAAGGGAAGAAAGAAGTCAAATACCTCTAGTCCGGCGCTCTCTACCACTGCATTGCGAAGGCGACTACCCAGATGACTGACAACGTCACCTGTGGAAGGCGTCTTCCAAGGCAGCCGCTCAAGGAAGAAGCTGTCAGCCCCTGGGGGTAGTTCTTACTCAAAACCCCTGGGGTAGCCCATGCTGGGGGTAATGTCCCCATGGACGTACGCGACAACCCGGCGTTCCGAGGAGACAATAATTCCCAAAGAACGGATTTCAAGATCCCGAAGGGTAGCTACTCCCACCAATATGACACAATATTCTACGCTGGGGGTAGTATCCCTTCCGAATCCGAGGAGGACACAACGACTCCCGCCCTCCTTGAAGACTACTCACTACAAGGGTATGAGACAGGGAGCACGGCATCCACTGCCCCCTCCGTTTCTCCATGTGTGAGGACAGTATACATGGCCGGAGACGACCATGAAGGCCCCAAAGATGCTCGAAGCCATGCTGCATACAATGAGTGCATCAATGCAAGCTTTGACCCAGATAATGCTGGAAATAAAGGCAAACATGGCCTCCCAGCCGTCTAGGGCCTCTAGGCAAGCAAACTTGGACCCCGAGACCAACGGAAATTCAAATACGATCACTTCACCCGTGGGAGGTGATCCTCTCCTACCTGGCTCATCGGTACCTTCGGCAGGAGATGAAGCTAAGGAAGCAAGGAGGGAGGTCCAAGAACATCGGGCTCGCCTAGATTCCATGAGCAATCGGGACTCACTCCGTGATCTCGGAGTGCGACAACCATAACCGATAGCGTAGAGGGATGTACCGTATCCGCCCAAGTATAAGCCCTTTAACATAAACACGTTTGACAGAAAGTCCTTCCCTCGCCACTTCATGATCTACTTCGATATTACAATGGGACACTTACCCTGCATCAATGTTATCCATACCAGGCACTTCGTCGGGTCATTGGCGAGGGTAGCTTTCGATTGGTTTTATAGTCTCGAAGATAACTATATCTCATCATTCGATGACCTCAAGCGTCTGTTCCTTAACAGATTCTATGAGGCATGAAATGATATGACAATGTCTTCTGTAATGGACGTCGCCCAGGGTGAGAATGAACTGAAGCAAAACTACATCGAGCAGTTCCGACAGGTCGTGCTAAGGTTGCCTCCTGGCAATCCCGAGGCCACACTAATGGAGATATGCCAGAAGAACATGCTCCCTGCAATCAGCCTCTGGATGGGCAAGAGCCAGTTCAAAGACTGGACAACATTAATTGTAAATGCGGTCAACATTGAGAAGAAGCTCAAGGACCCTCGACACTTGGGGATCCATATCCCTACTGCTGAGAAAAATGGCAAGCGTCCCAGCACCACCACCACCAACAACAATAACGGCGACAATAGCAGTCGCGATGGAAAGGAAAAATAAGCTATGGTCGCTACCTTGACCAAGAATCCTAAGCAAAAGTCGGCAGAGCCTCTAAAACCAAATGAGAATTACTCTTTCGAAGATGTTGATGTCAAATCCATCTTTGACATGCTGATGCAGTGAGGTAAAATTTGGCTCCCCGACGTCAGACATTAGCCTGAGGTTACGGAGATTGCCAACCCAAAGTATTGTCACTTTCACCGCTACGTCCATCACCCGACGTAGGAGTGCTATACCCTGAAGCGGTACATCCAATGTCTGATAGATACCAAGGCTCTTTCCCTAGACTTAGATGATGTGACGGTCGTCGCCAACATGGTGTCCCTCCAATTTGGCAACTTCCCACCGACGGAAGCCCAAGACGGAGTAGTCCCTGTCCCTAAGGCAACTATTGAAGTTGTCAAACTTCCACCAGCTCGAGACCAGACGGCCAAGCTAATACCTCTTACCACACCACATGGGGAGGTCATGTGGGTCCATTTTGACCTCGTGCTAGACTTGACGCAGCCGGCGACACCCTCCTCCGCTAAGTCCAAGGGCAGAAAATCCAAATCCTGTTACAAAGTTTCCTTCTCGGCTGAAGAACTGGCAGCAGGTATGACAAGGTCAGGCATAATATACCAACCGATGTACGACAATTTGCCTCCAGTTTTCGTGCCTACCACCACTGGTCCTGGGCTATCTCAGCCCCTGCCAGCGGACAAGTCCAAATAAAAGAAGACACATTTTGATAAATTGCTACGCATGGATGCACCATATGGGCTGGAAAGTCCCTATAACTTTGATATCTTAGCAAAATTAGCCAACACTCCAATAAAATTGTCGCTATTTAAGCTTTTAAGGCTCCTTAAAGATACTCGGGCTGCCTTGAGTGAGGCACTGCAGAATGTCAATATCTACCTGGCACAAATCAAGCTACTTACTGAAGATCCTGCTGCTTTTCCACATTACAACAACGCTATGGATGCGATACCAAATATCAATTTCTTGCAACATGACATGTTGCTCAAAAATAATAGGCACGATCGGCCCATGTACTATACATGATATATTGGCAATGTCAAGGTGGACTGGATACATATTAACCCAGGATCGTCGATCAACATCATCCCGAGAAATTTGCTTCAAACCCTGGGGATCCCGATGCATCGTCTGTCGGCCACCAATCCCGCCATCAGTGGCTTCAACAAGGGAAGGAGCTACCCTCTGGGCAAAATCTGCCTAAAATGCCAGATCGACGACTTAAAAATAGAAGTCACCTGCTACATCATAGACGTAGATACGTCCTACCACATCCTGTTGGGGCGTCCGTGGATACATGAACACAGGATCATGTTATCCAATCTCCAATAGTGCCTAAAATATGTTGACTAACACGTTTTCTTCAAAATAGAGTTTGCTGATGTTGATCCGTTTAAGGGAATCGAGATTTACTACTCCGACTCGATCCTCTACAAGAAAGTCCATCAAGATGAAGGTAAAAATGAGACCGACGATGAAGCCAAGGCCACAACAACACCCGTGGAGCCTATGAGAATCTGCCTCAAGGCTCGCACTTCCGATGCGGCCGAACCCCTCATCGTCAAATCACTCGGGAAGGCACCCGAATCTTTAGTACCTTCAGCGTCGCCAGAACCAATGGTCGTCCACCTTCGCAGGCTGAATCGACCACCAAAAGGAGATTTCTCCCTATCTATGCCTTTCGAACCTATGGTCGTTCGTCTTCACAGGCTGAGTCGCCCACCAATGGAAGACACGACCGCGACTATAGCTTCCGGACCTTTGGTGGTAAAATTACACAGAAAACCACCAAAACCTTTGCTTGTGTCGGGGGTAGCCAAGGAGAATGATGAGCTGGAGGAGTATATATCCGCTAATGTCAGCATCCCTTCCCCTGACGATATAATCCCGCCAGAAGAGATACCTTATTTTCTCAATAAAGGACTATCTTTGAACACTCAGAGCATATGCATATAAGTACATTCTACTCCCTAGAGCACGGTCTGGGCCTTCATCTGCACACACAAGTGATGATTACCTACGCCGTATACCGACTTTGCTCAAGTCAAGATTCTTATTTATTAGTCCCACCCAGGAAAAAATGGAGATAAGCTCATCATCTTCGGCAAAGTGGAATGCCCCCGGTCCTTCATCCTAAAGGAAGTAGAACCAGAATCTGAGGTAGGAAGAATGTTACTCTACTAATATAGTTCACAATCCCTGCATCTTATCCAGAAGAAGAGATATAACCTGAAGGTCACTGAAGGATTAAACAACAACAAAGGTCGAAGGTCGCCTCTACGACTTTCCTCCCCTACGGACAAGCCCGAGGATTACTATCATAAGACTAAGCATGACTTATGATATGTAACGCCTCCTACAACCCCTGAGGGCTCAGATTAAGAAGATAAAGAGCGCTCACACTCTTCATAATCTTCATCCTGGGATTCCGACGTCAGCGTCGGGGACGTACTCAGACAACCACTGTCCTTCAACATGGGGTCTGTCGACCTTGAGGAAGACAACAAGGACCCATCCGAGCTCTTTGAGATGGAACCATGGTTCCAATACCTTGATTCACAATGAGAGAAGTGATTTTAGCAGCGAGAACCTCCTACCGAGGATAAAGTTGTACAAGTCAATCTAGGTGATGAGACCTCCCCAAAGCCTATCTTCGTCAGGAAAAATCTGTCCGACGAAGACCGGGATCCCTATTACAACTCATCAGGGAATACATCAATGTCTTTGCCTGGAGTTACGAAGATATACCAGGACTGGATCACCAAAAAGCAGTCCACAAACTCAATATTCTGCCAGACGCCAAACCGGTCAAGCAACAACAACGACGGTTCCGGCCAGACGTAATGGATTCCATCGAACCTGAAGTCAACAAGATGATAGCTAGTGGCTTTATCCGAGAGGAACAATACCCTAACTGGGTAGCCAATATCATGCATGTTGTTAAAAAGAATGGAAAGATCCAAATTTGCATCGACTTCCAAGATCTAAATGTGGCATATCCCAAAGACGAATTTTTTCTTCCAATCACCGACGTAATGATTGACAACACTTATGGCTTTGAGCGTATGTACATCATGGTTAGCTTCTTAGGATACAACCAAATCAAGATGTTTCCCGACGATGAGAAACATACATCGTTCCAGACCCCGATAGGCGTATAATGCTACACGGTCATGCCTTTCGGCCTAAATAACGTAGTTGCTACATATCAGCAAGCTATGAGCACCATTTTTCGTGAACATCTGCGCAATACGGTGGAATGTTATGTTAATGACATCGTCATCAAGAGTCTCTCCAAAGATGATCACCTCCAAGACCTGAGGACTGTGTTTGACTTAATGCGTGCATACCGCCTCAAGATGAACCCTACCAAGTCCTTCCTGGGAGTCTCCAGCGACAAATTCCTGGGTTTCGTTATCACTTTCCGGGGTATTCACATAGATCCCGACAAGACCAAGTCTATCCCGGAGATGAGTCCGCCAAGGAACCTCCGAGAACTCCGTGGCCTCTAAGGGAGGTTGGCATACATCAGAAGGTTTATATCAAACCTATCTGGACATTGTCGATCGTTCACATTGCTCATGAAGAAAGGTGTCTCCTTTGTTTGGAATGAAGAGTGCTAACGAGCGTTCGACAACATCAAAGACTACCTATCAAACCCTCATGTACTGGTGGCTCCGGTCATGGGAAATTTATTCCTGCTCTATGTACGCACAATAGATCACTCTTTCGGTGCCCTGTTAGCCCAGAATAGTGATTCAAGCCACAAGCATGCCATATACTACCTCAGCCGAATGATGGTCGGTCTAGAGCATAGGTATACCACCGTTGAGAAGGAGTGCCTTGCTCTGGTATTCGCCATCCAGAATACTCGACATTACGTGACTGGATAGACCATCCGTTTAATCTCGCGAGTCAACCCCCTCAGGGTCCCCATGACCAAATCTAGGGAACTCAGTTCCTGCTTGGCTACCTGGACAATACTATTATCTCCATATAATATGGTATTCGTCCCACAAAAGGCCATCAAGGGTCAAGCATTGGCTGACTTTCTAGCAGCCCACCCAAGGTCGAAAAACTCAAAGCTCTATGAAGAGATTCCAGACGAAGTGGCAAACGCCAACGTCACTTCACACGAAGCTGTTTGGCGAATGTTCTTTGACGGTGCTTCAAAAATGGGGTCCAAAGGTAACATCATTGCCGGGGTCGGGATAGTGTTGATCTTTTCATATGACCTCATCATCAATCGCGTATACACTCTCACGGAGCCATGCTCCAATAATATGGCAGAATATAACTCCCTAATCATCGGGCTCTATCTCGCCAAGCAAGTCGGAGTAGAGTACTTGGAAGGCTATGACTATTCTCAGCTAATAGTCAATCAAGTCTGGGGAGTATACGAAGTCCAAAATGAAGACTTGATCCCCTACCACCAAGCTTCACTCAGCATCATGCAACCTTCGAGATATTCTTTATTGAGCATGTTCATCGGTTGTAAAACATTGAGGCAGATGCTTTAGCTGGCCTCGCTGCTTCCTTGGCAGTCCTAGACAACACCCATCAGCTAATCACGGTGATCGGCCAAGAGCTGGTATGTCCTAAAAGCAACCTATGCTTATGCCTCAGCTATGCAGCGGAGGTCGATACCGATACTCAAGATTAGAGGCTTCTATTCATCGACTACGCAGTTTATAGAATTCTCCCCGAAAATCCAAAGAAAGCTACTTCAATTAGAATATGCTCCCTCCATTTCTATTACGACATAAGGACCAAAATATTGTACCATTGGTCCTATGACAGCCTTCTGCTCCGATGCTTGTCGAACACAGAGGCAAAATAAGCCCTCTGTGAAGCTTCCGACAGCTTCTGTAGGGTGCATCAACTTGGTGCAAAGCTATAGGACCGTCTTTGGAGAATTGGCTACTATTGGTCGACGATGGTAGCAGATGGTGTTGATTATGCAAGAAAGTGCCAAACATGCCAAATCCACGTGGACTTCATCCACCAACCATCTAAGTTCCTACTCCCAATGGTAGCATCTTGGTCATTTGAGACATGAAGAATGGATATTATCGGGCCAATCAGTCCGCCTTCATCAAAAGGACATCGGTTCATCTTGGCGATCATCGACTACTTCTTCAAGTAGGAGAAAGATGTTCCGCTCGCTGAAGTCAAAACATCAAACGTGATTAAATTCGTCAAGCATCACGTTATATATCACTTCATCTTGGATCATCCACGATAATGGACCACAGTTTGTAAGTCACGCCTTCTATCGATTTTGTGACAAGAACTGAATCCAAAACCTAGCCTCTACGGAATACAATCCCGGAGCAAATAATCTGGCAGAAGCGTTCAACAAAACCATCATCAAGCTCCTCAAAAATTTATGTCTTCCAACAAACGCGACTGGAACGAGAAGCTGGGTGAATGTCTCTGGGCCTACCATACAAAAGTCCGAGAGCTACTGGGAATACGCCATTCTCTTTGGTGTACGAAAGTGAGGTGGTACTGCTACTCGAGATCCAAATCCCTTCACTATGATTTGTTCTCTCCAACCAACTAACCACGGACGAAAACTATTATCGACGGTTACAGGAGTTGGAAGGACTCGACAAGAAATGGCTCTTAGCTCAACAACATATAGAGCTGTATCAAGCGCATCTCTCTGGAGCCTTCAATAAACGGGTAAAATAGAGAACGCTTCAAGTGGGTGACCTCATCTTAACAGTAAGAAGACTGATGGTTATGACTCACAAGGCGGCTGGCAAATTCTAACCTAAATGGGAGGGCCCATTCATTGTGGAAACCGTGTTTTTCAACGGCGCTTACCGGCTAGCGAAACCTAACGGCGACTTGCTCTTGATGCCTATAACAACAAGTTCCGTAAAAAGTACTACGTCTAAATTAGACTGGTACTCTTCTATTACCAAACTATAACGTATCTTCCTGGGGGTGGTTTATGTCCATATTACCTCTGGACCGTCGCTGTAATATACTACTCTAGCGGAGTCTGCCATGTCCATATTACCTCTGAGCAAACTTCCTGGCCTTGACCATCGATCATCACGTCCATATTATCTCTGATATCGATTGTCTTCCAACTTATCATCCGTATCCAATCCGGAGTATGCCAGTGGTGATAAGTCCACAAAAACTGCCACATCCATATTACCTCTGGCAGGGCTTGTCTCAAACCTATTACTTGCACTAACGTGCGCAAAAAGTAATGGGTCCATAAAATCTATCACGTCCATATTACCTCTGATAGGTTTATTTTGAATCTATTAATCGCACCAGAAGTGCGCAGAAGGGTAATAGGTACACCAAAATCCTTCAACGGGATGTTCTTACCATCCACAAAACCTATCATGTACATATTACCTCTGATAGGGTTTATTTTGAATCTATTACTCGCACCACAAGTGCGCAAAAGGGTAATAGGTCCACCAAAATCCTTCTGTGGAAAGTCTACACTTACTATAAATGTTGTGCTACGACCATCTCACCTCCAGTACTAGCACCCCAAATATCACAACAACGATAAAAATAATTTCTCCTTTCATTAAAACAAAAAAGAAAGGAAGAATACAAACATCAAGTAGAAAAGGAATCAGAGTCCTCCAAATTATTGATGTACATTGTCAAAAAATAAAAGAAGCAAGTGTCTGAGGATGCAAACAATTAACGAGAAGCATTTATAAAAGCCCGCTCCTCCGAATTGGCAGGGGACTCAAGGAATTCTTGGAAGATATCCATCTTCTGCACTCGAGTGACAGACATTTCTCTGGCAGGTAGCAGCTCGGGCTCACTGGAGTAGAAATTAGAGGCAACCGGGGTCGTGGAAAGAGATGTGTTGGTTTCCTTTAGAGCATTTTCAGAAGCCATTACGCCAAAAACACGAATTGATGCAAGTAGCCTGCAGATCATTCACCATTTATAGGTAAAGAATCGGCGGCTTATCTGGTGAATCGTAACGATCTCCTCAGTGAGATGTGACGATTCATCCCTACACAACCTAAGATGCTATTTTCGAGATTTGGCATGATCCTCTCAGAGACCCGGACAGACACAATAGTGTGAACACGTCAGGCGCACATCAGCACGTAAAGCGCAGGAAGTGGTCATTTTTCTTTCATGGTACAAATCAAGTCAGCCAGATAATCGCGACAGAAAAAAAAACTTTTATTTTATAGAAGTAAAATAAATAAACTAAATTTGGGGACCACATCTCGACCGCAAAAATAAACTAACTTCAAAACAAGAATAAAAAGTAGTCTTAAAAAAGGAAACATAAACTACTGCTACTCATCATGGGAGTACAACTCCACGATCCGTCCATGGAGACAGAAAATCTAACTTTCTCGGCGCCCAATGACCCGACGCTCAACTTCTTTCGCCAGGACCTCAGGATCCTCGAAATGGACATAGGCATCGTACCGGTCATCCAGCTTCTGCACTATGACCTCAACGAGGATGTATTTTTTGTAGCCCGGCCTGCCTCAAACCGGATAGCCTCCTCTTCCTATTAGGCCTCCCACAGATTATTCCTTAATATGTCAAGCTTGGCCTGGAGCTGCCTGATCTCCTCGATTAAGTTCCCTTGCCTAGCAAGTCAATCCTCCCTAAGAGTGCCTAGCCGATCACGCTCCTGTCGCACCTTCTGGAGGTTATTCAACAAGCCTTCCCTAAATGAAGTAATGAGGTCCTTCTCTGTAATCAACCCAGCCGAGAATTCCTCATATTCATAGGCTATCAGTACCCCCAGATCGTCTTACTGATGCTTCTGTAACTCCCTTAGACATCGTTCCACCTCCGCAAGCTTTAGGTCCAGAAGGGCCTCCGTCTCTTCCAAACCGGGAATGCCCTTTAAGGAGTTGGCATGGCCTTCGGCAAAGTGTCTTTCCTAGTCAAAGGATCTATTCCGCTCCAATACACCCTGGACACCTTGCTTCAAAAATATGTAGAAACTCTAAATAGAGATCTATAAATATTCATTTATCTTCTTTACTGTTGCAGGAGTCCAAGGCGGCTGGTAGGAGAAAGAAGCCCCGGGCGCAGCTGGCCGTGCAGAGACATCGCCCAATGACCTTGAAGGTGAAGCGGTAGCGGAGAAGCGACTAGTTGTACGACTCACGTTATAGTCCTTCATAGACTTCTCAAATGCCCGGACACCTGGTAGTTGAGCAAGCAAGAGTGGACTGAAGGGGCAACCGAGGGCAGAAGTACCAGAGCACCCTGCTGCTGCAGCACCTGCCTGTACACCCTACCCAGACTGTGATGCACCAGTCCCAGATGACGATCTAGCCACTACTATATTGGGAACATCGGGAGCGGCTTCCCCAGAACTGCTTGTCAACCCGCTAGACAGAGAGGCCGCAACTGTAGAATCCCCAGCATTAACAGTTGGGTGAACGATCGTCGTGCTAGAAGAACCGACAACAACCGCAGGAGAGGGGGCTATCACCCGAGTGGGGTCAACAGTAGGCTCTGCAGATAGGTCATTTCTCCCGGATGTGCTGGTAAAAGGACTAGGCGTCCTCACGACAAGTCTGTCGACTTCTTCTTCTACATCCTCCTCAGCCACCATGTTCACACTTACCAAGGGAAAGGCTGACCCTGTAGACCCAGAACAACCAGTGTTCAGCTTTGCCCGAAGAATGTAAAATTGAAGCCAGAATACCCCTTCATGAGTAAATAGACGGAAGAACGTACCGGTAGGAGGCCGAGGGGGTTGTGGCTCACCCAGTGTGTTCATAGCTCACCCGACGACCTTCACATCATCTACAAAGACGTGATCAAATGGCGTAAAGGGCTACACCACGCCTGCACCCGTCTCTTAGGCCCTTGATATTTCAAAGGCAGGTTCTAACATGCCTGTATTCACCTCATGGAACCCCGAAGTCTCAGGTGCAGACTCCGAGGCATCCGCGTCATACCCAGGGAAAGTCTCCTCCTTGGGCTCCTCGTAAGAGACTGCCGGGACAGTCGCCTGCCGCAGACGGTCCCTCTCATTCTGCGTCTGCATATTGTCAAACAGATCAGTACCGAGATATTTTTATAATAGAGCAGGAGGAATTAAACTGAGAGGGTCTATAAATACTGTCTCAGCGTCCAAAGTGGAGACTGCTTCAGAATCCACCATGGAGGGTCTCACCTCCTCCTCTTCTTCATCTCCTTCTTCTTCCCCGGCCTGCTTTGGGGACTTTCTAGCAACCTACTTCCTATATCCCTGGCGTCTCCTCTTAGGCAGAGGGCTCCGTATTGGGGAAGCCCCATGCTTCTTCGGATAGTTTGCGGGAGGCGAAGGGTTGTCAGAAGATTCCTCTTCCCCTGTAACAGAGTCAGAGTCGGCAGCAATGGCCTTTTCTTTGTCTTTCCCTCGACTTTTTTGCGGTTCCCTCCTCCGGGTACCTAGCTTAGTACCAATAATGAAGCTGGTAACCCGATCAAAGCCAGTGGGATATGTATTCACGGCCACATGGAAAACAGCCACTGTATGGCTGATATAACCCGAAACTTTGCTATCTAGCAGAGTGAACTGAACCTGGGTGTTGGTCACAAAGAAATAGTCCCAGGCTTGGGCCCCATCGAGAATGCTACCCTCAAAACCGAGACATGAGCTTGGGTTGCCCAAAAAGAGCTGGCTGTATCCAAATTACTGGGCAAACCTACTCGGTAGGTAGGGTTCCAGGAAGACGAGGTTTCGGTTCTGATACACCAAGTGGAAAGGCCAGATAGAGAGCAACTAGTAGAAGAGTTTCGAAGATAAAACCTGATTATCCATACCACCATAACAGTGAACCCGGTTTACCTCATCATTCGTGAACTTTGGGGCTGAAACGAAGAAGGAATAGTCAGCCACACGAGCGAGCACTTGTCGACAAGCGGGAACCTCAGTATGAGCCCAGGGCATTCCACCATATCGATAAATAAATGCGTTAGCCTCCGTCGCAGTCCACTCAACACCAGGATGCATCAAAGATGGGTAATGCATCAACAGCCAATCCATCAGATAGAGATAATGTATCTCGATCCGGTTAAAATCCCTTTTGGGGTCATGGGCCATCATCTTGCTTGTGAAAGCACGAAGCCCAGGATGGATGCTGCAGATCATCACTAGGAGTAAGGCAAGCTTATGTCCGAAGACCATCTTCACAGTAGGGAGGATGAGGTTGCGGCTAACCCTCTCAATCGACCTGGAGTCTCCCGAGACTACACAGGTCCGCAACCAAGTCATCAAGATTGTCACCCTCACTTTTCCAGCTAGGGGTAGTTTGGTAATTTGGCATGGGTATTTATTTTAGGAATATAATATTAAATAATTGTGTAATACTTTTATTATTTATTTAATTAAGTTTAGCTATGATTATTGGACTTGTATTAATCGGTTCTTAGAGACTTGTGTTATGTGTTAATTAGTTAGTTAGAGAGACTAGACAATATTTAGACTTGTCATATATGGACCTATTTAGATTTGTCATGACAATTAGTGAGTCCAACTTGGACCCAAGCCCATTAGTCACTCCACTAATTAAATTAAGGATGATTAGTATAATTATAATTAGTTAGAGACTTCCAAAATACCCATCCTTAATTATTTCTTATAATACATCATGTAGAGGTATTTGGGACCTTAGCATGTAGCTTGGGGAAGGAGTAAGGGGCTAGCCACTTGAAGAGGGGCTCTCCTTCTCTCTCTTCATTTGCATTTCATTTTTGATCCAAATTCTAGATCCCCAATTTTTTATTTTCCCTCCATTGATTTTTTACACAATTCACCATCAATTCTTTCTCTAATTCATCACTTTTGGAGCCTTGAAGCTTGAAGAATAAAGGAGCACAAGGAGGAGGAGCTTTGGAGCTAGAGATCGTATTCGGATCGTGTCCAATTGTATTTTTATTGGGAATCCATCTCCCAATTGATAAGTTCTGAATTTTTCTCTCATTATGGATTCTTAATCATGCATTTAACCATTAGGAATGACCCTATGGCATAGGACTACCTATAGGAACAAATTTTAGGCTATTTGGCTTTGTACTGTGAGTTCTATGAGGTGATTTGTGAGTATGTTGGGAGAGTTACGAATTTTGACACATTAATTATGTGTCATGAGACTAATTAGATCTAATTAGACTTAGATCAGGATTATGTGACTAGGTATGTGTCCACAATTGGATACATGTAGGCCGTATCATGGTATTTTGTGATATGGTACGATACGGGGCCAATTTTGGATGATTTATATGAATTCTCTTTATTATATATTGTAATAACTTCTAATATTTGTAATTATATATATATATATATGACTTGTGGGAATGATCAATTGTGGAGAATGGAGAGTTGGCACCTTAATGGGTTAAGCATCATAGAGATTCTATTGGGTGCACTATAGGTGTTTGTTTAAATGTCTAACATATATATATATATATATATATATATATATATATATATATATATATATATATATATATATATATATAAATAGTTATATATATATAAATAGTTATATATATATATATATATATATATATATATATATATATATATATATATATAAATAGTTATCTGTGTGTGTGTGTGTGTGTGTGTATATATATATATATATATATATATATATATGTGTGTGTGTGTGTGTGTGTGTATTAGTGTTCATTGTGTGAGTGTCAAGAGATGTGAAGTGTGAGTGAGTGTTGAACTGAACTGAGCAGTTGTTAGAGGGGAAGCAATATCAGTGCAGCAAGCAGTATCAGTGCAGCAACTGCAGCAGCAAGCAGTAGCAGTAGCAGTGCAACATGTAGTTGTAGCAGCAGCATGCTCGAGCAGTGTAGCAGCAGCATGCTCGAGCAGTACAGCAGCAGTATGCTCAAGCAGTATGCAGCAGCAACAGCAACTAGGCAGCAGCAGTAAGGTCTTGGCACGAGTGATGTAGGGTGCACTAGTTTGATGTGCACGAGTAGCAGATGATGTTGTGCTGTAGTAAGGTATTAAGTTACTGGTGGTTTAGTGTTGTTTGTTAGTGTGTGGGTGTATGCAGTTTTGTGAGAAGTAGAGTGAGTATTGTGAGTTATTAGGGTAATATTAGTTAGTATTGATACTAGGGTATCTTGGTGTATCATGCTAAGTGAATCATGAGTAGAGTTGTTATGGGTAAGTGTTAGATGTTAGGATATTATTGATATGTATATAATTATAGATTTACAGTTAGTGAGAAAATACTTAGATACTAATATATATATATATATATATATATATATATATATATATATATATATATATATATATATATATATATATATATATATATAAGGCTAACTAGATAGGTATTGGGTTATGGGTATATATATGTATATAGCTAGGTAAGGGGTTCTATATTAAGTTAGTTGTGAATATGAGTTAGGTATATAGGATACTTAATGCATGTTGACTAGTATAGCTAATTATCTAAGGTATTGACTTAGAAACCTGAGTACAACCTAGTGTCACCTAGTATTTACTAGTTTAGACTTGTAATCACCCTAGAAGCTAGGTATGGACCTAAAATCAAGGTAAACATCTAGTTTGACCTAGTTTGAGTAGTATTACCTAGAAATGGCCTAGAAATTCATATTAGCGGATTTTAACTCATTTGTCATCTATTACACCTAAGTGACACTAATATTTTATATATAGGTTTGTGTGACACCATCTCGGACACCGAGTTATACCATTTGCTCAGGACCACAGGTGAGTACATATCTCTGTTAGTTTTCATTTCATAATAGTGTATATATCTTATATTCTAGAACTGTATACTTGATTCCGACATAGTGGTGTCACGGACTGGTACTACATAGATCCTGTTAGGAGATGTTATCCCTTACCGTGTTCAGCGGGTACTTCCTTCACATGTACTTCATTGTGTGTATCGGGTATTGATTTAGTGTACTTCGTGTTCACACACTGCTCGTGTTCAGTGTGCCCATATTCGTGTTCGTAACATGTCGTGATTGGATCCATTGGTGTTGGTTGGGGATAGGGAAATAGGAGTTTGTTATGTGATCAAGCCCAGTGTATTCGTGTACATATCGATTACATATCATACGTGTAATCGAGTTACCATTTTGTATTTGTGTTCAACCCAAACCGATCACATAATGAACTTATATTCTATGGCACATTAGCTAGATTTTATTTATTTCCATTATATTGCAGTTATTCCATTGTATGTTCTTCATTCCAGTACATTACATGTTCACTCTAGTTTATTTTATTATGTTGTTTAGTTATCGTGTATTCTTTTTTATTATCTGTTATATATGCTCGATTATGTATTTGAAACTGCTTCAATAGGTATGTACTTTAATCCAATCCTGACTGGATATATTTTTTAGATGATTGGCTCGTAGACCAGTGTCCTACCTACTACAAACCGCTTGAATATTTGCTTTACTTTGAATAAAATATGTCCTTCATTGATGATATCATATCTTACTCAATAATGAATCATTTGTTCAATCTATCTTCAGGATACCACCGAAGATGCGTTCCCAGCGCTCAGGCGCAATATCAGCGAGGTCGGTCACTTTGTCGCCTATGAGAGCAGCACCAGCAGACGATATTCCAGCACCTACATTCCAGAAGTCCGCTTCACTGATCCAGGTGGACATTTTTGCAGGCGCTTTCGGAGGTGCTCTACCTCCGGTACAGAGGACAATACAGAAGTTTCAGGGGACCTTCCACCCCCTCCATCCGTAGTCGATCAGACACAGATGTTTATACTCTTTCAGCAGATGATGGAGGTACAGTAGCGCCAATCAGAGGTTATGAGGCAGGGTATTGAGAATGATCACCAGATTGTGCTAACAGCAATCAAGAGAGTCGCCTTAGTCCAGCCACAGATGACACCACCTTAGTTCACTCCGCAGTAGCCAAGGCTTGGGACTATCATAGATTTCAAGAGGATGGGGTCGAAAGACTTTAAAGGCACTGAAAGGATTATTTATGCTAATGATTGGATAGAAGACATTGAGCAAAACCTGCGACTGGCGCAGATTCTAGGGAGGTTGCAGGTAGAGGTCGTAGGGAGCATGATGTTCGACATCGCATTGACTTGGTTCAGGACGGACCCCAGAATCTCATCACCGGGACTTACTTAGGAAGATTTTAAAGAGCTCTTCAAGGAAAAGTTCTTTCCATATGCGGCTCTGACATCTCTAGAGAGCCAGTTTTAGTACCTTATTCATGGAGGTATGACGGTGGATGAGTATGCGATAGAGTATTGCATATTAGGCCATTTTATAGAGGGGCAAAACCCCAGAAGAAGAGCCAGGAAGTTCAGGAAGGGCCTGAACAGAGAGATCAAATCATATACGAATGAAGATCCCACCGCTAATTTTGAGGAGATCCTGAGGCAGGCACATCGGAAAGAGGATGATCTAGAGCTTGGCTCTAAGAGGCCGAGAGACATAGGAGGATCCAGTACCAACACAGGTCCAATAAAGCGGTCTTATTTTTAACAGCAGCACCAGAGGCACTTCCAGCAGCCGAGGCAACAAGATCATGGACCAGCTAGAGTGCCGGTATAACAGATACACCAGATCCAGAGGCCAGCTATTTCTTGCCAATTCTGTATAAAGCAGGGACATGGATGGGATGCATTCAGGATGAGATTGGGCCAGTACTTATTCTGTGAATCAGGAGACCATCAGTTGAGGGCTTGTCCTAAAGCTCCAGCTCATCCAGCTCAGGGCAGAGCTCAGGCACAGAGAGCACTCATAAGACCACTAGTGGGACAACAGAGAGGACCTACCCTACTACCATAAAAGCAGAAGTTCGCTCATCTCCAACAACAGCAGAGAGGTGCCCAGCGATAGGGGCAAGTTTTTGCTTTGACTATTGAGGAGGAGGAGCCGGTCGGTGATGTTATCTCAGGTTCAGTCTATCTTGATTCTTTTCCATATCATGCTTTATTTGATTCTGGTGCTTTACATAGTTTTATATCTGTATCTTTTATTCTGAAACATCACCTTAAGACTGAACCGTTGGCGAGGACTTACAAGATTATGACCGGGGGTGGCATTATTCTGGTCAGTGATGTTTGCAAGGACCAGAGAGTTTCTTTGGGAGGACGAAAGTTGAGCGTGTATCTACTCGTAATGCCACTTTCGAGCTACAATATAGTACTCAGGATGGATTAGTTGAGTAGGCACCATGCTAGTATTGATTATCGTAGAGGCAAAGTTTTGTTTTAGGTGCTAAAAAAGCTAGAGTTTGAGTTCGTCAGAGGAGCAGCAGAGCAGAACGAATGAGATTTCTGTGGAGATTTGGTAGAAGAGCAAGGGCCGCCACATCCATTGATTGTTGAGTATATGGATGTCTTTCCGGAGGAGTTGTCGAGGTTGCCATCAAACAGAGATGTGGAGTTCTCTATAGATTTGGTGCCAATCGCAGAGCCAATATCACAGCACATCTATAGAGTGAACAACAGTGAACTGTCGTAGTTGAAGAAGTAAGTGGATGAGTTGTAGGACAAGGGTTTTATCTGCTCCAGTTCATCATCGTGGGGTGCTCCGATATTATTTTTACCGAAGAAGGATGGGTCGGTACCCTTGTGTATCAACTACAGGGCACTCAACAACCTTACTATCAAGAATAAATATCCGTTGTCACGGATTGACAATTTATTCGATCAGTTGAGCAGAGTGAAGGTATTCTCAAAGATAGACTTGAGATCGGGGTACCACCAGGTAAAAGTGAAGAAGGAAGATATTCCGAAGATAGCTTTCAGAACTCGGTATGGGCAGTTTGAGTTCTTGGTGATGCCGTTTGGGTTGACCAATGCCCCGGCGGTATTCATGAACCTGATGAATAAGGTGCATCATCAATACTTGGATCAGTTTGTGGTAGTATTCATTGATGATATATTGATTTATTCGAAGACCCCAGAGGAGCATGAGAAACACCTGAGGATAGTTTTAGAGACCCTTAGAAAGGAGATGCTTTATGGCAAGCTTTCAAAGTGTGAGTTCTTCCTTGATAAGGTTGATTTCCTCAGGCATATGATTACAGGAGACGGGATCTCAGTAGACCCGGAGAAGATTTTAGCAGTTGAGTCATGGTCTACCCCGAGTTCAGTGGCGAAGATCAGAAGCTTTCTTGGATTGGCGGGCTATTATCGGAGATTTATTCAGGATTTTTCCAGGGTTGCGAAGCCGATGACTAGACTAATCAGGAAGGACGTGGAGTTCTTCTGGACATTACCGTCAGGGACAGAAGGATTTTTTATATATAGTGATGCATCGGGTAAGGGTTTGGGTTGTGTGTTGTAGAAGAACGGGATGGTGATTGCCTATGCTTCCAGGCAATTATGCCCGCATTAGAAGAATTAACCTACCTATGACTTGGAGTTGGCAGTAGTTGTTTTTGCTCTTAAACTGTGGAAGCACTACTTATATGGAGAGCGGGTAGAGATTTTTATAGATCACAAGAACTTGAACTATGTGTTTACACAAAAAGAGCTCAACATGAGACAGTAGTGGTGGTTGTAGTTAATGAAGGACTTCGATATTGCTTTGTAGTACCATCTAGGGAAGGCCAACATAGTCGCGGATGCCTTGAGAAGGTATCCAGTAGCTATGTATTTGACGAGGGACAGACATTTATTGGCCGATCTTGATAGCTTGGGTATTGAGGTATTAGTTCCTAGAGTTGTAGCACAGATATGGGGACTTCAGATACAGTCAGAGCTGATGGACCGAATCAGAGCTGCACAGTTCGAGGATGAGTCTTTGAGGAGCATCAGAACGCAAGTCTGAATAGGATTGGCAGAGGACTTTAGTATTACAGATGATGGATCATTGCGGCATGATACCAGATTATGTGTGCCGAGTAGAGCGTTGAGCGAGAAGATTGTTTAGGAGGTGCATCGATCTCAGTACTCTATGCATTCAGGTGCCAACAAGATGTATAGGGACATGAAAGAGCATGTTTGGTGATATGGTATGAAGTGGGAGGTAGCTAGCTTCATATCTAGATGCTTGGTATGTCAGCAGGTAAAAGCAGAGAGACAGAGGCCATGTGGATTTCTTCAGCCTTTATCCATTCTAGAGTAAAAATAGGAGCATATGACGATGGACTTTGTTTCAGGGCTTTCGCGTTCTCCTGGAGGTAAAGACGCAATTTGGGTCATCGTCGACAGGTTGCCCGAATCAGTCCACTTTCTGCCATTCAAAGTGGGTACGTCTACGGAGAAGCTTGCAGAGATGTATATATGTCAGATAGTCAGATTGCATGGAGTTTCTGTGGGCATAGTCTCAGATCGTGATAGTCGCTTTATATCCCACTTCTGGAGGAGTTTGCAGCCTAGCTTGGGCACTCTACTCAAGTTCAGTACCGCATATCACCCCCAGACAGACGGGCAGTCGGAGAGGACTATCCAGACTCTCGAGGATATGCTTCACACTTGTATTTTGGATTTTGGAGGTCCTTGGGAGGATTGTAGAAGCATAAAAAATACGCTGGGAAGAGCTACGCAGCCTCTTGATACAGAGCAGCGTAAGCAGAGGCCTTCAGAGCCATCAGGCGTACAATAGAGTTTTCTCCGCTAAAATACAGCGCGAAGAATAAAGCTCAAAGGACCATCCGCATAAGTGCAGTACGTCCAGGCCGCTCCAGCGTGAACAGAGTTCTTCATCGCCTCCATGGCATAAAACTCATCCGCTCTCAAAGCAGCATTATAGCGTACGAGGAACGCTTCATCTTCCCCGAAATGAACCTGTCAAGTCACGCAGTGAATCTGACCTCTGACTCCTGACAAAAGGTGATGCACGGCTACCCAGACGACGGCTGAAAATGATGGCAGACCTCTCGGGATGCGTCCCACAGTATGATGGCGGATCTCACCATTTAATGCAGAGGATTTGGTAAAACATCACCAAACCGTCGTTTACTGGAGTCCCCTCAGCATAAACCGCTCTTTTGCATACAAGGGAATACGCCGCCCTGTTTTACACAGGCAAACATGAGCTATTTTACGCTCCGCAGCAGACAAACCGCCTGCCACGTCAAAAGCTGCACTTCGTACGGGATTCGAGGCACGTCTCCACGTCTAATTGCACAGAGCGGTGACAGTTTCTCTCAAGACACGTCTCTGCGACGGGTGCACAGAAGGCCTGTAGACCTTCGAAATACGCATCCGCATTTAATGCATAAGATGATGGCAAATCTCTGCAAGAGATTTGGTTATATCTTCAAAAACCATAATTCCGGCTAAGGCGTCCACATCAGCACGGTATGCAGCAGCTTCTACGCCCATTCAGGATCTGTGCTCAAGCGGCTTCTACGCCCATTCTGGCACGATATGCAGCGGCTTCTACGCCCATTCAGGATCTGTGCTCAAGCGGCTTCTACGCCCATTCTGGCACGATATGTAGCGGCTTCTACGCCCATTCAAGATCTGTGCTCACTCGGCTTCCACGCCTACTCAGTCTCTATGACCACTCAGTCTCTACGACTGTTCAGCTTCTATGCCTGCTCGGCTTCCATGCCTACTCGGCTTCTATGCCTGTTCGGCTTTTATGCCTACTTGGCTTCTATGCCATGGTGACGGACATTTGGCTTCTACGCCAACCTCTTCTACACAATGGATACCTACCCACGTGGCTTTTACGCCGTGATCTTAGTAGCAACCGTACGTGTTGTGTCCCCTTAGTTGGACCCACGTCACCTGCTCAGTCAAAAGATTATCTATACGTAGGCATTGGTTACTTTTAACCGTTGTGTAAAAGGGTGCTGTACTTTCCACTCCTCGGTTGCTACACCAACGGAGTGGTCACTGTCACCAAAGACTCTATAAATAGAGGCCCCTGTCAATGGGGAACAAGGTCAAAAAATTTGGTCAAGAATACCAATATCAGATCCAAGGTCAACAATTGGAGAAGATCGAACAAGGAGTAGAGAGAGAGAGAGAGAGAGAGAGAGAGAGAGAAAGAGCCCGGAGCACAGGCAAAGAGCGGGGATCGACGACTTCGGCATCGTGCATCCACACTCTCCTACAACCTTCGAAGCTGCTACCTGTCTTCCACGGCACTTCTTCAACATCGCGTGGTCCAAGGGCTAAAGTGATCGACCGCAGATCAGACACCTATAGCAATTTATACCCAGATTAAATAAATTGTACTCCCACATCCTCGTATAGGATTATATTGTACAAGTTTGTTTGTAAACCAAAGGGCGCGGGTTTCACACAAACCCCGTCATTGAAATACACTTTCATTCTTTCGTTTAATACCACAAACAAGATGGCGACTCTGCTGGGGACGTCTTTCTCTTCTGACGAGGAAGTAATTGCTCAACGCGATGCGGTATCTATAGGAACCGTGAAGAAGACGCTAGTCGTTCATTTCGACCAGTCTGCTTACGAAGACATGCTTCTAACCGGGGGTAGCTCTCACTCTCTCTCCGTCCAAGACAACAGGAAGCTGCGCAAAGTGTGGATGCCCAAGACATCCTCAACCATTCCTGTGGACTCTCCGATCTCTCCGACCAATGAGGTGGTAGCATCGCTCCCTCCGTGCCCTGCACGTAAAATTCAGTCTCCCGCTACGCGTGGTACAGACAAAACTTCGGGCAAGGCCTCTGCGCTAACCTAGAAGTATCCACTGCGCTCTACGCGTAGGAACCAGTCTCCCACTACGCGCAGTACAGACAAAACTTCGGGCAAAGCCTCAGCGCTGACCCAGAAGTATCCACTGCGCTCTACACATAGGAACCAGTCTCCCGCTACGCGCGGTACAGACAAAACTTCGGGCAAGGCCTCTGCGCTAACCCAGAAGTATCCACTGCGCTCTACGCGTAGGAATCAGTCTCCCGCTACGCGCGGTACAGACAAAACTTTCGATGGTGCCTCAACGCCAAATCGGAAGAACAGATCACGCTCCACGCGCGAAACAACATCTGACTTCTACGGTAAAACAGATGAGCGCGGTGATCTCCGCAAGGGGAAGCAAGCAGGCGAATATTCAGCCTCTCGGCCTTTACGCCAGCAAGAGAACAATCTGCCTACCCTCCGGATTACGCGAGAAGCCGATGGCCGACTGAGGACCTCTTCAGCTTTACGCCAGTCTGAGCGAATCTCCAAATTACACCAGGCAAAGTCCCGCGGCGTAAAGCAAGCTCAGGTTGCTACTCCTGACCTACGCGAATGCCTAATCCAGAAGCGTAAGGAGAGGGGACCTTCCAACATGTCTATTACGCCCCCTAGAGAGCAATGTTGTAATAGTCATAAGATTGTGAATGACTGCTGCTGTTCTAAAGCAAAACGGTCGGTCTTCGACCGATTGAGCTACTCTCAGTCTTTTCCGGAAGAAGAGCACGTGTATGCGTCCGTGAATATGGCTTCACGCATACCCAGAAGAAGGTCGAGCTCAAGATGTCATCCCTCTGGGCCTCCGAGCCGAAGAAGATTCGAAGACCTCCTCTGGAGCACTGAAGCTGGGGTATTCCAAAACACCCGGGCAAGGTCACAGCAACCAGCTCCGTACTTGTCTGATTCCGACGCTGGGGGTCGCCAAACTTCCAGATCAGATGCTGAGAGTGTAGAGTCAACTTCTGCGGTGACCTATACTAATCCTTCGATGACACCCAGGGAAGTGGGAGCTTACGCCATTGAAGACGAACGCGAGGAGGCTTCAGGAAATGCGAAACAACGCATTACTGTGCTAGAGACGTCTCTGAAGCAAATGCAATCCGTAATGGAGAACATGTACCAGATGATGCTAACTCAACACGCGACTGCCATGGCTCAAGCGTCGGTCCCGCCAACTCAGATACGTGTGGGGGTGGACTTACCACCATCCAACCCAAGCCAAGAACCTGCTCTAGATCAAGAGTCAGCAGTCCCTCCGCTTCCAACTGAGAATCCGATGCAGGCAGTGCGGGAGTTGAAAGCCCAGTTTGACGCCTTGAAGCACAAAGATCAACTCAAGAAACTGGGAATCAACCAGCCTTACCCGGCTATCTGGGAAGAAGTCCCTTTTCCTCCGAAGTACAAACCTCAGACTATGGCTCTGTTCGAAGGAAAAACATCACCAAGTTAATACATGAACTATTTCATTATGATGACGGTGTTGCTACAAGGGAACGACGCCCTCCTCACTCGGGTGTTCAAGGGCTGCCTCTAAGGAGTAGCCTATCAGTGGTACCGTAGCTTGGCGGACAACTACATTACTTCCTTCGAGGACTTCAAAGCGCTATTCTTCACACGATTCTACGAGGGTGGAATGGACATGTCTATGTCCTCCCTCATTGAAGTCAAGCAAAGGGAAAAGGAAGACGTTCGCACCTTCGTCGAACGTTTTCGTCAGGCCGCCTTACAAATGCCTCTAGGAGTTCCAGACTCGGCGTTAGTAGACATTTGCAGGAAGAACCTCCTTCCTATAGTCTCGGTGTTCACAGGACCATATCAGTTCCATGAGTGACCCTCGTTCATCGTCTCTGCAGTGGCCGCCGAAGACAACAGTCGCAAGGCGCGCGACAATGGCATCATGATCTCCGCCTCCGATAGAGGCAAAAGGTCATCTTTCAGCGGCGACCATCCTCGCAGCTCCAAGGGAAAAGAAGCTCTGACGGTCAATACGTCCAGACAAAAGACGGCAGCGACCACGCAGACAAAGCCCGGGACTTCTAGACTCGTCGAGGTCTACTCTTTCGACGACGACGATATCCCTATTATATTTGAGTGTCTCGTCAAAAGTGGCAAGATCACCCTGCCGGAGCTAAGGCGGCCCCAAGAGGTCGGCAGTACCGACGACCCCAAATACTACATCTTCTACAGATACGTATACCACCCAACAAAGGTGTGTTACGTACTGAAAAGGAAGATCCAAGGGTTGATCGATGCTAAGGCCATCACCCTGCACAACACCGAGAAAATGGTCACAGCCAACATGATCTCTCTGCGGTTCGGCGATCTGCCTCCCCAAGAAGTCATGGACAGTATCACGCCCATTTCCCGAGCCACAATAGACATCGTCAATCTCCCTCCGGCTAGGGATCAAAATCATGACCTGGTACCCCTGACCACCCGTCAGGGCGAGATTATGTGGGTTCATCCAGATTTGGTGTCAGAGCTCGAGGAAGAGACTAAAGCTACTAAAGCTGCATCTAGAAGGAGCTCAAAGTGCAAACCATGCCATATGGTCACAAATTCTTCGCCATCAGACGAAGACGAGGTACTTGCTACAACCCGGTCAGGGAGAGCCTACCTCAACGACTACGGAGCAAGTCAGGAGGATACACCGACAAACGTTTCAGTTGCCAAACCTACAGGGCCAAGCCCCGTCATACTGGAAGCCAACCCTTCAAAACCGACGCCGGCGGACAAAGGAAAACAAAGAGAAGTGCGCTTCGATAAACCTGTGAAAAACATTCCGAACAAAGGTTTTGAGAAGCCGTATAACTTCGACATCCTAGCCCAACTGGCTAATACACCGGCCAGGCTCTCCATCTTCGAGCTACTCAGGCTCTCCCAAGACACTCGTCTAGCCTTGAGTGAAGCACTGATGCAGGCAGAGGCATGCTTGACCCAGCTCAAGTCTCCCGACGAAGAACCAGTGGCGTGCCCTCAATGCTACAGTGTGATGGAGGTGGTCCCAAATATCACCTTCACCCAAGACGACATGCTGTTAAAACATAACAGGCATGACAGGCCCCTCTATTACACCGGGTACGTCGGTTCCATGGAGGTTGATCGGATTCACATAGATTCGGGATCATCGATCAGCATCACCCTGCACAGTCTGCTCAGACCATTGAGGATTCCTACCAGCGAACTGGCTTACACCTCCACTACAATCATGGGATTCAACGCCGGAAGAAGTAAGCCGTTGGGGAAGATTCGCCTGAGGATCCAGATTGGCAACCTCAGATCGGTGGCCACATGTTACGTGATCGATTCAGAGGTATCCTACAATATCTTGCTGGGAAGACCGTGGATCCACGATCACAACATCGTTCCTTCAACTCTACATCAATGTCTTAAATATGTAGACCCCCAAGGAATGGTACAAACGGAGGTGGCCGACCTAAACCAGTTTAAAGGAGTAGAGTCCTACTATTCCGACGCCGTGTTGTACTCGCAGGACCATACGGAAGAAGTGGCGGGCAAGACAGAGAAGGAATCCCACCGGGAGCCAGGAGAACCCTCTGCCGCACTACCGCTGTCGATCAGAGTGAAAGGACGAACCACTCGTCCAAAAGCCATAGAGCCCATGGCTATTCACCTGAACAGATCCAGCTCAGGGAAAGGAAGCAATTCTCCAGTGGTTACTCTGAACCAGAAGCCTCCACCTTTGGTCATCAACCTTCGGCGCGACGAGCAGCCGACCGATGTAAACACGACCAGGAACGGAGTTCCAGATGGCAATAAACATCCTCTTTTCCAGTACATTAATGCTCAGATTCCAAATCAGGAACCCACTCCCCGTGACGAGATAGAACCCATAGCACGAAAGTTCTTGGAAGCTATGAACTCCTACCATCCGCATATCTGGGAAGCAGCGTCATCATCCAACGTCATCACAATGTATGGACCGCATGAAGATTCTATCTTCATAATCCCGCCTACCTGCAGCAGTCAGCGTCCAATAGTATTCGGCCGCATACGCAATCAACCAGCCATCCAGGAAGATCCTTTCGATGACGATACTGGGAAGATGCAGGTTCACCGGTACAGCCCTCAAGCGCTGAAGATCATGCAAAACATGGGCTACGACTTGAAGCGAAAGTCGGGCCTCAACTACGGAAGAGGCAGACGAACGCCGCCACGCGGCGACCCCCGCTACCAACAAACTCGTTTCGGGTTAGGGTATGCCACCTCCCTTACGGCTTCCACGTCGGATGAGGACATCTTTTCCTCCTCCTGGGATGGCTCGTCACCCCCCGACTCACCTAGTGCTCCCGAACAAGCACTATCAGCAAATATGGTGATGACAGATCCCTCAGAAGCAGAGGAACGAGATTCTGAGCCGTTTGAGAATGACTCTTGGGCTCAACAAATGGATACACAGTGGGAATTCCGCTTCGAACAGAGGGAACCTCCAACCAAAGACGAAGTTATCCAAATCGATATTGGGGGTGAGCTTTCGCCAAAGCCGATATTTATCAGTGACAATCTTCCACCAGCCGAAAGGGAAGAAATCATATAGCTGATAAAGGAATACATCGACGTCTTTGCATGGGATTATGGAGACATGCCGGGCCTAGACCCGAAGGTGGCTACTCACAAACTCAACATATTGACTAACTCAAAGCCTGTGAAGCAGCACCAACGCCGGTTCCGACCGGACATGATGGACGCCAATGAAGCTGAAGTCAAAAAGCTGATAGCCTGTGGGTTCATCCGGGAAGAACAACATCCCGACTGGGTCGCCAACGTTGTCCCAGTCATAAAGAAAAATGGGAAGGTACGTATCTGCATCGATTACCGAGATCTGAATGCGGCCTGCCCCAAGGATGAATTTCCTCTTCCCATCACGGACATCATGATCGACAACACCTGCGGTTTTGAATGCATGTCTTTTATGGACGGGTTCTCAGGATACAATCAGATCAAGATGCATCCTGAAGACGAGAAGCACACTGCCTTCCGTACCCCATTGGGAGTGTATTGCTATACGGTCATGCCCTTCGGATTGAAGAACGCCGGGGCTACATACCAACGGGCTATGAGCGGCATATTCCATGAACATTTACGCAAAATAGTAGAATGTTACGTAGACGACATAGCCGTCAAGAGCCGCCTCAAGGATGATCACATTCAGGACCTAAGGACGGTATTCGAGTTAATGCGCCGACATCAACTCAAGATGAACCCTACGAAGTCCTTCCTGGGCGTATCTAGTGGCAAATTCCTGGGATTTGTTATCACCGCCAAAGGCATCCAGGTAGACCCTGACAAAGTCCAGGCCATCGTAGAAATGCGACCACCCCGCAATCTGAGGGAACTCCGGGGATTTCAAGACCGTCTGGCTTATATCCGGAGGTTCATATCCAACCTCAGGAAGATGCCAGCCTTTTTTGTACCTCATGAAGAAAGGTGTATCCTTCGTATAGGACGAAACCTGTCAACAAGCATTCGGGGAGATCAAACGCTACCTCACCAGTCCGCCAGTTCTGGTGCCCCCAATTATGGGGAAACCATTCTTGCTGTACGTCCGAGCAATGGATCATTCGCTAGGAGCTCTTCTAGCATAGAAGAACGACGTGGGGCATGAGCAGGCTATCTACTACCTCAGCAGGATGATGGTCGGAGCCGAACACCGGTACAACCCAGTGGAGAAAGAATGTCTGGCTCTGATGTTCGCTATCCAAAAGACGCGGCACTACGTCACCGGCCAGACTATTCATATCATCTCCAGGATCAACCCTCTTCGAGTACTGATGAGCAAGCCGAGTATTCTTAATTCCCGACTCGCAACCTGGGCGATGCTGTTAACACCATATGACATGGTGTACATCCCGTAGAAGTCCATCAAAGGCCAAGCGCTGGCCGACTTCCTGGCTGCTCATCCGATCCCGGAGGCCTCCAAGTTATACGAAGACATTCCCGACGAAGTTGTAGAGTGTAATTCCGTAATAGAAAGTGACACATGGCAACTGTTCTTTGACGGCGCCTCCAGGACTGGTCCCCAGGGAAACGTGGTTTCAGGGGTAAGAATCGTTCTGGTCACTCCTGATAAACTCGTCATCTACCAGGAATACTCTCTTAATGAACCATACTCCAACAATGTGGCAGAATACAACGCCCTGTTGATCGGGCTCCAAGTCGCTGAAGAGCTGGGGGTCGAATCCCTGGAAGCTTTCGGTGATTCTCTGCTTATCGTCAATCAAGTCAGAGGAATATACGAAGTTCGGAATCCAGACCTCATCCCCTATCACCGAGCGACAATCGAGATAGCCATGACGTTCAAAGGGTTCTTCCTAGAGCATGTACCTCGATCTCAGAATCTGGAAGCTGATGCCCTGGCCAGTCTAGCTGCGGACTTAGCTACCCCTATAAGAAGGCAAGATTCGGTGATCCTTCTTAACATAGATTTATTCTGCGTGAAGAACAACCTTCACATAGAACACAGCCACGCTGTGAACACAGATCCCCCCGGAAGAGACTGGAGAAGTCCCTTGATAGATTTCGTCGCATACGGAATCTTGCCAGAGGACCCCAAAGAAGCAGTATCCGTCAAGAAACGATCATTACGCTTCTATTTCGATGCATCTTCACACTGCCTATATCGTCGGACCTACGACGGACTGCTATTAAGATGTCTCTCAGACGACGAAGCACAGCAGATTTTCCGAGAAGCTCACGACGGCGTATGCGAAGCGCATCAGCCCGGTCCTAAGCTACAGGATCGTATCAGGAGAATGGGCTACTACTGGCCCACTATGATCACAGACGCGATCAGCTATGCAAGATAATGCAGAGCCTGTCAGGTTCATGCAGACTTCATACACCAACCGTCTGAATATCTACATCCTACGGTCGCATCCTGGCCCTTCGAAGCATGGGGTATGGATATCGTCGGTCCCATTCACCCGTCTTCCTCCAGAGGCTACCGGTTCATACTGGCCATCACGGATTACTTCTCCAAATGGGCAAAGGCGATCCCTCTGGCTGAGGTAAAAGCGTCTGACATGATCAGCTTCATCAAGTACCACGTTATTTATCGCTTTGGGATTCCTCGAAGGATAATCCATGACAATGGGCCTCAGTTCATCAGCCAAGCGTTTCATCGATTTTGTGATAAAAGTCGAATACATAATATTGCCTCTACGACATATTATCCAGCTGCTAATGGTTTGGCGAAAGCTTTCAACAAAACCATTATCAAACTCCTGAAGAAGTTCGTCTCTTCAAACAAAAGAGACTGGAACGAGAAGCTGGGCGAATATCTCTGGGCATACCGCACAACGGTACGAACACCTACAGGTTGTACCCCCTTTTCACTGGTCTACGGGAGCGAGGAAGTTCTTCCCATCGAAATCCAGATCCCTTCGCTCAGGATAGCAGTGACTAGTGAGTTGACTCGAGAAAAGAATGACCTGTTAAGGCTCCAAGAGCTTGAAGGATTAGACGAGAAATGCCTACAAGCTCAACAGCGCATCACGCTCTACCAAGCACGTATTTCCAAAACTTTTAATCATAAAGTGAAGGAAAGAGTGTTCAAGGTCGGCGAGCTAGTTCTAGCCGTAAGAAGGCCGATGATTCTTACCCACAAAAGTAAAGGCAAATTCTAGCCCAAGTGGGAAGGCCCTTATGTGATCGAGACAACGTTCTCGAACGGTGCCTACAGGATAGCCCAGCCTAATGGAGACCTGTTAATGGCTCCTACCAACGGCAAATTCCTGAAAAGGTACTATGCTTAATCTCCCCTGCTCAGGTGGGACATAGCAAGGATCTCGATTATGATAAAACTACTTCCAAAACGCAATTGGTAGGGTTACGCTCTATCATATCCGTATGACCTCTAAATAGATGTGTCCTACTAAGAAGTTTATCTGGAGTCTATCATGTCCATACTACCTCTGATATCACTCTCACCAAAACCTGTCATTTATATTCCGAAATGATGGGTCCATAAAAGTCAGAAAAGAGTCGCCTTTATTTATTACCGAGAGGGAGGCAGAATCACATCTGGGCAAACAAAAAGGGGAAAGGATACATCATGATGGCGGGTGAGTCAGATTGTGAATCAGCCGCTCCAGCGCTGTCACTACCACATTTTAGGAAAACGGGTATTTTAGTAATTTCCTATTTAAATAAATATTGTGCATGATAAATAATTTTTGTTGTATTATTTAATTATTGTTGGATGTTATTTAATTATTTTGGACTTATTTTAGTGGACCCAACTAGTGTAGTTTGGACCCATGGACCAACATGAATTAAATAGTTAGATTTGGCCCATTTAGAAAGCCCATAGTTAAGGAGATGGATTAAATTAATTAAGTGATTAGACTAGAAGTTTCCTTCCTTAATTATTTCTTTATGAGAGGCCCCAAGGGGTACATTGGATATTTTACAATTGCTTGGGAGAGGGGCAAGGCCGGCCTATTAAAAGAGGGGGGAAATTTCTCTCTCCTCTTATTCTCATTCCAAATCTAGATCTAGAATTTCCCACTCCCAAATTTCCTCCATTCCCATTCCAATTCCCTACCAAATTCATTCCAAATTCTTCCCAATTCACCATTAGAGAAGGAGAAAGCAAGGATCTAGAAGAAGGAAGCAAGGATCTACAAAGAGGAGCAATGATCTACAATTTGGAAGCAAGTTCTTCTCAATTGGAGGTTTTATTAGGAATCCATCTCCCAATAGGTATAATTCAGATTTTTTCATTTAAATAGCTTCTAAATCTGAGATTTAATCATGTAAAATTAACCTATATGTATGTACTACCCATAGGACTTTGTTTTGTGTTCATAGGAGACCCATGGAAAAAGTTATGGTGCTTTTTGTGTTAATTTTGTTGGAATTTCGAATTTATATTTTGTTGTGTGTATCAATTGATCCTATAGATCAATTGAACATGAGCTTATGTGTTTGAGGCTAGTGTCATATCCATAATTTGGTACATGTGGTTCGTATCCCAACTATTTGGTGATACGTGTCATTTTGGGGGTTTTTCCTCCGACACGGGGCTTTGAACATGTCGTATTTTGACACGGACACATAGATCTACTTTTGACACTTTGATTTATTCATAAATATTATTTGTGATTTGTTTGTATCCTTCGGGGTGCAATTGGTTGTGTGTTGGACTCGTGTCACATGCGTATCCTAGATCTAGTGGGATACGGTGTGATACTCTCCAATTGTGTGGATTTTTGAATAGATCTAATTATGTATGGTTTAAATTCTTCAATTATAATTAGTAAATATATATAGATATTATATATTTATTTTGTGTATTTATTATAGTAATTATTGTAGCATAGATCTATATATTTTTGTGTGTGCTAATATGATGTACAAATATAATATGTAGCTTTCTTGCATGTAATTATATTTGTACTTATGTTAATAGTATAAATTATACATAATTATTTTATAAAATATATTTATGTATTTAATTGTGTAATTATATTATTTATAATTATTATGTAATTATTTGTATATTAATGTATATATTTTTGGTGTGCTTCTAGCCATGTAAAATATGAACATTAATATGTGCATGTGTTATAACTATTAGTATTTAATTATAAGTTTATATGTGCATATATATATAAGTATATAATTATTTATTTATATATATATATTGTGATTATTATTGCATATATATATTTATATATATATATATATATATATATATATATATATATATATTTATATTTTTATTTGTTTTGGTGACAGTGGTTTCTATGACAGTGAAACTGTCGCTAAATAGGCGAGTCAGCAGCAGCCGCTGTAGCCCACTGTGCATTAATGACAGTTCTGTCATTAATGCTGCGGGCGGGATCTTAGCAGCAGTGGGTTTTATTACACAGCGGTATTTGCGACGGTTTTCTGTGACAGTTGGAACTGTTACTATAAGCCTGTTTTATTTAATCTTTGTTTTTGTTCACTGTTTTCAGTGACAATTGGGCATATTTAATTTTTATATTATATATTATAATTGTATATATATATATATGTATATTTATGTGCTTTTGTGAGGTATAATACTAGTAATAATATATTATTTTATTTGTATAAATATTGGTTTGTATATACATTATATAAAAGTGTACATTAATTGTATTATTAGTATACTTTGTGTGGGTACCAATTGGGATCAAAACCTTGATTCCTAAATTGTTGTATTTTATTTCTATATTATTTATATAGATTTTTTGTGAGGTTGACCATGGTTTGACTTTAGTTGACTTTAGAGTTGACCATAGTTGACTTTTGACTTAGAATTTATTTATTGACCTAGGAGTTGACTAGTTTGACTTGTTCTCTTTCCGGGACCTTGTTTTAATGTGGTATTCCATATCTAGGTCTTCGAGGCACCGAGTCAGACATCTGTGAGACTGTTCTTTGGATTTCAGGCAAGTACATTCTCTGATAGTTTCTCATTTATGATATCCTCTATGTTCGTTGTATCTAGTGTAGATTTACATGTTTCTCTCGACACTATGGTTACACGGATTGGTATATCCGGATCTCGTCATGAGATGTTATTCCTTGGTATATGGTGTATATGGTGCAAGTATTGTTTCATTGGTTATCTTGTACATGTACAGACACCGATTCTCGGGGAGACTAGCTATCTTCTTAGGGAATCTAGTGCCACAGCATACCGTGGTTGGATCTATTATACCAGTTGGGGGTGGGGAGTATTAGTATAGATATGTGATCAAATCCCTATTGAATAAAGTATTGGTAAGCGAATAGTGTTGATCATGCACCGCACGTATGATTAGCCAGGCCACATTGTATCTTGCCCAAGCCGATCACATGTTAAGCTAGTACTCACACACTTAGTCATTAGTATTATTGTTTCATTGGCATATTGTTCATTATTGTATTTCTTTCCAGTATTTCCTTATTGTCTATATATCTCTTGTATCTATTTTATGCATCTTGTTTATCCACAGCTATTTACTGTTACATAGTTTTTATCATGGATTAGAACTGCTGTTAGGGCTGTACTCTGCTCCTTTTCTGACTGGATATATTTTTCCAGATGACACTGAGGAGTACCCTACCTATTATGGACCCCAGGATGTTGTGGGTTTAGATTCGGAGACCCTGGCTCAAGAGGGACTTATCCCAACTGAGACAGTTGACCCTGGAGTGTAGCTTGTAGTATGATAGTATTCTTTTATACTGGATTTGTCTCCAACTTATTTTTGTTACTCTTCAGACTCATTGATGTATTATTTTAAACTCATGAGTTGATGACTATTCTATTCTTATCTGATCCGTGTTCATTCTATCTTAGTTCTGTGATTGAGTACACTATCTTTTGGTGGTTCATTATATTAGATAGACTTTCTAGACAGCGTTCTACCGCCGATTCTGCGGCGTAGGCTGGGCGTTGTTTCCGACTAGTACCCTTACCCCGGGTGCGGGTCATGACAAGCGCAGCTATCCTCTCATTCCTAAGAACCAAGGCGTCGGTACGAGCCTACTCCAGCCGTGCCTCGGGAGTGTCCGTGAGGGTCAGATCAGCCTTTGCCCAAAGACAGCCCGCGCGAGCAGCTTCTGCACGGTCCAACTCCCGTCGCGCTGTGCTCAGTCGGCCAAACGCTACCTCCAGACCCGCCAATGAATGGGAAGCCCACTCCTCTGCCCGAGCGAGTTCTTCCTTCAGTATGGAGACCCTCGCTGCATTTCCTTCATGCTCAGAATGACACTGCGTCTCAACAGCAAGAGCCTCTTCCACGACAAATTTTCTCCTATCCACCTCCAGCTTATGCTTCTGGATAGAGTTGTCTAGGCTTTCCAGCTTCGTAGCAAGCCGCGCAGTCATGAGGTCAAACCGAGCCTGAACATCAGCATCGAGGCCCCGAGTCAGCCGCAAATGTTCGTTAATAGGTTGCTCTAACCCATTAACCACCGCCTCCAGGGCGTCAACTACCCCGGGATCACCGAGCTCCCTGATGACCCCGATCGAAGCGAGAGAAGTCTTCCTCAGGCGCTCAAAATCCAGACTCTTCGCTAACACCATTGATACCATCGTTCTCAAACTGGTGTAGAAAAGGCTGGTATGTTGCTCGGTCAACGCAACTAGATCCGACTGAACGCCGGGAGCGCCCGCAATGTCAGCAAGTCCCTCTCCAGGGATGATTGCAGACGAGGTGGCCACAGCCGTCGCATCGACACATGGTGCAATCGAAGAAGGTGCGATAACGGCGATCGAAGTCGTCGCCACACTCACAAGAGGCAAGGTCACGACGACGTGTTCATCCTCCTCTCGAGGTGACGAAGTTACTCCGGGCGTACTGGCCCCCGAAGCTACTTCCTCATCAAAGTCGAATGCCTCCTCGTCAGAAGCCCGAGCGGAACCAGAATGCGCTTCATCGCTATACTCCCCATGGGCGCTATCCCCTGAGAAGAAGACGAGAAAGTCAATATCAGTATGATGACAATCTTTCTGAAGGGAGGCATAAAGACGATATTTACCCGGAGCCAACGGCATATACGACGCATCTGCAGTCGATATAGCTAAACCACGCCTTAATGACGCAATGCGAATCGTCATGCCTGGAGAAGGAGGTGGGCCGATCGACATCGCCGAGAGTTCTGTCAAACCTCCACCAAGACGTGATCGAAGTTCATCGGCCGGAATCTCGCCAGACGCGCTCACTGACGCAGCAGGAGTCATGCCCGCTGCTGGCCTCGGGAAAGATTCTCCCATCTGCCTCGGCCACATAGGCAATCTCGCTCCGCTACCTGGAGCAGTAGCCGCCACAGCCACCTCTAACGAGGATTCTTCGGCATTGACGACCGGAATTGTAGGAGGTCCCTCTCTAGAACGCGAGGAACCTCCAGCCAAAGAATCATCCCCGATATAGGGAGAGGCAGGCTCACTCCTAGGAGCCTCAATACCAGGAATGCGGAGAGGACGAGCAACCGTCTCCTTCCTCCTCTTGCGAAGAGAAACTTCCTTCAGAGCAGAAGCCCGTCGCTTCCCAGAAGGGACTACCAAAGCCCCCGCAGGAAGAGGCACTTCGCACCTCGGCACCGACACCAGAGGCTCGTCCGGAGTACCCGACTCCTCACCTTCGTCCGAAGAAACCGAAGGGACGTCAACTCTTCCCCCATGCTTGGGAGAAGGCACCCGGAAGCTTCCACGCGCGTCGAAATCACGATGGAAGGTGTTAATCGCCACGTAAAACTGGGCATAAGAATGGAGAATGCGAAGCTCCGTGGAGGTTATAACAACGGCACAATGAAGGTTGCCCTCGTACAACCCATGATGAAATATCGCCACCCTCTAGCTCCATCAATGAGTCCGCCCCTGGACCTAAAGCTGGTGACGGCATTGCCCACATGCAACTGATCGTACCCAAACTGCCTGGTGAACCGACTAGGCATGTAGGGCTCGAAGAAGCAGTTATCTTCGCTCCTGTACAGCAGATGGGAGGGTCTAATACAGACCAACCAGTTAAAAGCTTTCGGGGAAAGGTCGGTCTTCTCTCCACCTGAATCCTCAAGCCGCACCCCTGATTGATTGCGATGCACGGGGGGAGCAGTACAGAGGAGCTTCCAACCGTAGCTGAGGTTCAACACCAGCCGGCAGTCTAAAACTGTGCTCACATTCCAGGAGGAATCCTTGTAATTCAGCAAGAATATACCCCCCGAGCTGCTACCGGACCCAGGAGACATCACCCGGAGATTGTGGAGAATCAACCATCCCATCAAGTATAGGTATGGTAATTCCATCCTGGGAAAACTCTCACGTCGAGCTTCGTCGATGAGCAACCCATCAGTTATGACTCTCAAGCCAGCCTGTATACGGCACACCATGGCAGAAAGCAAGCCCAGTCTTGCCCCAAACACCAGGCGCACTGCCGGCCATAAGATGTTCCGGTGAATACGGTCCGCGGACGTGGTACCTGGTACTACTACTCGGCGCAGCCATATGGAGAGGAAACCAGCCAGCTGGGCTTCCTTAGATAAAGGCCTGCGACAGCGCCTCAAGTAACTACAGGCCTAAGTGCCTTCCGGGTACTTTCCTACCCCCTCGACAAGAATCTGATCCGGAGCTTCAGCCTCCTCCATAAGAGTCTCCACAACCTGGGCACTAAGCACGCCCAAACAGTTCACGGGCTCATTCTTGCCACCCGAGGCTTTCTCCGACCTGGCGGCCCTGGCTCGGTGGAAGAAGAGGTAGGACATCCACTTGGTGGTATGAGCCAAATAAGAAGGCTCGTTATAAAAGGCGGTGCACGCAAAGTATTGACACATCAGCTCCTGATATACTTCCGCCACCCGAGGGTCCAAATCCCCCAACTCCCGGTTGGTGGGAACATACTCTTCATATGGAGTATCCTCCATCGGCAGTCTTGAGACAACTGCCATCTCGTGGAGCGCCAATCCCAACTCTCCCAGTGGAGTGGCAAAGGTCCCGGTGAGCGGAATGTACCGCTCCATCAGCGCCAGGAACAAATTAGGGTTCGGAGGCAACCCGACGCTCGTCGCACTCACAGCGGCATATAGTCCAATGCCCTCCAACTCTCTCCGGAAGTGCGTCAAGGCCCAGTCAACTAGGCATCTCCATCGGGAGTTCATTGGGGCAATCCACCCATTGCACCGAGGATTCTCCTTGGGATATACCCCACCTCGACCCATGAAGTCGTTGCAGAAGGTTGGCAATTGGACCGGCTGGATCACCAAGCTATCTTCACTTGGAACACTGCCCGAGCACAGTCCTCTGAACAACGTCACAACGCCGGAGGGGCGACTGACGAATGACCCCTGGTCAACTTCTTTCAAATGAAAAATCTTCCCCGGCTTGCCGTGAAGATCAGGAGTCAGCATCCACGACATCTTCCTAGGATGCATCGCGTGGAAGAAGGCCGAGATGGGATAATCCCTCGGCATCGTTGGCAGGTACAAAACCAAATTCTCGGCTGGGAAGACCCAGGGCTCCCTCTTAGGCTTCGTCTGGGACTGTTTGTCGATCATGTCCCCAAAAAGAAAAGCCGGCTTTACATACGGCTCCCCGTCTACATAAGTCAGAGGCTCCCCGTTGATCATGCTCAGCAGCATTCGCTCGCCCTGAGCCGATATTAAGATCCTCCTTCCTTCAGGGTATTGGGGTCCGGAGATAGGGAATGCCACGTGGGACAGATCCTCCAGGTAGTTCGAGTGCAGCATCCCAGCAGCGGAGCCCATCACCCCGGCCAGTGGAGACTCACCCAAGTCAACTACAAAAGTGCAAGGAAAATACGTCATCACAAGTCTTGCACGAACATACGGACCGAAAGAAATAACAGTCTGTGCTCTACGCAGGATTGTACAAATCTGGCAATTTTACGCCGGAGGTCCCCCCACAAGCGTAAAATTCAAATTTTACGATATACCCCAATTTTCGGTAGCCAGAGCTTTTACGCTCAGAACTACGAAGATATGGAGTCTTTACGCTGACACATTAGAAATATGGGCGTTAAAGATGAAAACGCCTCCGTGCATCATCTTCCTCAAGAAGAGGCTATCAGCACAGAAGATGACCTAGCGCGGTCACGTTCAACGTGTGCGAAGGATTTTTCGTCATTTTTGTCACCCCGAAGGCTTTACCTCTAAGACCGGGTGCACTGTTCGTCGGCAGGACACTTCGTTCAGAAGGAAGTTCGCCTTGACCGACCAAAGACTCCCTCGCTGGGGTGGAAGAATGAGAAGAGGAACCTATACCCTTTCCCTTGGCGGAGGAGGTCTGTTTCGACGCCATTTTCTGAAGACTCGAGATGCTCGGAGAGAGAACGAAGAAAAACTCGAACAGTCGAAAGCTCTCTTTCGCAGAAGACGGATAAAAAGTTTCTCTCTCAGAAAACTTGGGATATATATAGAGTTCGAGCCGACTCCTCGAATCCTCAGACGGACTCCTCGAGACCCTAACCAAATCTCGCAAAATTAAATAATGGGTTATGATTGGATGCCACGTCAGCCCACTAATCTTGAAAGACGGACAGTCAGCAAATTTGAAAAGTTTTTCGTGCAAAGACGGTTCAGCAGGTCCTACGCTGAAGGAGCTTTCTACGCTCGACAGCAACAGATCTACGGTTTTACGCTCGCAAGCTATAAGTCTATGGTTTTATGCCCGGATGCCTTTGTGCTTAGTAGCTTTTACGCTCGAGAGGCCACAAATCTATGACTTTACGCTCAGCAGATACCAAATCAACGATCTCACGCTCGGTGGCGCTCAGTTTACGCTCAGAAGCAACAGATCCGCAAGACTTCACGCTCGGAGAAATTTTCTTTTCAGGAGCTACAGATAAACAGTTCTATGCTAAAGGAGCTTCCTACGCTCGACGGCTACGAATCTATAACTTTACGTTCGACAGCTACAAGTCAGGTTTTTGGCCCGGATGCCTTTGTGCTCAGTAGCTTTTATGCTCGAGAGGCCACAAACCCATGACTTCACGTACAGGAACTACAAGTCTACGATTTCACGCTCGACGGTATTTTACGCCCGGAGGCTACAGACTGATGATTTCTCGCTCCACGACTTTCCGTATATTCGAACAGTCCCCAAGACGGTCAATTACAGAAGTTCACACAGAAGATACTCCTCCTTGGCCTCAACATATCCCAAGTACCCGAAACATACAAGAGTTTAAACATTGAGAAATTAATCTTCTCGGGTCAATTGGAGGTTCATCCGGACTCCAGTCTGAATATCTCGTCTATCAAAAGATGGCAACTCAGTTTTGACAGCCATTCCTCGACCTTGTTCCAAGGGATTTTTGAGAAGTCACTCTTGAAGACGAAGACTGAACAAAAAATTCTGTTCACCAGAAGTTCAGAGCTCTACGCGATTCCTCAGTCCTAGCAACAGGACAGTTCTAAAAATGTTCAAAATGCTCTACAGCGTTCTATGGACTACTCGCTATGCGTAAAGGACAGGACCTAGCACTCTTTCTACAGAGTCAGCGTACAGATTCAGACGTATTGAAGCTGCACATATTCAGACTTCACAGCAACGTATGACAAGATGATCATATGGAGAAAAAAGACGATTTTATTAAAAAATCAAAATCATGATTACATATGAGGGAAATCCAATCTACAAGGGTTTTCTTTTCATTTTCATGACTACATATGAGGGAAATCCCATCTACAAAGGATTCCCCGTCATCGTCCGAAGATCAAACCGAGAAGCCGCTCTGACAGGGTCTCGCGCCGGTGATGGTCTTCCTCTTCTTCCAAGAAGGTGATCAGTGGCAGGAGGATACAAAACTGGGCAGATGACCCATCCTCCAACAGAAGGAAAGCAGAGTAAATCTGCTTGCCTACAAACCACCGCCACTTAATCCGGGACAGAACGAGTCTGTCTGACTCTCGTCACCGGAGGGCATCGAAAGAAGGTGCGGCATACCAGCCGCCATGGTCAAATATGACCCTTCCTCTCTCCTAGGGCAACACCATACAAAGTTGCTGATTATCCCGAGCAAGGGAGGCTAAGATATCCTTCCATGATCCATCGTTGCAGTTGACACTTTCTCGAAGACGCCGTCTTTTTTGGCTCCTTACACGCTGGAAGAACATGATCTCCTTCTTCCTCAAATTGACTCGGCGAACTTCGGTGATCATCTCTGCATGGTGATGAAGATGTGGGGAGAACATGCTAACTCCCCCAGCCTTTTATAGGCAAAAGAGATCACAGCGGTCCCCCATAAATCCGCCATAAAGTCTGCACCGACCGTTTCAACGCTCCATTCAGAAACGTTTCGAGTTACGAGGGGCCGTTCATGCTTCGTTCAAAGTGTTTCAAATTCCAAGAAATTTAAAAGCTCTGAAGGGGGTCTTGTAGAAGCATAAAAAATACGCTGGGAAGAGCTACGCAGCCTCTTGATACAGAGCAGCGTAAGCAGAGGCCTTCAGAGCCATCAGGCGTACAACAGAGTTTTCTCCGCTAAAATACAGCGCGAAGAATAAAGCTCAAAGGACCATCCGCATAAGTGCAGTACGTCCAGGCCGCTCCAGCGTGAACAGAGTTCTTCATCGCCTCTATGGCGTAAAACTCATCCGCTCTCAAAGCAGCGTTATAGCGTACGAGGAACGCTTCATCTTCCCCGAAATGAACCTGTCAAGTCACGCAGTGAATCTGACCTCTGACTCCTGACAAAAGGTGATGCACGGCTACCCAGACGACGGCTGGAAACGATGGCAGACCTCTCGGGATGCATCCCACAGTATGATGGCGGATCTCACTATTTAATGCAGAGGATTTGGTAAAACATCACCAAACCATCGTTTACTGGAGTCCCCTCAGCATAAACCGCTCTTTTGCATACAAGGGAATATGCCGCCCTGTTTTACACAGGCAAACATGAGCTATTTTACGCTCCGCAGCAGACAAACCGCCTGCCACGTCAAAAGCTGCACTTCATACGGGATTCGAGGCACGTCTCCACGTCTAATTGCACAGAGCGGTGACAGTTTCTCTCAAGACACGTCTCTGCGACGGGTGCACAGAAGGCCTGCAGACCTTCGAAACACGCCTCCGCATTTAATGCATAAGATGATGGCAAATCTCTGCAAGAGATTTGGTTATATCTTCAAAGCCGTAATTCCGGCTAAGGCGTCCATATCAGCACGGTATGCAGCGGCTTCTATGCCCATTCAGGATCTGTGCTCAAGCGGTTTCTACGCCCATTCTGGCACGATATGCAGCGGCTTCTACGCCCATTCAGGATCTGTGCTCAAGCGGCTTCTACGCCCATTCTGGCACGATATGTAGCGGCTTCTACGCCCATTCAGGATCTGTGCTCACTCGGCTTCCACGCCTACTCAGTCTCTACGACCACTCAGTCTCTACAACTGTTCGGCTTCTATGCCTGCTCGGCTTCCATGCCTACTCGGCTTCTATGTCTTTTCGGCTTTTATGCCTACTTGGCTTCTATGCCATGGTGACGGACATTTGGCTTCTACGCCAACCTCTTCTACACAATGGATACCTACCCACGTGGCTTTTACGCCATGATCTTAGTAGCAACCGTACGTGTTGTGTCCCCTTAGTTGGACCCACGTCACCTGCTCAGTCAAAAGATTATCTATACGTAGGCATTGGTTACTTTAACCGTTGTGTAAAAGGGTGCTGTACTTTCCACTCCTCGGTTGCTACACCAACGGAGTGGTCACTGTCACCAAAGACTCTATAAATAGAGGCCCCTGTCAATGGGGAACAAGGTCGAAAAATTTGGTCAAGAATACCAATATCAGATCCAAGGTCGACAATTGGAGAAGATCGAACAAGGATGAGTAGAGAGAGAGAGAGAGAGAGAGCCCGGAGCTCAGGCAAAGAGCGGGGATCGACGACTTCGGCATCGTGCATCCATCCACCCTCTCCTACAACCTTCGAAGCTGCTACCTGTCTTCCACGGTACTTCTTCAACATCGCGTGGTCCAAAGGCTAAAGTGATCGACCGCAGATCAGACACCTATAGCAATTTATACCCAGATTAAATAAATTGTACTCCCACATCCTCGTATAGGATTACATTGTACAAATTTGTTTGTAAACCAAAGGGCGCGGGTTTCGCACAAACCCCGTCATTGAAATACACTTTCATTCTTTCGTTTAATACCACAAACAAGGATCATCTTCACTTAGTATAGTTTTCTTACAACAACAGCTACCAGGCTAGTATCAAAATATCACCATTTTAGGCATTGTATGGACGGAGATGCCGCACTCCGTTATCATGGGATGATATTGGTGAGAAAGCCTTATTAGGACCAGAGATGGTCGTGGATGCAGTTGAGAAGGTGAAGCTCATCAGGGATATACTTCGGGTGGCATAGGATAGACAATGACATTGGGCCTATAGCTACCGGAGACCTTTGGAGTTTGAGGTATAGATTTTGTTTGTATTGGTTACGATTGCTTTTTTTAGTTATAGTGCTAAGATTGTATTTCGTGCTAGGTTAGCAATCTGGTATTCTTAAGGATTTCTCCGATACGAGATACGATTCGCTTTAGTGGAGGCGAGAAGCTTAGTCCACGATACATCGGACCCTTCGATGTTCTTGAGAGGGTCGGCGTAGTGTCCTACAGACTAAACTTATCGCCGACATTAGAGGGAGTGCACAATGTGTTCCACGTGTCGCAGATGAGATGGTACGTGGCAGATCCTAGCTAAGTACTAGATCACTCGGAGATCGAGGTTGGTCCGACTCTCAGCTACCCAGAGCAACCCGTGGAGATTTTGGACCGCAGGAAGAAAGTGTTGCAAAACCAGACGATTTCTTTGGTATGCGTCGCATGGAGGCATCACTCACTAGGAGAGAGTACCTGGGAGTGAGAGACCGAGATGTACGAGCGATATCCTTATCTGTTTGAGCCGTGAGGTATAATTCTTTCTTGCTTGTATTGATTGTTATTGGTAGTTAGTTCTTCCTTAATTTTGAGGACAAATTTTTTCTAAGGTGGGTAGGATTGTCACTCTCACTTTTTCAGCTAAGGGTAGTTTGGTAGTTTGGTAATTTGGCATAGGTATTTATTTTAGAAATATAATATTGAATAATTGTGTGATGATTGTATTATTTATTTAATTAAATTGAGCTATGATTATTGGACTTGTATTAATTGGTTCTTAGAGACTTGTGCCATATGTTAATTAGTTAGTTAGAGAGATTAGACAATATTTAGACTTGTCACATATGGACCTATTTAGATTTGTCATGACAATTAGTGAGCCCAACTTGGACTCAAGCCCATTAGTCATTTAACTAATTAAATTAAGGAGGATTAGTTTAATTATAATTAGTTAGAGACTTTCAATATACTCATCCTTAATTATTCCTCATAATACATCATGTAGGGGTATTTGGGACCTTAGCATATAGGTTGGGGAAGGAGTAAGGGGCCGGCTACTTGAAGATGGGCTTTCCTTCTCTCTTCTCCTCATTTGCATTTTATTTTTGATCCAAATTATAGATCCCCAATTTTTTATTTTCCCTCCATTAATTTTTTACACAATTCACCATCAATTACTTCTCAAATTTATCACTTTTGTAGCCTTAGAGCTTGGAGAAGCAAGGAGCACAAGGAGGAGGACCTTTGGAGCTAGAGATCATGTCCGGATCGTGTCCAATTGTATTTCCATTGGGAATCCATCTCCTAATTGATAATTTCTGAATTTTTCTCTCATTATGGCTTCTTAATTATGCATATGACCATTAGGAATGATCCCATGGCATAGGACTACATATAGGAACAAGTTCTAGGCTATTTGGCTTTGTATTGTGAGTTCTATGAGGTAATTTGGGGGTATGTTGGGAGAATTACGAATTTTGACACATCAATTGTGTGTCATGAGACCAATTAGATCTAACTAGACTTAGATCGGGGTTATAGGACTAGGTACGTATCCATAATTGGATACTTGTAGGCTGTATCATAGCATTTTGTGATACGGTGCGATACAGTACCAATTTTAGGTGATTTATATGAATTCTCTTTATTACATGTTGTAATAACTTCTAATAGTTGTAATTATATATATATGACTTATGGGAATGATCAATTATGGAGAATAAAGAGTTGGCACCTCAATGGGTTGAGTATCATAGAGATTCTATTTGGTGCACTATAGGTATTTGTTTAAATGTCTCATATTATATATATATATATATATATATATATATATATATATATATATATATATATATATGTGTGTGTGTGTGTGTGTGTGTGTGTGTGTGTGTGTATATATATGTGTGTGTGTGTATTAGTGTTTACTGTGTAAGTATCTAGTGATGTGAAGTGTGGGTGAGTATTGAACTGAACTGAGCAATTGTTAGAGGGGGAGCAATATCAGTGCAGCAACTGCAGCAGCAAGCAGTATCAGTGCAATAACTGTAGCAACAAGCAGTAGCAGTGCAACATGCATTTGCAGAGCAGCATGCTCGAGCAGTGCAGCAACAGCAGCAACTAGGCAGCAATAGTAAGGTCTTGGTTGTGTTATGCACAAGTGTGCCTGCAGTGCACACAGATGTGCAAGCTCGGGCAAGGTTGCAGGGAACTGCAATATGCAGTGCAGTAGGCAGGAGTGATTTAGGGTGCACTGCTTTGATATGCACGAGTAGCAGATGAGAGGTTGTGTTGTAGTAAGGTATTATGTTACTAGTGGTTAAGTGTTATTTGTAAGTGTGTGTGGGTATATGCAGGCTTGTGAGAAATAGAGTGAGTATTGTGAGGTATTAGGGTAATGTTAGTTAAGTATTGATACTAGGGTATCTTGGTGTATCATGCTAAGTGAATCATGAGTAGAGTTATTGTGGGTAAGTGTTAGATGTTAGGATATTATTGATATGTATATAATAATAGATATACAATTAGTGAGGAAATACTTATATACTGATGTATGTATATAAGGCTAACTAGGTAGGTATTGGGTTATGGGTATATATATATGTATATAGCTAGGTAAGGGTTATATATCAAGTTAATTGTGAATATGAATTAGGTATATGGGATACTTAATGCATGTTGACTAGTATATCTAATTATCTAAGGTATTGACTTAGAAACCTGAGTACAACCTAATGTCACCTAGTATTTACTAGTTTAGACTTGTAATTACCCTAGAAGCTAGGTATGGACCTAAAATTAAGGTAAGCACCTAGTTTGACCTAGTTCGAGTAGTGTGACATAGAAATGGCCTAGAAATTCATATTAGTGTAATTTAACTCATTTATCATCCATTACACCTAAGTGACATTGATATTTCATATATAGGTTTATGTGACACAATCTCGAACACCGAGTTATACCATTTACTCAGGACCACAGGCGAGTACATTTCTCTTATTAGTTTTTATTTTATAATAGTGTATATATCTCATGTTCTAGAACTGTATACTTGATTCTGACACAGTGGTTTCATGGACTAGTACTACATGGATCATGTTAGGAGATGTTATCCCTTACCGTGTTCAGCGGGTACTTCCTTCACATGTATTTCATCATGTAAATCGGGTTTTGATTTAGTGTACTTCATGTTCACACACTGTTCGTGTTCAGTGTGCCCATATTCGTGTTCGTAATGTGTCATGATTGGATCTATTGGTATTGGTTGGGGATGGGGATGGGGGAATAGGAGTTGGTTATGTGATCAAGTCCCAGTGTATTCGTGTATATGTCGATTACATATCATACGTGTAATCTTGTTACCATATTGTATTCGTGTTCAACCCAAACCGATCACATAATAAACTTGTATTCCATGGCACATTAGCTAGATTTTATTTATTTTTATTATATTGCAGTTATTTTATTGTATGTTCTTTATTCGAGTATATTAACTATTCACTCTATTTTATTTTATTCTGTTATTTAGTTATCGTGTATTCTTTTCTATTATCTGTTATATATGCTCGATTATGTATTTAAAACTACTTCCAGAGGTATTTACTTCGCTCCAATCCTGACTGGATATAGTTTTTAGATGATTGGATCGTAGACCAGTGTCCTACCTACTACAGACTGCAAGACGACGTTCCATTAGAGGATACTCATTTAGAGCAGGAGGACTTAGTACCAGATCCTGAGGAGGTTTAGATTATTGCTAGACTTGTATTAGACTTTTATTGAGGTTATTGGCATGTATATATTATTCCAGGCTTGTGGATGTATTGTGACTCTTTCTTTCGTTATTCCATCCTATGTGTTATCTTTCCTAGTTTGCATTATGATTGAGTATAGTTTACATTTATCAGATACCATATGGTTCCTCCATTTGGATTTGAGATGATTGACATGTACCAGGTATATATATTGTATGAGATATTTAGTTAGTAGAGTTGACCCAGACAATGTTCTACCACCGATGCTACGTCGTAGGCTGGGCGTTGCTCACTACTCGTGCCCTCATTCGTGGTGCGGGTCATGACAAAGAATCCAACCAAGGTGTCTTTCTCTGATAATTGTTGGGTATCCTGCTAAAAATAACTGAAACTATCACCAGAACTACCAAATCTCTCACAAGTAGCGGCAGTCCTCTTGGTGATGCATACTTGATCATCAAAACCTCTCCGAGTGTGAAGGCTTCAAACAGTGACATGACCCGAAGCATCAATGGAAAAAAGGTGACTGGTCCAAGCTTTAATATGGGGCAGATTCCCCTCTGATCTCCTTTCTTTCTTCTTTGAAACTTGCTGGCAAGTGCTATGGTGGCATAACACCTCTCCGTACATAGCAAGAAATCTTGGATGTTGCTATTTTAACTCCTCAAATTCTTCATTAGTCGGGGTGTACTTGTCATATGGTTCACCATCCTAGGGCAACCGTGAGACATCATACATCTCATGGAGAGCGAGCCCTATCTCTCCGCCGGGAGCAAAGAAGGTCCTGGTACGGCGGTTACACATCTCAGCCAAAGCCACAAACAACTGTGGGTTCTTATCTAATCCATAATAAGAACCTCGTATGGCGTAGTAGAGGTCGGCCATCTTTAGGGTCTGCTCATACTTTTTTAATACCCACTGCGTCAAGCCAACCCAAGAGGGCCAGTGACGCATCCAGTTGAGCAGATACACTTTTCCCTTAGGATAAGTTCCCTTGGTCAAAAGCTAGTTCAAAAAGGTGTGTGCTTCATAATATTGGACATTCGGTCCCATCTCGCTAAAGAAAGTGCTATGTGCTAGTCCGCGAAGGGAATAAGAGAATGATTTCTTGGTCGTTGCTGCTCCCTTTAGTTCAGAGTTAAAACAGATATGGCCGACCTGGGTTCCGTTCTGGTCTGGGGTTAGGTTGCCCGGCATCTTCCTTTGAAGAGGTACCATATTGAAAGCTGATAAGGGCAAATGGCGCACAATCGTAGGTATGTGCACCTGCGTTCCACCAGAGGAGAAATCCCAGGTCTCCTTGATCTTTACTACCTTGGGGTCCAAGATGGTGAGGGCATCCCCAAACAGGAAGATGGACTTCAAATGAGAGTCGTCGATCCTCCTGGAGTTTAACTGGCTAAGCAAATAGAACCAAGACTATCCAATTATCAACTTTAGCCATGCCTTAGGCTGATCCTTGTTGATCTGAGCCTGAACATTGGCCACTAATTGGTCAAGCCTAATGCCCAAGGTAGACTGAGCACGCCCAATCAGCACCTCTCTCGACGGAGCCACAGGAAAAGCCACTACAAAAACAAAACAAAAAAGTGAGAATTAGAGACATCAAGATGGCATGCTGCCAAGTCATGAAAGTTGTATACGACTAAGTCATGACAGGACTTATATGCGGCCAAGTCACGAGAGGAGACATGCGGCCAATTCATGGTAGAACCTTCATGCGGCCAAGTCACGAGAGGAGATATGCGGCCAACTCATGGCAGAACTTCCATGCGGCCGAGTCAAGACTTGTGCACGAAGCCAAAGGAAGACCCCCGCGCATAAAATATACGACATTATCATATGCGAGGATCTGTATAATAGACTGGGTATAAAATGCCCGCGTGTCCAGAGTTCTCCTCCTCCAACTCTTACCATAGATGGACGACTGAACATTAGGATAAAAAGATGGAGCCTCGTCCTCAGCTCTAGATGATGAGGCAGGACGTTTCCCCTTGACGACGGCCTTCTTGGCCCTCAAGGAAGAAGACAAGATCTTAGGGGCCATGGCAGATGCTCTGAGAAGACGACCAAATACGGAGGAAGAAAAGGCGAAGACGATGTGGAAAACAAAACTCAGCAGAAGCAAGAAGTTCTCTCTCTACTTCTCAAACCCTTATTTATAGGCCTCTAAAAGACGAAGATAGACCCTTCAAATTTTATCCTCATCTAATGACAGCTACACTCGGTTAGGCTCCCTCCTACAGCCGTCAGCACTAGGATCTGTTTGAAAGGGTGGCTCAAAATCCGAACAGAATCAACTCAAGGGACAAGGCAAATCTGATAGTTAATGAATAAGGGACGGCATGGCAGTGTTTGCCCATGCGGCTCAATGTCCATGCGGCCCGAACGTACATCATCCATGCTTCTTATTCAAAATATTTCAAACTTGTCAGTTTAAAAACTTTGAAGGGGGTTTTATAGAAGCATGGAAAAGATGCATCCATCTGCAGGTCGACCTGACATGACATCCTAACAACAAAGATGGCGCCTGACACAGAATCTGGACAAAAAAGATTTTTCTGATCGCCTCGAAGGACGAGAACACACTAAGAGACATAAGTCCCGAGGATAGTGCATATTTATGTGTACAACACGACAAAAGATCCTATGCGGCTCTGGCCCATGTGTCATAGACTCCATATGTCCCATGCGTCTCTGGCCCATGTGTTCCAGACTCCATGTGGTCCATGCATCTCTGGCCCCATGCGTTTCAGACTCCATGCGTCCTGTGCATTTTTGGCCACACGTGTCCTAGATTCCACATCGACCAAATCTTGCTGTTACAACTGAGTGATTCTCTCCAACCAAATAGAGACAACGCGTCCACTTGACCAAATTGCACCTACAACAGATGGAACCACCTAGATATTCAACAATAAAAAAATCTTTAAAAATATCCACGTGATAGTTGAAGCCTGGCCTTATGCACATTTGTAACTCATTTATGTTAGGAGAAGATACGTGGAGACTCTCAACGTCCATGCGGCCCAAAATCCATGCGGCCACTAAACAACTATAAATAATATGGTATTACCCTCATAAAAAAGGCTGGCTGACTATCTGTGAATCTACACTCAAAGGAGAGAGAAAAGTTGTTGCATCAGATTGTCCATGGAGTAAAGAGAGTTGCTACACTCCTAACCCTCCATTATCACCCCCAGAAAATAAAATTGTACTTAGATTATCTTTTAGGACTCTTTTTTGTACTTTCTTAGTTTGTTAATCAAATCCAGTTCTTTCAGTTCTCTTTTTGATTTAAATGGCAAACATAGGGGCATTTTTATTGCGCTGGTTTTCTTGTTCATTTTTGATGCCGTTTAGTTTCTTTCTCGTTGGTTTTATGAATTACTTTTTCTTGAACAATTTTGATAGATTTTTTTACTTTGTTCTTTGAACTTCGCATTTCGTATCAAATTCTGGGAGACCGAGGCAAGGAGATATTGATTATTTGTTCGTTCGTGTAGGTGATTTTGTAGGTGACACGCGAGCGGAGTCTTGAAGATCTCTCCCTTTCTCTCTCCCGATTCACCAACTTGTGAGTGACCTTACTTTCGATTAGTTATCCCTTCTTTCAAATCTTCACTCTTAATAATCTGACTTGTTGTGCATTCCGATCAACGATACCATCATAATAATTAATGAGTTAAAGATAATAAGAAGTAGACCTGAAACACGGATGTTTACAGTATAGAAATCATCTAATGATCACCTTATTGTGTGCTTGTCCGCTATGCATGTACATATTTACATTTCAGTTATAGCTTGAACTCATTTATCTATAACTGTGCAATGAGTAGTATATATTTGCAATATGATCACTTGAGTAGATAAACTATACTATCAGAGTATGCTATAAAGTTTATTTCCTTATGTTGTCTTACATATCTTATTTGATAACTTAGTTTGAGATCATGCATGGTCAAGGACAACTTGTGCATAAAAGTAGAGTTCTACAAACGGTCGTCGGGGCACTAGGACCGCTTCGGCATAGGTAGAATATTTGCTAGCTGAAGTCCTAGCATTGGATAAGTCGGGACGTCCGCTAAGGGCTAGCTACCCGAAATGGAAAGACAGATGAACCTCCCTCGTTCGATCAGTGACCATGCTATATATATTTAAACTGTGCAAACTAACTATGTCTTTGTGGCAGGGAAGATCATAGTAAGTTTTGTAGAGGTGGTTCAGATGGCGCAGGTAAAAGTTATCGAGCGGTGGCACATTTTTGTTATGTTATTTCATTTCTATCACATGTTTGTAAAAATTAACTAAGGCAAGATAGAAAGATCGCATAATAATAATGTTGCACATTCATATGAATATTGTATCGATTTGGTGTATTGGGTTAGCTCACCCTCACCGGTACTTTTCTTAGTACTGACCCTCGTTGCAGAAGATTCCCCAAGCCAAGGTGATGCAGCGAGGAGCTGAAGCTTTTCCCTACCTTTTATTGTTTTGACGCGTTCGTGTTTGTGACTTTTAGAGCGCGCATAGATATTCTTTGGAGCTCGCACATACCCTTTTGAAGCTCCGAGGTAGTCCTGTCAATGGTTGACCAAAAATTCGTATTTGATCCGCATTCGAACTGATAATATCCAAAATTTTATATTTATCGGATATCAGATGTGGATACGAAAAGTGTCATATCCGATCCGATAATAGGATAATTAAATATATAAAATATATTTAATTATATATTTAAATGGTGTAGATTATATTTGATAGAATCAAAGGTTTGGATTACAACTTACAATCCTAAAACTATATATATATATATATATATATATATATATATATATATATATATATATATATATATATATATATATATATATATATATATATATATATATATAAACGGTGTAAATTATATTTGATAGAATGAAATGTTTGGATTAAAAATTATAATTCTAAAACACTTATATGAATCCTTATTGGTTAGGATATTATTCGACATCCGATAAAATAAATGGTAGCGAATATGGGAGCCAAAACTCATATCCGATAGTTATCGGTTAGGATATGGTAATACCAACATCCGACTGATAAGCTACCATTGAAAGGCCTACTCCAAGGTGATGGTACAAACTCACACCCAATGTGGTTTGTCTTTTGGAAATTTAGTAAGGGATGTAATGTATGGATCGACTATCTCATTTTTGAGTCCATCTTGTAAGCCCGCGCGATACCCCTTTACTTTTGAGTCAAGAGTTTGTAACAAAGATGTTCATTATCAATAAAGAGAACTATTTTTATTTTAATGTGTGCTATTCCATTTGCGTACTCTGTTGCATGTATTTCTAAAGTATATCATTATGCCTAGGCCTTATGCGGGCGTGCCTTACGCTCGTACGACATCATGCTAGGACGATTATCGTTTTAAAAATTGGGGCATGACACTACGTCTACACCTGGGAAAATATCCGGATCCAGGTCCTCAGAGGGACGTAACAAGATACAATAAAAGTATGCCATGAATAAAACTGCAATAAACATCCAACAAGGTTCGTAACTATTCTAAGTAAAATGCACTTTTGAGAAAACTTTCATGTGTATGGACTATCTCGCTAAAATATGGGATGGGCATAGTTCTCTCAAAGATCCAGGGGCCACGGGCATAACGTCAATCGTCAAAGGCCATCTATAAATATAGGGTCATAACACATCGTGTCTCCAGCGAATCTTATGGCTAAATAAAGAAAAGTGTAAAGGAGTCAAATATGGTTACTCATTGTTCTTCCCTCTCCATGCTCTATCAATGTCATATCCACAACATAATACCTCTAAATAACTGTGAAGTCTTCTAGCATATATTTTTTATTAGCAGTTACTTCCTATCATACGTCCTACATGTATCGATGGCCAGTCAATACGCAAGTCCGTGTTCTACATGAGAATCACAGCTCGTATAACACAAGTGTCAGGGCCATATGAAACATAAAGATGCCTCAAAATTATGGGGTGGTCTCATAACTCTAGGTCGACAAGCATAGTAAAAATAAGAGACAAATAAATGGTGCATATCGTCGTTGCACCCAAGTATTTTTTGGACGCACAGTTTAATAATATTAATAATTAAGAAAATAAATGACAAAAATGAAACATGCATAAATGAATATAAACAAGCAGTAATCGTGGCAATGTATACTTACCTGGCAATGTATACTTGCCTGATAGTTATTTGGTGCTGAAATGACGTGTCATGACCCACAGTCGGTGTAGGGGCACGAGTACGTGAACAACGCCCAGCCTACGTCGCAGCATCGATGGTAGAACGTTGTTTGGGTAAACTAGACTATCTAACAATAATGATCATCAAGGTATATAATGCCACCAATAAAATATGAATATTCAATCATAGAACTATAGGATGGAACAACGCACGGATATGATATAAAGAACTAAAGAGTCAAAATATATCTCACAAGACAAAGATAAAATCTAATGAGTCTTAAATATAATAAAATACTAACTGTCAAAGCTGAAGACAAATCTAGTATAATATAAGCCAATCTATTAAGCTACTAGTAAAGTGTCGGTTGTCTCAACCGGGATGAGTTTCTCCTGAGCCATAGTCTCTAGCTCTAAGTCTATTACGTCCTGAGGCCCGTAATGAGTGGGGTACCACTCCTCAGTATCATCTGGAAAAAATATATCCAGTCAGGAAATGAGTAAAGTACACATTTAGTAGTAGTTCCAATAAATGATAAAAATGATGTAGCAATAAATAGAGAGCATATACAAGATGAATAGAGCATGGTAGAAATATACAGGAATAAGAAAATACGAGAAATACATACAAGAGTTACAAACATCATATATGGAAATAAAGAGATGCAACTATCTAAGTGAGTGAGTAATAGTGACAACATATGATCGGCTTGGGTACTGCTCAAGAACCACGGGTCTTGTTAATCATACGTGCGGTGTATGATTAACATTATACAAGAAAATAAGAACTGCGAGGGTATGATCATATATCTACAATAAATACTCTCCACCCAGGACTGGTATAGTGGATCTAATCCATGACACGCTACGATACGGGATTCCATGAGAAGGGAGCTAATCTTCTCATGAATCAGTGTCCATACATGTACCAAAATAATGGGGCTCGCACAAGAAATATGCCAAGAACTACCAGGAATAATATCTCATGACGGGATCCAAGAATACCAATCCATGAAACCAAGTGTCAGAAGAATCAAGGATATCTACACTAAATATAAAAAATATAAAGGATATCATAAACGAAAAACTGTCAGAGAATATACTCGCTTGGAATTCGGTGAATAGTATTAAGGATGTCCAAAACGGTACCTCGAAGACCTAAATTTGGAATATCATATTAATACATTTTTTTGGAATGAATACAAGTTAAACTAATCCCAATCTAGGTTATAAAGCCAATTCTAAGTCAAAACAGTCAAACTAGGTCAACTCTAGGTCAACTCTAGGTCAAACTTGGTCAACTAGCTATTTCTAGGTTATATGAGTACATCTCTAGGATATTGGGTCCATACACTATGTATCTAGGCTATACTAGCTATATTAGAATACTAGGATATCAATACTATACCGTACAGTAAGATACATAATATATAATATGAAAATACTATACAAAATATACAAATATAATATATAGTAGTATCTCCTAGCTAACTAACACTAAATGGATACCTTGTCTTTGAGCCAACTCAGTATCACACTATGTATACCCCTCTTGATACACAATTACCCGTTACCTTACCATTATCTTGGTATCATAAGGTAATACTAGACTTGTATTAAACTCACTAACATCTATACTAACCAATGCATATCAGATTATACCATATACATATATCAACTAATACTAATATTCATATCAACCTAACTAACAATACTTAACTTCTAACTTCTTAATTGGACAACTAACTAAACTACTAACTAATCCACTTCAGTGTGCAGTGCACACATGACAAAACTTCCCAAACAGTTCCCAAATCACCCATCTCCTTTTGTATCATTGATACTTTTCCAATAACTACACACCACAAGTGACTAATACCCCATGTGCAGTCCAAAACTGAACACTAATAGAGTATAAATCAATTCATCAAATACTTAGAGTGCATCGCACCCGTATCACACTCAATCTATGATACGCTTGCGATATGACTCTAATACACCACCAAATGCATCATAAATGATATGAACAAGATTAGAATCCTAATTATGAACAATATAAAATGCTAGCTACACAACTACGTGTCCATAGTAAAATAAGACATGCACAAACCCCCGTGTCGAAGGAAAAACCCCCAAATCAACCTATATCACCAAATTATCATGATATGGCCTACACGTATCCATATGTGGACATGACACTAGTCTCACACAACCAAACACATGTCAATTTGGTCTAATTGACCTATTGACAAATATATGATATGTCAATCTCGGAATTTCCCTAAAATTGGCACAAAACTCATCATAACTTCCAAAATAAGGGTCCCTAGTAGTCAATTCTTCTTCCTATAGGTAGCCCTAGTATATGAGACGGTTACTAATGATTTAATGACAAAAATATAGTCTAATTAGAAGGGAAAAACTAAATTATAAATATTGGAAGATGGATTCCCAATGCAAGTCTCCAATAGATGCAAAGAGTCCTCAATTTTTCATGACCCGCACTTGGTGAAGGGGCACGAGTACGTGGGTACGTCCAGCCTACACCGCAGCATCGGCGGTAGAATGCTGTCTTGGTCATCACTAACTAACTAGCATCTCGCACAATATATAATATGTCAATAATATCTGAACTCCAAGGAAGAGGACAATATGATAATAATTGTATGATAAATACTCAATCATAATTCTAAAGCACGATAAGATATCAAAGAAGTCTAACATAATTATGAAGTCTAAACATCAATAACGTCCAATAATATCAACAATAACTAAGTCACAAATATAAGCCGAAAACAAATCCAGTACCAATGCAAATAAAAACTAACTAGGGTAACTAGTGATTCCGGCTAGACCTCTCGGCAATCACTCCTGAGCTACTGGGTCCAAGGATGCACCATCAACCTCCTGTAGTCCATAATATGTCGGACACCAATACTCCAAGTCCTCTGAAAAATATTATCCAGTCAGGATTGGAACGAAACACCACTAATAGTAGTTCTAATTAATTGGCAAAGACTATAAAACAGTTATAGTAAGTAATACTTGATGAGCAGGAAAAGAATGAATCAGAGAATGAAATAAAGCAACATCTATCTAAATAGCAATGAAGGTAAATATGGTAAACCAGAGAGCATGGCAATAAAGATTGTAAATAGAGAAGAATTAAACTAAACAGATATGATGTGAGTCCAGCAAGTATAATATGAAGCCAACAAGAATATAACTAAACTAGTGTGTTTTAAAATACCGCTTTTGACATGTAAACGACTAGGGGTAAAACGGCTCATCGCACACTTGGTGTGCTACTGCTATCATTCTTTATTAGACCAGAAGAGGTGATTCCAGATTTTTAGGAATGTTTACATGTCTACTCGAGTATTTTCCTGCCCCAACTAGTATAAATGAATCCAGGTCCCGACATGTAAATCAAATATGAGTCCAGCCAGATAAAAGTAAGTGATGCCAGTAAGTGAGTCCTGATGTGATGCCAGTAATGAGTCCTGAAGTAGAGGCCAGACAAGTATAAAGTACGTATCACAAGAAATTGAATCTAAATAATACTAATCCGTGTATCCATAGTGTCGAGAAATCAGTTAAAATAATACTATAGACCAAAATCATAGAAATTATCAAATAATAGAAACTATCAGAGAATGTACTCACCTCTGGTCCCGAGCAAAAGATGTAACTCAGTATCCAAGCTAGTGTCATAAGCACCTATATATGAATATCATGTCAATTGGTGTAAAGAATGATAGATGAGCTATAAATGCACTAAATATGATATGCTAGGCCATTACTAGGTCACACTAGTCAAACTAGGTCTAACTAGGTCAAAGGTTGACTTTTAAGGTCAAACTAGATTTCTTGGTTAAATATCTAGCTATACTAGGTCATACCTAAGTTATCTCTAGGCTTCTAGGTCATTCTAGTAGTTTACTAGCTCTATACACTATAGTATATACTAATACCCATTATATAGATTAATACCTTAGTCGTACCATAATACCCTAGCTAGGCCAATACCTTGGTAACATACTAGTTATCTTGGTAACCTAGTCTCACACCAATCACTAATAACACACACCCTCTCCTCGATACACACTTGGCATCACTAATCTATGGTTGATACCCAATTTTAAAACACAGAGATCTATCTAGCTGATACCTACTACTAATACTTATCTGCAACTCTAACTGTCTTATAATACCACTGACTTCTAACACAACCATTAACAAATGATAACTAACTGATATATTACTCTAAATAAGGCTAACTTAGAAGTGCTTCAACATCACACTAATTCCTGAACTAACATTTAACTTAACTGGCACTAAACACTGAACATACACACCATACCTCATCTCTTGGCACACACACAGAGTGTGTACTGACCTGAGCTCTACCCCAAATACTGCTTTATGCCCTCTCTTGCCACACCCCAGTACTTGGTTAAATCCTTCCAATTGCTGCACTTAGCAGCAAGTTGTTGTTGCTGCCAAATGGGCAATATGCCCGACCAATAAGACTTCTGCTACTTGAAGCTAAGGCTTCAAACAAAAGATATACCGAATAAACACATACCCAGGTGTCAAGGATACCTGATCATGCTCTCCCTTTTCTTCTAATTCACTGCTGAGCATCAGTTCACTTCTTCTAAGACAAGAACCAACATATATATATATATATATATATATATATATATATATATATATATATATATATATATATATATATATATATATATATATATATATATATTGATCTTCTCATTACAATCTCCAAGTAACCTCTCTTTACTGATACACTAACTGATCAAGCAATTATTTCAGTTGTTCTCCCTATAACTCGACCCCAACACCAGGTATCCACATTAACTAATGCAATGCTCAGATGCAATGCATGTCCAAGTAATCATGCCACTTCATCTATACACACCCAACTTGATATCAACACTCATCCTCTCACTGTCCCACACATCCAATTATATTAACACCCTCTTACTGTTATTCCTCTCGTTTGAACACATCTCTCAATCAATCACTAAACACCCATCTTCCTTTGAACAACTGACACAAAGCTATCTGCTACCTGGCCTAACTCAGTTACTGTACTTTGACAGGTACAGTTCAATCCTTGCTGCCTGAGCTCAAGTGCTTGAGTATACAAAAGGATGCCATGCTGATAACTCAGCAACCTACACTCCGCTCATCAGTGTATCCATGATACCACTTCACACCTAGCACCCTCAAGTTGACCTCACAGTTTATAGTAAACATTCTGTACTAAACACCTCCAAACAACTGTCATAGTAGAATTTCCCCTTACATAGTGCCCAAGCCCAACATCAAGTACCACCATCACAACACACAGTCTAACACCCTGTGCTCCCATCTGTACATCAAGATCATATACTCTAACAAGCCTTCTTCTTTAATTCAACACACAAAGCTCTAGACACAATACGAACACAGGTATATATGATCAACTAACACACATACAATCATAAACGAGCCTCCACTGCTTGCAAATTGATCTCCGAACATAGAGACATCTGAACACAGGGATCCTCCACTCATTCCTATTGTCACGACACATCCTAACACACAAATACCCCCCCAAACATGTAAATACATGTAAAACCATATATATATATATATATATATATATATATATATATATATATATATATATATATATATATAATTATCTAAAATAATATTGTCACGACCCGCACCCGATGTAGGGATGCAAGTCGGGAACAACGCCCAGCCTACGCCGTAGAATCGGCGGTAGAACATTGTTTGGGTAATCTATCTAGCAATATAATAAGCCACCAACAATATCAATATACGCAATCACAGATCTAAGATGGAGAATAGCAAGAATATGATAAAAGAATAGAATAGTCACAATATAACTCATGAGTCAAAATAATAACATCAATGAGTCCGAGAAAAATACTAAACTGTAAGCTGGAGACAAATCCAGTACAAGAGAATAACTAAGATACTATAAGTCCCGGGTCATCTGTCTCAGTCGGGATGAGTCTCTCCAGGGCCAGGGTCTCTGACTCTAAGCCCACAACATCCTGAGGCCCGTAATGAGTAGGGTACCACTCCTCGGTGTCATCTGGAAAAAATATATCCAGTCAATAAAGGAGGAGAATACATCTCTAACAACAGTTCTAATCAATGATATAAACTATGTAACAGTAAATAGATGTGAATATACAAGATATAACAATAGATACAAGAGATATACAATAAAGGAAATACTGGAAATAAATAAGAGAATGAAAAATATAGCAATGAACAAGAATACTAATGACTAAGTGAGTGAGTACTAGCTTTAACATGTGATCAACTTGGGAACTTGTACAAGGAACTTGCACAAGGATAAGGGCCTGGTTAGTCATACGTGCGGTGTATGACCAATACTCACAAGGAACAAGACATGCACAAGGAGGCTATGATCATATATCTACACTAAAATACTCCCCAACCCCAGACTGGTATAGTGGATCCAACCATGGTACGCTATGGCACGGGATTCTCTAGGAAGATTATAAGTCTCCCCGAGAATCAGTGTCTGTATATATACAAGAAATAATGAAACAAGGCATGCACAAGATACACCATATATACCAAGAAATAACATCTCATGACAAGATCCGGATATACCAATCCGTATAACCATCGTATCAAGAAATTAAGGATATCTACATTAGATATAATGAACATAGAAGATATCATAAATAAGAAACTATCAGAGAATGTACTCGCCTGAAGTCTGGTGAATAGTATCACAGATGTCTGGTATGGTGAAGACCTAGATATGGAATATAATATCAATACAAGGTTTCAGAATAAAATAAGTTAAACTAGTCAACTTCTAGGTCATAAAGTCTTTTTTAAGTAAAAATAGTCAAACTACCTATTTCTAGGTTGTATGAGTCTAATTCTAGGATATTGGGTCCATACACTATAAAACTAGGCCACACTTAGTTAATCTAATATACTAAGAAATCCCTAAGATACCGTATCTCAGGATACGCAAATAATTAAAGATAGAATACCATATTATGCATATCGAATCAATATTAAAATACTAATCCTAATTACTATTGCTATGTGGATACCTTGGCTTTGAACCAACACGGTATCGCACCACTAAACTCCCATCTTGATACTCGAACCTAATACCTTGAGTATCCTTCAATACCTTGACACTTACCTCGGTATCTCAAGGTAAATGTGATCTTAGTATATATTAGCTACCCAAACTAACTATATACTAGTAGGTATATATCAATACAATATCACCTACTATACTAATTACCAACTACTAGTATATACTACTAACTATCCAACTAATCTCTAACTACTAAGCAACTAATACATACATATACATACCTACATAATAACTTACTACCAAAAGCCCTCATACAACATAGATACATATAGTTAAGAATATAACTAATACACCTATCTATATAACTATTAACTAACAAGCATTTAACTAACTACTACTAGCTAAACTTAATACTAATTATCTGAACACTCATCCATCTATTAGCTAATCTTACCTGAACCAAACCTCGCTGATACACCTCTGTTGAAGCTGATGTTGCTGCTCTTCCTGTGCAGTTCCACTGCACAGTTGTTGTAGTGTCTCTCCCCTTGCTGAACTGCAGTGCTCAAAGCCTCTGCTATGCACACAGAGTTTTACTGTGTTGTAGCTTTGCTGCTAGCTGCTGCCTATGCAGTGCATTGCTGCTGCTGCAGCCCACAATGTTGCAGCTATGCTTATTGTAAATGCCCAAGTTGCTGTTGTTGCATTTGTTTTGCTTGCTGCAGAGTATTCTGACGAGCGCGATACCACGAGTCCAGTGGCGCAAGTTTCGTCGCATTCTGACGAGCGTGCACTAAATGCACAGGGCTTTTGCAAAAGTTACGATACGGGGAATTTTCTGCGGATACGGGATGATTCCGACGCGCACACGCTTCCAAATCAGTTTTTGCAAAAACCCACACGTCCGGGTATACTGTGCGCACCTTTTGGTACACTTGGTACACGATGGGGCGGTCCCGTTTGGCAGAGCGCGCTCCGTATCACAAATTTTGAAAGATGGAAAAAATATATTTTCGGAGTTTTCCAACTAATTTAATTCTACACACAGCAATTAATAAATTATTATATTTGACAGGAAATAAACTAGGTTAAGTGGTCTTCGCATACCAAAAAGAAAAACTGAATTCAGATCTCTGTGGTGGGAGATACGAGTTCGTGAACATAGGTTATCGCAACAAAATTTTCTGAGATTAAATGTCGTGATTTTTTATCGACTTGGAGTCAATTTTCGCCCAGGTTTACGCGTTGTTCGAAGTAAACTAATATACAATATGGGAAGGGGGATAGGTCATAAATGTACTGGTGAAGACGGGGTTGAGTTTGGTCGAGCGATGGAGCGGGAAACGGAGCGGTGGTTGACGGCGGACGCGGTGGTTGACGGCTGACGCGATGGCTGGGGCTTCGGGCGGCGGTGGCATGGCGGTCTGGGGTCGGTGCTCAGGTGATGTCGTGAGGATGAAGAGGTGTTAGGGTTTGGGGTTTGGTTACGAAGGATGTATTATAAAGCCGGGGGGGTCGGGTTATTCACGCGCTCGGGGGGGGGGGGGGGGATTTATATGCAGCCGCTGCTTCTGTTGTTTCAATTCAAACGGGTGCGGGTCTTAGAGTAGGTTGCGGGTTAGGTTTTAGGGTATAACGGGTAGTGGGCTATTGGGTTAGGGTTTAATATATGGGTTTGGGTTAAAGGTCCACGCGGGTTAGGATCCATTTGATTTTATTTTTTCTTTCTTTCTTTTTCTAAATTAAATTCTATTTCTTTTCTAATTATTTTAGAATAAAATATATATATATATATATATATATATATATATATATATATATATATATATATATATATATATATATATATAGCAAATTTTAGAATTTATAATAGTGCATTCAATTAATTTGTCAGTCGTCCATAGGGTCTCCTACATGGAATAAATTAGGAAAAATTATTATTGCTCCATAAATCTCCTAAATACATAAACACCTAAAATAAAATTTAAATAAATTCTATTTTTTCTAATTAGCTCATAATTACTACAAATCAATTAAATAATTAATTAAAAGATTAATATGGTTTTTAGAATTAGGGATTTTATATTCTACCCAACTTATAAAAATTTTATCCTCGAAATTAAAACTAAGCCACGATAGAAAGTCAAGGTTGGTATAAGATAGAGATTTACAGCTTATCATGTACCTTCCTCCATCCTAACCTCCATGATTTTCCAATTGTCATTGGGATGTTTGGAAGGCTATAATTTGTATTGTTTAAAATGCAAGGGTAGGGTTAAATGAGGGGGCAATGTTGCGCGTTGCACATTCCAAAATCATGGAGAAAATTTATATGAAGGAAAAATGTGTTTCTTCATGTGTTGTCCAATGGTATGGACAGCTTAATACAATTTTTGCATAAAAGCGCCCAACAATTAGAAAATTGCACAAAGATGGAAATTGGGTTTAAATTAATCAAAATTAATGCGCAACGTGTTCTTGAATTAATTAGAAGTACATGGGGATAAAATTAGGTAGGACACAAGTGTCATGGACATAGAGGGCTCAGGATAGGATATTATAAAAAATTGGGTTGCACAAAATGGGTTAAGATTGTGTCTCCAAATTTCGATTGGAACGCACAAGGATACAAGTTGGAATTAATTTAGAATTAAGAAATAACGTCCGCGACGAATATTGTGCGACTAAAATGTAGCACAAGAGAGCATAATTATAAGTTACACAAAGCTCAGAATAGATGGCGGGATGTCTAGGACAAGGATGTGAAGTTTGTAGGGAGGCAATGGCTAGTGTAGTGCTCTAATTATTGAAGCAATGGTAATGGTACGCTAAGTAGTATAAATATTGTATAATTAAATGTCGTGTCCTATTTCCAATTGGATACAAACTAGCCATAGTTTCTCTATCTAACCAAGTAGGCCTAATTTTGGGTGAGGGAGTTTACAATCTATCCAACTTAAAACAATTTTATCCTAAAGATTAAAATAAGGCATAATTTGTTAATCCTTCATGTACATAAGGCAAGTCCATCGCAATCTCTTTGCGATAATTAAAATTCTAATCAAATCCATCGCAATCACTTCAAGGTTAAGATAATCACTGTTCCAATCAAAATTCAACCTATTGTAATCTCTTCTCACTTTTTCCAAATTATCAATATCCAAATTTAAATTAAATCTATATAATATCTTTAAGAATTAAATACGCATATAAATTTTACATCACGATCTCCAACTATCATAATCTCCTCTAGAAAATATTTCTAACCAAATATTATTCCTATCTTCAACTTATGAATTTTTGTACTCTTCAAATTTTAAATTCAATTTACATCCTTAATATTTCAAATTGGTAATCCAACAATCAAAATTTAACCTTCAATTCAAATCATCAAATTTGGAATTTAATCCGTCAATGTTCATGTTTTAGAGTTCTATTTATTTTCCTCAAGATTTACATCGATGATTCAACCTCCAATTCTCAAAAATTTAAATCATGTGCTCAAGTATAAATATTTGGTTTGCCATATCAAGGTTTTTAAAATTCATCAAATCATCATCATCTTAATCCTTCTTCTTCTTTTTTATAAATTTTTTTTTTCAAGATTTAAAATGGCTTAATCTCTCAATCTAATCCTACTTGATCACAATCTAAAAGAATTTAACCTCAAATTAACAATGCGACTTCTACCCAACTTAGAATTTACTCACTTATCATATAAGGCTATACACTTAAGAAAAATATTCCTTAATTTATTTACTCATGTCATTCAATCCTCAAAACTTTAACACCAATTATATCATATATGATATGCCCTTAATCAATTATAAAAGATAGTCACCAAATAATGCGATTGGCCTATGGGTATCTCTAGTACTATCTGTATATCAAACTTATACCAAGTACGAGATTTCGTCTTTCCGAAATAAGGGAAGACGGAGATCAATAATAAAGAGTTCAAGGGAGAGGTAATAGAATAGAAGTATGGGGATCAAGGCGTTTAAAGAATTCAAATGGAAATTGTTAAGGCAGTTGTGGATTGAAATCCTATTTTGGTAATTTTTTGTTCGCATGCTCGTATTAGTACAGTTATGTAACCGATACGATACGCTCAGACATGTCTAGAGGGCAAGTATATTCGTCTACTAATCACTATATATCTCAATCCACGTAAAGTAGTTATGCGAAGGGCGAACCAAGCGCACTAAGGTTAGCTAGACCCTAATACACTGATTCTAAAATGTATTAGTGTAGTACTCCAATAATACATGTCATAAACAAGCTCGATAAGGGATAAGCTTGCAAAACTAGGCTATAATAGCAGCATAAGTCAAGGTAGTACAGAAATTATAAATACGCTTGATTATGATGAGAGAAAGTACAAATAATTCAATTTCACAAAGAAGATAAGACTCTACAATCTCTATAGTTGTCATTCTAACTCCTTGTCTAAGTCGTTCGTCAACCAAATAGGGTATGGGCCTCTAAGTTCCTACAGTCTGAATAAACATTATCTTCTTATGCTAGCATACAGTTATTGTCATTCAATTACACTATAATAATATGTCAAAAGGACTATGTGATACTATGTTGTGAGGCATACTACCCAACTTAAAGAATTAACTAATACTGTGACGGTCTTAAGGGGATCCTACAAAATAATATTGTTCTTGTAAATAAGGTATAAACTCTGGTTAGGGTATATGAGAAAAGATTTGGGTACCTATTAGGATATCCTATTGCATTATATAGTTAATGGTCATCTTAAGTCTTAGTCATAGTGCTTATGGAACAAGTGTCAATAGTAAGAATGGAAAGGTTACTAGCCTCAAGAAAAAAGGGGATATAACTCATATCGAGGTGGGTGTACAATTTATGCGATTTAAAACTGAGGGATAATCATCGATCACAATCTACAGGAATAACTCAAAACTATCGAGTTCTAATTACCAAGCACAAAAATTTAAAATTTAAGATTATAACTATAATCCTAGCAAACTATATATATCCTAGTATAGAATAAAATCACTCGGTCTACAACTAGAAGTATCAGGTGGCACGATTTAAAAGATAAAAAAAAGAAGAACATAATTTAGTCGTCGCACAATTAGCGAATGTTAAGGTCGCAGAGGAATAATATATGAAATTAAAATAGAGGGCTCTAGATAGCATCATAGTTTTCTAAGGGGGAGTGGTATGCTAGTTGCTATGTTCGAGGTATGATCAAGGAAAAAGTGTTGATTATATTCCTCTAGGCTTCCTAAGGTGATGTCTACTAATAATAAGACAATGATCTAAGTTTATAGTTCTAATATTATCTCACTATAAAAGTTAGGTTTAGTCCAATTGTTAAATCTTGGATCTCTATTGGTTCCTTCATGCTAGGGTCAAACACTATGGTCAAATTTCTAACTGACTCTAGTAGTGTTTATACTATCTCAAGTCATCCCTAATTATCAAGGGATAATGGTCAATCCATCTACAGGTTAGGGTGTTATGGTTCATTAAGTATTCTAACTCAGTGATGTGTCAACACTCTAGTTGTACTCTTAATAGGAAGATTACCCTACTTATCATCTAACAACAGGGACTTCTATATTTTAGGAGGGGGCTATACTTAAGGAACTATTAGGGAAGTACATAAATCAAGCAGGATGCAACTATTCAAATAGAACAGATTGGAAGAATGTGAGTCATAGTCAATAGTGGATGAGATCCTATATTCTAATCCTATTTGCAAGCTTGCTCGGTACAGTAACGTAACCGAGACAATATGCTCTCGACCTGCATGGGCTACCACTAAAAATATGTCATGTCCCAGTCCCAAAATACGTTGGACTAGGACACGTAAGCATGCCAGCCGCATGGTTATGGCACTCCAATATATGGAAACCATAACGCATACATACGCTGTATTATGAATATCAATCCACAAGTGGTATAACTCTATCACAAGTCACAGGGTATAATCTAAATCTCATCCACAGAATCATATATAAATAAATAACCAATATCTATGAAACTAGATCTCAATATAAAGTATCTAAGATGATAGTCGGATGGAAACAAATTTATTGTCGAACTAGAATATATAAGTATAACACAACAAATATAATATAATAATATCAACTAACAACCACGGGGCTCGAAGTGAAGACCTCCTCGAAACATATGTAACCATCCGAACCTACGCTCCTACGAATACTCAAGAACAGATACACCTGGAAGGGGCCAGGTCCTCAGAGGGACATAAAAAGATACATAAAAGCATGCCAATAAAGTACTAAAATAAATATCCAATGGGTCACCTAACCGTCTAAGTGAATACAGTTTAAGAACAACTTTCCCAACGCGTGGGCTATCTGGCTAAAAATAGGATTGGCATGGTTATCTTGGAGATCCAGGGGCCTACAAAGTATGTCGTATTTTGAACGGCAGAGGCCGCCTGATAATATATAATATATAGTGGTCATCACCACCCGTTTCTTCGGCGGAGAATCCGGGCGAACAAGGGAAAGTGCAAAGGAGCCCACACGCCTTACTTGTTGTTCTCCTCACCCCATGCTCTAAGCATGTCACATCCATGACACGATAATACCTCTAATAACTGCCAAGTCTACTAGCATACAAAGTTTCTAACAGCAGTTATCCTTAACGCACGTCCCATACGTACCGATGATCAGTCAATACGTACGTCCGTGATCTATATGAGACTCACGACTCATGTAAAAATGTGTCATAGTCAAATGAAACCTAATGATGCTTTTATGATAATGGAGCGGTCTCATAAACAAGGTCAATGCATATACATAATAAAAACAATCACGACGACATCGTCGTTGCACCCAAGTTCCCTTGGACGCGTATTTTATATAGCAATTAAAATATATGAACTAAAGACAGAAAAAAAAGATGCATGCAACATATGGAATATGAATAACAATACAATTGCAAGATATACTTGCCTGGCAAGAGAGCTACAAATAACGTCCAGATGTCAAACACCAAGAGTCAGAAACTACGGCCTCAGAATGAACGTCTTCGGATGCTAAAATAAACATCACCAACGTTCCCAGAATAAGAGAAATAGCTAAAAATTACTACCCTTTCGTCCAATTTGGATACAGGGGCAAAACAGTAATTTCGGGTCAAAGTGGGGTCCCCATGTAGCCCACTTTGTACCGAAAAGCGTGCTAGGGATAAAGGTCTCTAAATGGGATAAATTATAGGTCAAACGAACTCTAAAAGTCAGTACAAACTCAACGGTATGTCCAAATATGGATTCCGGTGAGCCGAACACAATTTTGCCCAAAAAGTCAACCGTGGGGCCCGCCAATAGGTGACTTGGTCAACTGTCTCAGAATTGCGTAAAAATTGGGTCACGGGACCGGCGCGATACCACGAGTCCAGTGGCACAAGTTTTGTCGCATTCTGACGAGCATGCACTAAATGTGCGGGACTTTTGCAAAAGTTGCGATACGGGGAATTTCCTGCGGATACGGGCTAATTTCGATGCGCACACGTGTCCAAATCTGTTTTCGCGAAAACTCACACGCCCGGGTATACTGTGCGCACCTTTTGGTACACTTGGTACACGACGGACCGGTCCCGTTTGGCGGGGCACGCTCCGTATCACAAATTTAGGAAGATGGAAAAAGTATATTTTCAGGATTGTTCAACTAATTTAATTCTACACACAGTAATTAATAAATTATTATATTTGACAAAAAATAAACTAGGTTAAGTGGTCTTTGCATACCAAAAAGAAAAACTAAATTCGGATATCTGTGGTGGGAGATACGAGTTCGTGAACATAGGTCATCGCAACAGAATTTTCTGAGATTAAATGTCGTGATTTTTCATCGACTTGGCGTCGATTTTTGCCCAGGTTTACATGTTGTTCGAAGTAAACTAATATACAATATGGGAAGGGGGATAGGTTATGAACGTATCGGTGAAGACAGGGTCGAGTTTGGTCGAGCGATGGAGTAGAAAATGGAGCGTGAACACAGGTACGCTGCAGTCAAAATCTGTCGCGGGGCTGTGCGCGTCACGCGGCGGCGATTCCTACTCCGGCGGACGCGGTGGCTGGCGGCGGACGCGGTGGCTGGGGCTCCGGTCGACGGTGGCGTGGCGGTCTGGGGTCGGCGCTCAGGTGATGTTGTGAGGATAAAGCGGTGTTAGGGTTTGGGGTTTGGGGTTTGGTTACGAAGGATGGTATTATAAAGCCGGGGGGGTCGGGTTATTCACGCGCTCCGGGGGGGGGGATTTATATGCAGCCGCTGCTTCTGTTATTTCAATTCAAACGGGTGCGGGACTTAGAGTAGGTTGCGGGTTAGGTTTTAGGGTATAATGGGTAGTGGGCTATTGGGTTAGGGTTTAATATATGGGTTTGGGTTAAAGGTCCATGCGGGTTAGGATCTATTTGATTTTTTTTTCTTTCTTTCTTTTTCTAAATCAAATTCTATTTCTTTTCAAATTCTTTTAGAATAAACTATATATATATATATATATATATATATATATATATATATATATATATATATATATATATAATTTTAGAAATTATAATAGTGCATTCAATTAATCTGTCAGTCGTCCACAGAGTCTCCTACATGGAATAAATTAGGAAAAATTTATTATTGCTCCATAAATCTCCTAAATACACAAACACCTAAAATAAAATTTAAATAAATTCTATTTTCTCTAATTAGCTCATAATTACTACAAATTAATTAAATAATTAATTAAAAGATTAATATGGTTTTTAGAATTAGGGATTTTACATGCTGTTGGGATATTGGTTCCACTGTGCAGTACCCGACTGATTTTTCACTGCACTGAATGATGTTTCTGATAGCCACTGTGCAGTGCCTGATACTGCCCGATGCCTGAAAGTACATGGTTCACTGTAGGTGCCCGACTGCATACACACAACACTGTACACCTATATATGTATCTACCCATATACTATCTAATACATATATATATATATAACCACTCTCACTATCATCTCTCATCTCTCTCTCTCTCTCTCTCTCTCTCTCTCTCTCTCTCTCTCTCTCTCTCTCTATATATATATATATATATATATATATATATATATATATATATATAGTATAACATTCACCTCATCGTATATATATATACATAGCTACATATATAACTAGTTACATATACTCATGCATACCATATAATATAGATACACATAAATGTCAATATATATATACACACACACACACACACAGAATTACATAGCTATATATATATACATAACTATATGATATCATATACTTACATATACATGTACATAATACTTTATCTATATACATATGTATACATATATTACAAATAGCTAAAGACAATGGAAATTGGATCTAGAAATGCAACAATAAACACGTAGAGTTCATTGCACCCGTATCACACTAGATCTATGATACGTTTGCGATACGAGTCCACGATACAACCAAACATACTCCGAAGAATACGAGCAAGTCTAAAATACTATATATAAACAATACGAAGAGTAAAATATATATCTACATGTCCGTATCAAAATATAACATACATAAAGTCCCGTATCGGAGGAAAAAACCCCAAATTAACACGTATCACCAATTTGTTGGGATACGACCTACACATATCCAATTATGAACATGATACTAGCCACAAATAAACAAACACATATCAATTTGTTCTATATAACCAATTGAAAAATACAACAAGTGTTAATCTCGAAATTCTCTCAAAATTGACACAAAAAGTACCATAACTTTCTCTATAGACCTCATATGAACCTAATTCCAATTCCTATGGGTAGCCTCATCATATGGGGTAGTTCCTAATAGTTAAAATACAGATTTAGAACCTAATAAAAGGAGAAAAACTGAATTGTACTCATAGCCCCTCCCTCAAGCTACTATGTAATGTCTATTATACTCCTTGGGGCCTCTCATGAAGAAATAATTAAGGAGGGAAGGTTCTTGTATAATAGTTTAATTAAATTAATTATCCTCCTAATGAGTGGGCTTCTAATTGGGCTCAATTATAACTAATTATAAATATTGGTCCATGGATCTATTCTAAACTAGTTAGGTCCACTAACACAAGTCCAAAACAATAAACTAACATCTAACAATAATTAAATAATATAATAAATAATTATACAATATGCACAATATTTAAATAATTATAAAATTACCAAAATAATATTTCCTAGAAAATGTGGTAGTGACAAACATATAACTAGAAACAAGTGTTAAAACTGAGATTAGAGCAATGTGTGTCCAATTGGACATTTTGTCAAACACTTGGTGTGTGTATCGTGATACGTTAGGATACGCCCATGATACGCACCCCAAATAGATCCAAACTCGACCCGAAGCACACCCACGTGTTCTAAATCATAATTAGGACCTAACGAACCTACTCACAAATCCTAGAAATGTCATTCTCGAATTTTCTCCAAAATGACATAAAATACAAAGGGAAAAATCTCCAAATGGAACAAGGGAAGCCAAAGCTTCATCCCGTGGGTAGCCCTAATGCAAGGGGGTCCCTAAATGAGATATTTAATCTAATAATGCATTCTAAAGAGATAAATTCTAGATTTACCTATTGGGAGATGGATTTCCAATGCTAATGGCTCCAACACCCAAGAGCTTCCAAGAACACAAGCTCCAAGTGCTTCTCTTCTCCAACCCTTGCTTCTATTGTCTTCTAGTTTTCTTAGGGAAGAGAATGAGAGGGGTTGGAGTCAATTTAGTAAAGATTTGGTGGTAGGAGGAATGGTGGAAGGGAAGCTTCCAATTTAGGATTTCTCCTTAAAATTATGGGAGAAAGAAGATAAAGTTATTACTATATAGGGGAGGGGGCTGACATTTAGTCATTAGGGTTAGGGTTTAAAGCTAATGTAAAGTGTCTAAAATATCCTCTAGTTAGTCATGACAAAATGAGATAAGAAGCTTCTCTTCCTAAAAGTGTTTAGCTTAACTTTTCTAATTAATACACTTGTCTAACTAGAGTCTAACTAGAGTCTAACCAAATGGTTTAATTAGATAGTCAAGTCAAGTTGGTTAGGTCTACTAGGGTCACTAACAACTAATCTAACTAATGGCTAACCACTAACAATATATAATAACATATGCAACTATACTAATTATTGGAATAAAATAATCCAAAAATATAAATGCTAGTTTTGTAAAATAAAATTATCACTCAACAATAATTTGAAATGACAATATTTACCATAATAACAAGAAATAGGAAAATTCAAAAATACCCTTCTTCTAAAAAGTGGTAGTGACAGAATTTGTGTAGGAAATAAAGTAATTTGAAGAGGAAAATTCTAGATCTAGATTTGGAGTGAAATAAATAATGAGAGAGATGCTCTCACCACCCTCTTATGGACAGCCCCTTACTTGCCCCTCAAGCAAGTATAAAATGTCCAATAGGTCCTTGTTGGCTTGACATAAAGAAAATAATTAAGGAATGAATGTTCTAATCCTAATGGTTTGACTAATTACAAGATTAACTTAATGAATTGGGCTTGTTGTTGGGCTCAAGTCTAACCAGAATAAATGTTGGTCCAAGAGTCAAGTCAAGTCTAGTCTAGTTAGGTTCACTAACACAGGTCCAAAATAAAATATAACTTCTAACAATAAAAAATAATACAATAAATAAATATACCACAAGCACATTAATTAATTAATTATTTAGTTAATTAATTAACCAAAATATCCCTAGTCAGAAAATATGGTAGTGATAAGTTTACCCCCCTTAAAATAATTTCGTCTGCGAAATTCAAAAATAAAACTATCCCTAGAAAAGCAAAACAGAACAAGAAAGAACATACCTCAGGACACAAACAGATACGGCTACCGCTCTTGCATTTTATCCTTCCTCTTCCAGGTAGAGTCACCCGAAGAGTGATGCCTCAATGCGATGCGTACCAAGGGAATGGTCTGGTTCCTCAGCACCTTCTCTCTCCTATCCAGAATCTCAACCGGCTACTCTGGATAGCTGAGAGTAGGGCCCAACTCTATCTTCGAGTGATCCAATACGTGACTACGATCCACAACATACCGTCTCAACTGCGACACATAAAATACGTTATGCACTCCCTCCAATCAAGGTAGTAAGTTTAGTCTGTATGTAACTGCACCGACCCTCTCAAAAATACTTAAGGGTCCGATGAATCGTGGACTAAGCTTTCCGCCTCCACCGAAGTGAATCGTGCCTCATGTCGAAAAAATCCTCAAAAATACCAAACCTCCAACCTAGAACAAAACACAAACTTAAGAACTTAATCTATAACAAACAACCAATATCAATCACAAAACAAAAACATAAAACTATACCTCAAATTCTAAAGGTGTCCGGTAGCTATCGGCCAAATGTCGATGTCTGTCATGCACCACCCGAAGTCTATCTCTAATTAGGTTGACCTTCTCCGCTGTATCCACTACCATCTCTGGCCCTAGCAAGGCTCTCTCTCCAACATCGTCCCTTGACAAAGGAGTGCGACACCTCTGATCGTACAGAGCCTCAAATGGTGACATCTCTATACTGGCATGATAGTTGTTGTTGTAAGCAAACTCTACCAAATGGAGATGGTCCTCCCCAGTGTCACAACCCGCACCCGGTGTAAGGGTATAAGTCGGAAACAACGCTCAGCATATGCCGCAAAATCGGCGGTAGAACGCTATTTGGATAATCTATCTAACAATATAATAAGCCACCAACAATATCAATATACTCAATCACAGATCTAAGATGGAAATGAGCACGAATATGATAAAGAATAGAATAGTCACATACAACTCATGAGTCTAAATAATAACATCAATGATTCTGAAGAAGTACTAAACAATAAGCTGGAGACAAATCCAATACAAGAGATATCTAAGAAGCTACAAGTCCCGGGTTATTTATCTCAGTCGGGATGAGTCCCTCCTGAGCTATGGTCTCTGACTCTAATCCCACAATATCCTGAGGTCCGTAATGTATAGGGTACCACTCTTCGGTGTCATCTGAGAAAAATATATTCAGTCAGGAAAGGAGCAGAGTACATCTCTAATAACAGTTCTAATCAATGATATAAACTATGTAACAGTAAATAGATGTGAATATACAAGATACAAAAATAGATACAAGAGATATACAATAAGGAAATACTATAAATAAATACGAGAATGGACAATATGACAATGAACAAGAATACTAATAACTAAGTGCGTGTGTACTAGCTTTAACATGTGATCAGCTTGGGAACTTGCACAAGAGTAAAAGGCCTGGTTAATTCATACGTGCGGTATATGATCAACACTCACAAGGAACAAGACATGCATAAGGAGGGTATGATCACATATCTACATTATTATACTCCCCACCCCCGACTGGTATAGGGGATCCAACCATGGTACGCTATAGCACAGGATTCTCCAGGAAGATAGCGACTCTCCCCGAGAATCAGTGTCTGTACATGTACAAGATAAACAATGAAATAAGGCTTGCACAAGATACACCATATACCAAGGAATAACATCTTATGACGAGATCCGGATATACCAATCCGTGTAACCATTGTGTCAAGAAAATATGGATATCTATACTAGATACAATGAACATAGAGAATATCATAAATAAGAAACTATCAGAGAATGTACTCGCCTGAAGTCCGGTGAATAGTCTCACAGATGTCTGATATGATGCCTCGAAGACCTAGATAGGGAATATAATATCAATATAAGGTTTCAGAAATGAAAATAAGTTAAACTTGTCAACATCTAGGTCAAAGAGACATTCTAAGTCAAAATAGTCAAACTAGGTCAACTCTAAGTCAAACTGGTCAAACTTGGTCAAACTACCTATTTCTAGGTTACATGAGTCTATCTTAATGATGTTGGGTTCATAAACTATGAAACTAGGTCATACAAGCTAAATCTATGATACTAAGATATTGTATCTCAGGATACGCAAACAAGAGATATATAATAGCATATATGCATATCCAAACAATATTAAATATACTAAACCTAATTATCAAATGCTATGTGGATACCTTGGCTTTGAACCAACTCGATATCGCACCACTAAACACTCATCTTGGTACCCAAACACAATACCATGAGTATCCTCAATACCTTGGCATTTACCTTGGTATCTCAAGGTAATGCAAAACCTCACTCACAGCTCACTACCCAACATTAACTATATGCTAACAACCGACTACTAAAAGATATAATATACTAATGTATGGATACCAACTATGAAATATATATATACCAATACCATACCTATACCTACTAACTGCCAAATAATACATAGGTATATCTATACATGCATACCTATATAACTTAGAGATACACAATATATATATATATATATATATAGTGATAGATAGATAGATAGATATCTAACTACTACAAATTTACATATATACATGTATACACACATCTACGTAGCACTACTAGAGATATCTATACATACCTAAAACTTAATAGTATCACTAGTATATATCTAACTACGACTAACTAGCTAGCTATTAACTTATATTTACTAACAATTAACTAACCAATTCATACCTTATGTCACTACCATATTTTCTAGGAAATGGTATTTTTATCATTTCATAATTAATTAAATATTGTGCATGTTAAATATTTATTTATTTATTATTAGCATGTTAGATTTATTTTAGACTTGTATTAGTGGACCTAACTAGTTTAAAATAGATCCATGGACCCAATATTTAATTTTAGTTAGATTTGAGCCCAATAATTAGAAGCCCGTTTATTAGGAGGATGATTAATTAAGTTAAAACCATTATACTAGAACCTTCCCTCCTTAATTAATTTTTTCATGATAGGTCCTAAGAGGTATTTTAGAGTTTATATTGTAGCTTGAGGGAGGGGGTAAGTGAGGCATATATAAAGGGGATAAATACTTTCTCTCTCTTCATTTTTTTTATTCCAAATCTAGATCTAGAATTTCTTTCAACCAAATTCCATCAAATATCTACCAAATTTTATCCTAATTTCTTTCCAAATTACCATTAGAGGCTAGAAGAGCAAGGATCTAGATGGAGGAAGCAAGGATCTATAAAGAGGAGCAAGGATCTACAAGTTGAAAGCTAATTTTACCAATTTTGGAGGTTTCATTGGGAATCCATCTTTCAATAGGTACAATTCAGTTTTTACCCTTAATTTAGGTTCTAAATATGATATTTAACCATGAAAAATCAACCCATATGCATAGGCTACCCATAGGATTTGGTTTTGTGTTCATAGGAGGCCTATCGAGAAAGTTATGATGCTTTTTGTGTCAATTTTGGAAGAATTTCAAGATTGACAATTGTTGTGTGTGTCAATTGGTCCTATAGATCAATTTGACATGTACTTGTGTGTTTGGGGCTAGTGTTGTGTCCATAATTGGGTACATGTAGGCCGTATCCCATCAATTTGGTAATACGTGTTGATTTGGGGGTTTTCCCTCCAACACGGAACTTTGAGCATGTCACATTTTGACACAGACACGTAGATTTATATTTGACTCTTCGTATTATTCATAAATAATATATATGACTTGTTCGTGTTCTTCGGAGTACGTTTGGATGTGTGGTGGACTCGGGTCGCATGCGTATCCTAGATCTAGTGGGATATGGGGTGATACGTTCCATATGTGTGCAATTTAATTGTAGATCTATTTTCTCTTGTGTCTTGGCCTTGGTATTGTGTAATTATATATATGTATATATACACATATATTATTGTTATATATATTTATGTATTTAATATTATAGATCTATATATCTATTTTATATATGTGTTGTATATTTATGTAGTTATTATTCTACATATGTAAGATCTACTAATTATTGTATATATATATGATTGTTATATATATATATATATATATATATATATATATATATATATATATATATATATGGTGGTGAATATATTTATATTTATGTAATATTGTGTCTTAGATCTATGTACCTATGTATATACTATATGTGTATATTTTATATGTAGCTATTTTTTTACATGTAGATATATATTTATAGGTGGTAGTATATGTATATATAATATAGTAGATATATTTATACGTTGTTACACACACACACACACACACACACACACACACACACACACACACACACACACACATATATATATATATATATATATATATATATATATATATATATATATACTTGTATGTATATGTAATTATATTGTGTATGTGTTTATATATACGTATATGTATGGCAGTTATTATAAATATGTTACTATGTATGTGTATATTACTATGTAGGTATTAAGTACATATAGATGTATGTGTATATGTATAGTTAGTTATTTGTAGTTATATACACATGTTTAGTATAATATTATGTGTAATATATATATATATATATATATATATATAAGAGCAGAGCTAGAACGATAGATTACAGCATCGCAACAGTAGCAGTGTAGCAAACAACATAGCAGCAGGAGCAACAGCAACATCGTCGCGAAAGCAGCAGCAGCAATAGCATACAGCAGCAGCAGCGACAACAGTTTAGCAACAGATGCAGCATCGCAAAAGCAGCAGCAACAATAATAGCATACAGTAGCAGTAGCGACAGCAGTTTAGCAACAGCAGCAGAACCGTCGCTAAAACAGCAGTGTATCAGCAGTATTGGTGAGTTTCAGCGACAGCGGGCAGCGACTTTAGCGACAGTTTGACAGTTTTTATTAATAATAGATATATATATATATAATAGTTATATATATAGTATATATAGGGTATTAATATATATGTAAACATGTTCCTTATTGCTATTTGTATTTAAATATACTATATGTATAATATTTAGTGTAGCATATATTATATTATGGGGTAAGTTAGTAGATGTGTATCATATGTTAAGTTAGTATCTATGTATTAGTATATAAAATATGTTAGTAGTAATAGGTAGTTAGGTATTAGTAAATATTAATAGTTATAGCTAGTAGTTGTATTAGATAAATACATGTTAGCCTATAGTTTAAAGATTGGGTAGGTAATATATACTAGATGGCATTACCTTGAGATACCAAGGTAAATGCCAAGGTAATTGGGGATACCCAAGGTATTGGGTTTGGGTATCAATATTGGTTTAGTTTTGTGATACCAAGTTGGTTCAAAACCAAGGTATCTATTTAATATTAAGATTCTATATATATATATATATATTAATATTTTTTGACAATAAATATATTTATGTTTTACCTATTAATTTACGTATCCAAAGATACGGTATCCTAGTATCCTAAGATATAGCTTTTTGTGACATAGACTTTAGTATTTGAACCCAATATTTTTGTATTAGACTTATGCAACCTAGAAAATGGTAGTTGACCATAGTTTGACCATAGTTTGACTATAGCTGACCATAGTTGACTTAGAGTTGACCTAGTTTGACTTTTGACTTAGAAATGACTTTATGACCTAGAAGTTGACTAGTTTAATTTATTCTCTTTCCCAAAAACTTGTATTAATGCAATATTTTATGTATAGGTCTGTGATACTAGTTCGGATATAATTTCTCATCATTTGCTCTTGACTACAGGCGAGTACATTCTCTGATAGTTTCCATTATTTGATTACCACTATAATTCAAGTATTTAGAAATGTTACTTATGATTCTTGACACGATGGTACACGGATTGGTATTATTATTGGATCGTCAGTCATGGGATGTTACGTTGATTATGGAGATGGTATCAGATACTATCCTTGTTGGTATTGGATAACATTGAATATTATAGATTAAATATTGGATAAATTGGCTAGTGATGTGTCATGATTCGATCCATCATATCAGTCGGGGCGGGAGAAATATCAATTAAATATGTAATCAAGAAACTATCGGCTAGTAGTGTAATCATTGGCTACTAACTAACCATGCAATTCACGTATGGTTGAGTTAGCTCCTTAGAGTAATCATTGAATCTCCCAGGCCGATCACATATTTAGTTAGTATCTCAAAACACATAGTTATTATAGATTCCATTATTCAGTTCATTGATTACCTTGTTCTATTTCTGACATTATAGTTCATTCATTTATTTTTGTACGCATTGATTATATTATGTTGCTAGTATTGCCTATTCTCTCATTGTTCTTAATTTTTAGTTATATTCTCATCGTAGATAGCATCTTCTATTTTACTGCTTTATAGTTTTTGTCAATTAATTGGAACTGCTATTGGGTTGTACTTCACTCCATTCCTGACTGGAAAATATTTTTTAGAGGATCCGGGAGATTGGTGTCCGACATACTACGGACCTTAGCCTATAGATGGTGCAGACTTGGACCCACTAGTTTTGGAGTGACTGCCGGGAAATTTAGCCGAGTTCACTAGTTAGCATAGTTAGTCTCTTTAGTATTTTTGTACCGGATTTGTTTTTGGCATATATTTGTGTTTGGATATTATTTTTATTTGTTGTTATATTTTTAACTGCTTAGTTATGTTAGACTTTTGTGATATCTTCTCGTGCCATAGTAATGTGATTGAGTATTGTGGTGAACTAAGTTGATTATACTCTCATCTTGGAGTTGAGATATTATTGAAGGTTTATGCTTTATTGTGAGATAATTAGATAGTATAGTTGACCAAGACAGCGTTCTATCGCCGATGCTGCGGCGTAGGCTGGGCGTTGTTCCCGACTTGCATCCCTACACCAGGTGCGGATCGTGACATATTTTTAGTGGTGGCCTATGCAGGCCAGGCTTCACAAGTTGTGCGATATCGTGGTAGTGCGACGACTTAGTTGTACTAATGTGAGCCTGCGATAGGATATGAGATATAGGATATAGGATATAAGATATTAGGATGAGAGTATACTCAATCACAAATTTCTTGAGAGATTCCTGGGATGACCCTAGAGAATCTTATTACAATTTCCATTTCAAATCTTTTCCTTTGTTTTCGTCCGCTCTCACTTGTTGTTGTTGAATTTGATTCTTGGTGATTGATTGTTGAATTTGATTCTTGGTGATCGATTGATTTTAATTCTTGGTGTTCGTTATTGAGTTTGATTCCATATCGAGAGAAATTTTACGGACTCAATTACGGTATCATCTGATGACATATGTTGATGAGGACAGTGGGAAAGGTGAAACGTCTGCTTTGGTTATGGAGCATAGAGTTTATCGCAGCCATATTAGCTGGCGTAGCGGAAACGTAGGGACCTGACTTTGGATGTACATATCTTAGTTATAAAATTTAGAGTTTCTCACAGCCATACCAGTTGGCGTGATGAGGATTCTAGATGACGTGATTATAGAGTTGCATACCCTAGTTATGGAATCTATCGTTTATCGCAGCTATGCTTACTGGCGTGGCAAAGATTCTGAGTGTGATAATTTTGGACAGACGTGTATGATTATCAGATTGTATCTTAAATTAGTTCTTAAAGTATTATCTCAATACTTATTCATTTCTGTTATTATAGGACTTTGTTCCATTGTTCCTTAGCTTAGCAGTAGAGATACCTTCAGTTCTCTAGTCCAGTTCCTTATAGAGCTTCTTGTTAGTGTGATAATTGGTGAATTGTATTTAGGTCTGTGTCTTGAGTATCAGTATTGACTGTTGGGAGTGTGGCTTATGAGTCTGTAAGTGGTTCTTGGTTAGGCATATGAGCAATAGGCATAAATCTAGGGATAACCCATAGCATAGTACTTTGTAGCAATAGTTCTATGATAGGTATCATTATAGATAGTATGGGTACTAATGGTAGAAGGGAGAGTAGAAAGTATCAGTAGTGGTCCCATGAGTTAGTATCAGAGTCAGCATGCCAGTTCTGGATAGTCATGAATTCAGGTAGTTGGGTGATCCACGTAAACATTTAAGTATCAAGAAAATTGTGTTAAAAATCAATGGAGCATGATATTCAATTTGGTGGTTGATACTTGGGTGTGTCAAGAGTAAAAAAATATATATGTATAAGGGTATTAGTGAGTATGTCATAGTAGAATAGTACCCATAAGTGTATAGGAGAGTGTGAGAGAATCAGAATACATTGTGTTAAAGTAGTAAGACTTGTGTTACAGGTAAAAGTAGAGCATTGATGTGAGTAGATAGGAGGATACCAGTATATGACTAATGATGGGTATGTCACCTGATATTGAGGTTAGTAATGTGTTGGAAGCAATAGGTGGAAGAGTATCTAGAAATTGTGTGCAGGATGCACAGTAGGTGATAAGTGTCAGTGTGGAAGTTCATGAGTATCAGAAAGTGGAAGCTGGAGTGTTAATATTATGTCATGGGTTGAGAAATATCAAGATTGGTCATGAAAGATATATAGTGTATCACTGATTTGTGTATTCGTCTGTAAAAGTTTTGAGGAGAGATACATATACATCAATAAAGATATGGAACCATATGTCTTCCTTTGAGAGTGAAGTAAAACATGTGTATTATAGAAGTTAATAACTAGTGCATTGGATGTAAGTGATCATGAGTTCTAGTGAGTGTGATGAGGTAATCTAATGATAAGTTAGTGTCCTAGAACATTAAGGGCATATGTTGAGTAGTTAGGAAGCTAGTGTTACTATATCAAGAGTGATAGTGTTTCTATATCAAGGATTAGTTGAGTAATGTATTAGTAACAGTAAGTACCTTGTGTGATAATATTGGATTGGTGTATCAGTTAATATGGATAGAAAATTATTTGGAAGTAATAGTGCAAGTAATCCAAGCAGTAGAGGAGAGACATGAGTAACTTGGTATGAGTATGTCATCTAAATTGCATATGAGAACTGGTGCCTTGTGTAGACAATAACAAGATTTGAGTAGGCATCATATTGGGAGCATTCAAGTTGGACAAGGATGTGCTAATAAAATACATGATTGAAAAAGTATACAAGTGTTCCTTGTAAGAAAATTGTTGAGAAATTTTGGTGATTATAAGAACTAAAACAGATAAAGGAGGTAGTATCTTAGCGATGTTTTGTATAGTATCCTAAGTAGCAAGTGTCAGTGAGTTAAGCATGTCCATGACCTAGAATTAGAGTATATCACTAGTATTTGGTAACCATCAGTATTAAGAATATCTTGACTAGGTTGATGATTAGTGAATGCTTAGTGTGATGGAATAGGCCACAAGTGGCATAGCAGGTTATCCCGTACCAGTAGAGGGAGGCATCCCGGGAGGACAGAGACTGATTTTATGATACTTAAGAGACTATATCCAAGTATGATTTCTCTTTCAGTAGAATAGCAGGATTGTATATTATAGGATATATACTATTTTAGACTGTGATTGATGGGGTTTGACCATAGTAAGATTTGTATGAATAGGATATGACTGGCCTAAGAGAGAGGGGTGAGAGTTTTAATTTCGAGGACAAAATTCTTCTAAGGGGGTAGACTTGTCACTACCATATTTTCGAGGAAATGGTATTTTGGTCATTTCATAATTAATTAAATATTGTACATGTTAAATATTTAATTATTATATTATTTATTTATTATTAGCATGTTAGATTTATTTTAGACTTGTGTTAGTGGACCTAACTAGTTTAAAATAGATCCATGGACCCAACATTTAATTTTAGTTAGATTGGAGCCCAATAATTAGAAGCCCATTTATTAGGAGGATGATTAATTAAGTTAAAACTATTAGACTATAACCTTTCCACTTTAATTAATTTCTTCATGAGAGGCCCCAAGGGATATTTTAGACTTTATATAGTAGCTTGAGGGAGGGGGCAAGTGAGGCCTATATAAAGGGGATGAAAACTTTCTCTCTCTTCATTTTTTTATTCTAAATCTAGATCTAGAATTTTCCTCAAATAAATTCTATCAAGTCTCTACCAAATTTCATCCCAATTTCTTTCCAAATCACCATTAGAGGCTAGAAGATCAAGAATCTAGAAGGAAAAAGCAAGGATCTACAAAGAGGAGCAATGATCTACAAGTTGAAAGTCAATTTCACTAATTTTAGAGATTTTATTGGGAATCCATCTCCCAATATGTACAATTCAGTTTTTCCCCTTAATTTAGGTTCTAAATATGAGATTTAACCATAAGAAATTAACCCATATGTATAGGCTACCCATAGGATTTGGTTTTGTGTTCATAGGAGGCCTATTGAGAAAGTTATGGTGCTTTTGTGTCAATTTTGGGAGAATTCCGAGATTGATAATTGTTGTGTGTGTCAATTGGTCCTATAGATCAATTTGGCATGTGCTTGTGTGTTTGGGGCTAGTGTCGTGTCCACAATTGGGTGCGTGTAGTTCGTATCCCATCAATTTGGTAATACGTGTTGATTTGGGGATTTCTTCTCCGATACGGGACTTTGAGCATGTCATATTTTGACACGGACACGTAGATTTATATTTGACTCTTCGTATTGTTCATAAATAATATATATAACTTGTTCGTGTCCTTTGGGGTACGTTTGGATGTGTGGTGGACTCGTGTCGCATGCGTATCTTAGATCTAGTGGGATACGGGGTGATACGTTCCATGGGTGTGCAATTTAATTGTAGATCTATTTTCTCTTGTGTTCTTGGCCTTGGTATTGTGTAATTATATATATGTATAGATATACATATATTATAGTTATATATATTTGTGTATTAAATATCATAGATCTATATATCTATTATATATATGTGTTGTATATTTATGTAGTCATTATTCTACATATGTAAGATCTACTAATTATTGTATATATATATGTAGTTGTTATGTATATATGTATATGGTGGTGAATATATATTATATTTATCTAATATTGTGTCTTAGATCTATGTACCTATGTATATACTATATGTGTATATTTCATATGTAGCTATTTTTTATATGTAGATATGTATTTATAGGTGGTAGTATATGTATATATAATATAGTAGATATATTTATACGTTGTTATATATATATATATATATATATATATATATATATATATATATATATATATATAGAAGAACAGAGCTACACCGACAGATTATAGCGTCGCAACAGCAGCAGTGTAGCAAACATCATAGCAGCAGCAGCAGGAGCAATAGCAACAACAACAACATCGCGAAAGCAGCAGCAGCAATAGCATACTTCAGCAACAGCGACAGCAGTTTAGCAACAGCAGCAGCGTCGCGAAAGCAGCAGCAACAATAGCATACAGCAACAGCAGTGACAGCAATTTAGCGAAAACAGCAGAACCGTCACTAAAACAGCAGAGTATCAGCATCGGTGAGTTTCAGCAACAGTGGGCAGCGACTTTAGCGACAGTTTGACAGTTTTTATTAATAATATATATTTATATATAATAGTTATATATATAGTATATATGGGGTATTAATATATATGTAAACATGTTCCTAATTGCTATTTATATTTTAATATACTATATGTATAATATCTAGTATAACATATATTATATTATGGGGTAAGTTAGTATATATGTATCATATGTTAAGTTAGTATCTATGTATTAGTATATAAAATATGTTAGTAGTAATAGGTAGTTAGGTATTAGTAAATATTAATAGTTATAGCTAGTAGTTGTATTAGATAAATACATATTAGCCTATAGTTTAGAGATTGGGTAGGTAATATATACTAGATGGCATTACCTTGAGATACCAAGGTAAATGCCAAGGTAATTGGGGATACCCAAGGTATTGGATTTGGGTATCAATATTGGTTTAGTTTTGTGATACCAAGTTGTAAACTCCCTCACCCAAAATAGTTATTTTGTGTATATTTTATATTATTATATTTATTATATATGTTGAATTTATTTAGAATATGCTCTTAGTTAATTAGAAAATAAATTTCTTGATATATTTACTTATATAAATATTCATTTAGAATTATTTTAGGTTATTTTAGATTTTTGGAAATTTTTCTAGAATTTTTGGTAATTAAAACTTAGAAAACATAAAATTCTAGGACTTCTATGATTTATTATACGACCATACTTGCATGTCGTTCCTACCAAATATTTATTTTAGTTTAAAATATTTAATTATATTTTTTGTAATTTATTTAGAATTTTAAGAAATTTATTTAGATTTTAGAATTATTTAGGATTTATTTGGATATATATAGTCTTAATATTAGATAGATACTAATTTAGTGTTAATAGATATTAATAAGATGTTATAAATTATTTGTATTATCTTTAATTATATTTAAGATTATAAATTATTGAGATAAATTCAAACTCTATTTTAAATTAATTCAAATCCTGAACCTACTAGGAAATCAACTTCATGCATATCCTATCCTTATTTAAATTCATCATAATCCTATCCAAATTAACCAATCCTATTAGTATTTAATTAAGTAGTGTCCACCATTATAAATACCTCATCCTTCATATTTTTCTTTCCCAAATTCCTCTCTTTTTCGTCCAAAAAAATAGTCAAAATTCGTCATAAATTCAGCCTCATTTTCTACTAGTTATGACGAATTAAAAAGACGATATCTCCTAGCTCCGGACTCCAAACACACTCTAGTTTTTTTTGTTAGAACGATAATGAGGTTAGCTTTCTGATAATATAAATTGTTTTTCTAAATTATTAGTATTAAATTCTGGAAAATTCGTAGAGCACAACATATCCAAAAATAGACGTGTTTTGATGTTTTTGCGATTCCGGGAGAACCAGGAATCAGAATCATGAACCGTTTAAAGTTTCGGAAAGCTAATGTCGAGATCATCGATATATATTTTTCCCAGAATTTATTTCAAAGTATTTTCATACTGTTAATTCTGTAGAAGTTCTAGGTTAGAATTTAACTATCGGTGCACAATACAAAATTTGTATGTGCCATAATTCCCAAACGAATTTGAATTCAGACTAGCCGTAAATTCCAGTATATTTTTGATGCTGAAATCTACAGGAAATCATGCATGAAAGTCGAGTTTGTATCGATTGACTTTTTGGTCAACATATCGCCTCGATTTGCGTGCCATGAGTCTCGAGTTGATAAAATTCAGTTTCTTTGGACAAAATTTAAGAATTAACATAAAATCAGAATAATAAGATTAAAATAGGATTTTAGAGTAATTATTCCAGAATTAAATAAATTAAAATAAATTAATGGTTATATTATTATATAGTTATATGAATATATATGTAAGTAAATGCTAATTGATAATTATGACTAAATATTCAGACTGTATGACCCTAGGACATCGTGGACTATCCCATACTTACCTTGACCATGTTGATCCTAAGAACTTGTAAATTTGTCTGCCTTGCGTACACTAACGTACTAGCATAGACACCTGTCAGTTGACTGACTGATTTCGTACAGTACTTGAAGACGCGACACCCGCGTAATTCAATGCATAATTGACCGTGTTAGATGACTAGTGTTACCCCTAGTATACCCCCTGATTCCAGTGTAAATGTGGTTGAGTTTGTGCTAGTGTAATGACTAATGATTCTATTATATTATATTTATGTGTACATAGGAAATTGGATTGTTCTGCGCGATTTCTGGAGCAGGTTATTGGTACATTGCAGCTTCCTTGCCAGGCAAGTATACCTTGCCATTGTACTGTTATTTATATTCCATATGTTACATGCATCTTTATTTTCTGTCTTTAGTTCATATATTTTAACTGTTATATAAAATGTGCGCGACGGTGACGTCGCGATATGGTTTTATTTATGTATTGCATTGACCTTGTTTATGAAACTACCCCATCATCATGTAGCATTTTTAGGTTCATTGGTCGTGACATAGTTGTTACACGAGTTGTGAGTCTCATGTAGATCATGGACTTGCGTGCAGGTTGGCCTCATGTACGTGTGGGCCGTGCGTTAGAAATAACTGCTGTTAGAAACTTTGCATGCTAGAAGACTTAACAGTTATTAGAGATCTATGGACGTAGCCTATTGTAGTACGGTGGTCCCATCCTTATCCTTGTTTGGTTGCAGGATTGGGCTAGGATACTAAGGATAGGCTATGGACCAAATCGTGTCATGGATGTGACATGCTTAGAGCATGGGGTGGGGAGAACAACAAGTATCACATTTGGGCTCCTTTGCACTTTCCTTGTGTAACCCGTACGCTCCGCCGGAGATGCGCGGTCATGATGACACCTATACTACTTGGCGGGCCTCCGCCGTTCAAAAGACGACGTGCCTTTGTAGGCTCCTGGTTCTCCGAGAGAGTCATGCCAATCCCAGTTCTCAGCCAGATAGCTCACTTGTTAGAAAGTTATTCTTAACTGCATTCACTTTAGACGGTTAGGCGACCCCTTTGGATATTTATTTTAGTACTTTATTGGCATGTGTTTAAGTATCTTGTTATGTCCCTCTGAGGACCTGGTCCGCTGCCAGGTGTATTTTTTCTTGAGTATTTGCAGGAACGCAGATTTGGATGGTTACATGTGATCCGAGGATGTCTTCTCTTCGAGCTGTGATGGATAGCTGGTATTCTTATATTGTGTTGTGGTGTTGTACTCATATTGTATTTGCTCTTATATTCGAGTTGGTAGTGGATTTGTTTCCATCCAACTATCATCCTTAGATACTTCTTATTGAGATCTAGTTTCATAGATACTGGTTATTTATTTCTATATAATTTTGGTGGATGAGATTTAGATTTTACCCTGTGACTTGTGACATATGTTTATACCACTTGTGGATTTTGTATTCATATTATAGCGTACGTATGGATTTGGTTTCCATATATTGGAGTTGCCATATCCATGCGGCTGGCATGCTTACGTGTTCCTAGTCCTACGTATTTGGGACTGGGGCGTGACATGTTTTTGTGGTGGCCCATGCAGGTCGAGAGCATATTGTCTCGGTTACGTTACTGTACCGAACAAGCCTGCACATAGGACTAGAGTATAGGATCTCATCCACAATTGACTATGATTCACCTTCCTCCTCTATGATCTATTCGAACAATTGTATCTTGCTTGATTCCTGTACTTCCCTAATAAGTTCCTTGAGTATATATGGCCTTCTGCTAGAATATAGGAACCCCTGTTATTAGGATGATAATTAGAGTAACACACCTATTAAGAATACAACGAGAATATAGACACACCACTAAGTTTAGAATATTTAGTGAACCCTACAATTCCTTATCTTTAGAATTGATTTACCATTACCCCCTGATGTATTATGAAGACTTGAGAGTAGTATAGACACTACTAGAGTTAGTTAGAAGTTTTACCATAATGTTTGACCCTAGTATTGAGGAACCAATGGAGAACCAATATTGAACATTAGGACTGAACCTAACCCTCATAATTGGATAGTATTAGAGAACTATAAAACTTATGTCATTGTCTTGTTACTAGTAGACAGCACCCTAGGAAGCCTAGAGGAATGTAAACAACCCTTTTCCTTGATCATACCCCGAACATGGCAACTAGCATGCACCCCCTTAGAGAACCATGATGCTATCTAGAGCCCTCTATTTTTGACTTCATAACTTGTCCCCCTACAACCTTAGCATTCGCTAATTGTGTGACGACTAAATTATGATTCTTCTTTCTTCATCATTTAACTCGTGCCACATAACTCGTATGATTGAAGGCCAAGTAATCTTATTCTATGTTAGGACATGTAGTTTGCTAGGGTATAGCTTGGTAATTTGAACTTTGAATTTTGTGCGTGATAGTTGGGATTTGATAGTTTGCGTAGTTCCCTTAGGTTGTGACCTAATGATTACCCCTTAGCTTTAAATCACAAAATTTGTACCCATAGCTCGATACGAGTTAAATCCCTTTCCCCTTAACGGCTAGTAACTCTTCTATCCCTACGATTGACACCTGTTCTATGAGCACTTGACCCTTACCTATATAATGCAATAGGAGACCCTAATAAGAGTTTCTGTTCTATGTACATGTGCAAGGTTATTTTTTGTATGTATCCTTAAGGCAATACAATAGTAGTTAAATTATTTTAAGTTGGATAGTATACCTCACCACCTAGTATCACGTAGTCCCTGTGATCCATTGATGAAGTGTAACTGAATGACATTAATTGTATGCTAGCAAAGATGACAGTTTTTATTCAGACGATAGAATTTAGAGGTCCATGTCCCTATTGGTCGACTAGCGACTTAGACAAGGAATTAGTATGACAACTGTAGAGATTGTGTAGTCTTTCATTATTATTGCTTATTTTGCTTTTGTTTTTGTGAATTTGAATTGTTATGAACCTTCTTTCATCATAATCTAGTGTATTCATATTTGCTGTACTACCTTGACTTATGCTGCTATTATAGCCTAGTTTTTGCAAGCTTATTCTTTATCGAGCTTGTTCATGACATACGTATTATTGGGGGCCCACAATAATATATTTCAGAATCAGTGTATTAGGGTCTAGCTAACCTTAGTGCGCTTGGTTCACCCTTCGCATAACTACTTTACGTGGATTGAGATATGTAGTGATTAGTAGACGAATATACTTACCCTCTAGATACGACAAAGCATATCATATCAAGTACATAACTGCACCGATGTGAGCATGCAAATAGAAAATTACCAAATTAAGATTTCAATCCACAACTGTCTTGACAATTCCCATTTGAATTCTTTAAACGCTTTGATTCCCATACTTCCATTCTATTACCCCTCCTTGAACTCTTTTTCGTTGCTTTCCGTCTTCCCTTGTTTCGGAAAGACGAAATTTCGTGCTTGGATATAAGTGATACACGGATAGTACAAGATATACCCCATAGGCCAATCACATTATTTGGTGACTATCTTTTATAATTGATTAAGGGCATCTCACATATGATATAGTTGGTGTTAAAGTTTTGAGGATTGAATGACATGAGAAAATAAATTGAGGAATATTTTTCTTAAGTGTAAGAGCCTTATGTGATAGATGGGTAAATTCTAAGTTGGGTAGAAATTGCAGTATTAAACTTGAGGAGAATTCTTTTAGATTGTGATCAAGTAGAATTAGATAGAGAGATTAAGTCCTTTTAAATGTGGAGAATTTTAAAAGAGGGATTAAGATAATGAGAATTTAATGAATTTTAAAAATCTTGATATTGAGGACCCAATATTTATACTTTGAGCACATGATTTAAATTTTGAATATTGAAGGATGAATCATCGATTTAAATTTTGAGGATAAATATAGAATTTTAGACTTGAACAATTGGTTAATTAGATTTAAATTTTATAATTTGATGATTTGAATTAAAAGTTCAATTTTGATTGTTGGGTCACCTATTTGAAATATTGAGGATGTAAATTGAGTTTAAATATTTGAATAGTACAAAATTCTTAAGTTAAGAATAGGAATAAGATTTGATTAGAATTGTTTATTGTTCAAAGTCTGGAGGAGATTATGATAGTTGAAAATTATGATATAAATTTTGATGTGGGATGTCATATAGACTTGAGTCAGATTTGGATGTTGATTATTTAAAAATCGAGAAGAGATTACGACAGGTTGAATTTTGATTTAAACAGTGGTTATATTAATTTTGAAGTGATCGCGATAGATTCGAATAGATTTTGTTATTTAAATTTTTGGAAGAGATTGCGATTGACATACCTTATGTACGAATATGAAGGATTTAACAAATTATGTCTTATTTTAATTTCGTGGACGAAATTATTTTAAGTTGGGTAGATTGTAAACTCTCTCACCCAAAATAGGTATTTTGTGTATATTTTATATTATTATATTTATTTTATATGTTGAATTTATTTAGAATATGCTCTTAGTTAATTAGAAAATAAATTTCTTGATATATTTACTTATATAAATATTCATTTAGAATTATTTTAGGTTATTTTATATTTTTGGAGATTTTTCTAGAATTTTTGGTAATTAAAACTTAGAAAACATAAAATTCTAGGACTTTATGATTTATTATACGACCATACTTGCATGTCGTTCCTACCAAATATTTATTTTAGTTTAAAATATTTAATTATATTTTTTGTAATTTATTTAGAATTTTAAGAAATTTATTTAGATTTTAGAATTATTTAGGATTTATTTGGATATATATAGTCTTAATATTAGATAGATACTAATTTAGTGTTAATAGATATTAATAAGATGTTATAAATTATTTGTATTATCTTTAATTATATTTAAGATTATAAATTATTGAGATAAATTCAAACTCTATTTTAAATTAATTCAAATCCTGAACCTACTAGGAAATCAACTTCATGCATATCCTATCCTTATTTAAATTCATCATAATCCTATCCAAATTAACCAATCCTATTCGTATTTAATTAAGTAGTGTCCACCATTATAAATACCTCATCCTTCATATTTTTCTTTCCCGAATTCCTCTCTTTTTCGTCCAAAAAAATAGTCAAAATTTGTCATAAATTCAGCCTCATTTTCTACTAGTTATGACGAATTAAAAAGACGATATCTCCTAGCTCCGGACTCCAAACATGCTCTAGTTTTTTTTTGTTAGAACGATAATGAGGTTAGATTTCTGATAATATAAATTATTTTTCGAAATTATTAGTATTAAATTCTGGAAAATTCGTAGAGCACAGCATGTCCGAAAATATACGTGTTTTGATGTTTTCGCGATTCCGGGAGAACCAGGAATCAGAATCATGAACGGTTTAAAGTTTCGGAAAGCTAATGTCAAGATCATCGACATATATTTTTCCCAGAATTTATTTCGAAGTATTTATATACTGTTAATTCTGTAGAACTTCTAGGTTAGAATTTAACCATCGGTGCACAATACAAAATTTGTACGTGCCATAATTCCCAAACGAATTTGAATTCAGACGAGCCGTAAATTCTAGTATATTTTTGATGCTGAAATCTACAGGAAATCATGCATAAAAGTCGAGTTTGTATCGATTGACTTTTTGGTCAATATATCGCCTCGATTTGCGTGCCATGAGTCTCGAGTTGATAAAATTCAGTTTCTTTGGACAAAATTTAGGAATTAACATAAAATCAGAATAATAAGATTAAAATAGGATTTTAGAGTAATTATTCCAGAATTAAATAAATTAAAATAAATTAATGGTTATATTATTATATAGTTATATGAATATATATGTAAGTAAATGCTAATTGATAATTATGACTAAATATTCAGACTATATGACCCTAGGACATCGTGGACTATCCCATACTTATCTTGACCATGTTGATCCTAAGAACTTGTGAATTTGTCTGCCTTGCGTATACTAACGTACTTGCATAGACACCTGTCAGTTGACTGACTGATTTCGTACAGTACTTGAAGACGCGACACCCGCATAATTCAATGCGTAATTGACCGTGTTAGATGACTAGTGTTACCCCTAGTAGACCCCCTGATTCCAGTGTAAATGTGGTTGAGTATGTGCTAGTGTAATGACTAATGATTCTATTATATTATATTTATGTGTACATAGGAAATTAGATTGTTCTGCGCGATTTCTGGAGCAGGTTATTGGTACATTGCAGCTTCCTTGCCAGGCAAGTATACCTTGCCATTGTACTGTTATTTATATTCCATATGTTGCATGCATCTTTATTTTCTGTCTTTAGTTCATATATTTTAACTGTTATATAAAATGCGCGCGACGGTGACGTCGCGATATATTTTTATTTATGTATTGCATTGACTTTGTTTATGAGACTACCCCATCATCATGTAGCATTTTTAGGTTCATTGGCCATGACACAGTTGTTACACGAGTTGTGAGTCTCATGTAGATCATGGACTTGCATGCAGGTTGGCCTCCTGTACGTGTGGACTGTGCGTTAGGAATAACTGCTGTTAGAAACTTTGCATGCTAGAAGACTTAACAGTTATTAGAGGTCTATGGACGTAGCCTATTGTAGTACGGTGGTCCCATCCTTGTCCTTGTTTAGTTGCAGGATTGGGCTAGGGTACTAAGGATAGGCTATGGACCAAATTGTGTCATGGATGTGACATGCTTAGAGCATGGGGTGGGAAGAACAACAAGTATCACATTTGGGTTCCTTTGCACTTTCCTTGTGTAACCCGTACGCTCCGCCGGAGATGCGCGGTCATGATGACACCTATACTACTTGGCGGGCCTCCGCCGTTCAAAAGACGACGTGCCTTTGTAGGCCCCTGGTTCTCCGAGAGAGTCATGCCAATCCCAGTTCTCAGCCAGATAGCTCACTTGTTAGAAAGTTGTTCTTAACTGCATTCACTTTAGACGGTTAGGCGACCCCTTTGGATATTTATTTCAGTACTTTATTGGCATGTGTTTAAGTATCTTGTTATGTCCCTCTGAGGACCTGGTCCGCTGCCAGGTGTATCTTTTCTTGAGTATTTGCAGGAGCGCAGATTTGGATGGTTACATGTGATCCGAGGATGTCTTCTCTTCGAGCTGTGATAGATAGCTGGTATTCTTATATTGTGTTGTGGTATTGTACTCATATTGTATTTGCTCTTATATTCGAGTTGGTAGTGGATTTGTTTCCATCCAACTATCATCCTTAGATACTTCTTATTGAGATTTAGTTTCATAGATACTGGTTATTTATTTCTATATGATTTTGGTGGATGAGATTTAGATTTTACCCTGTGACTTGTGAAATATGTTTATACCACTTGTGGATTTTGTATTCATATTACAGCGTACGTATGGATTTGGTTTCCATATATTGGAGTTGCCATATCCATGCTGCTGGCATGCTTACGTGTTCCTAGTCCTACGTATTTGGGACTGGGGCGTGACACAAGTTGGTTCAAAACCAAGGTATCCATTTAATATTAAGATTGTATATATATATATTAATATTGTTTGGCAATATGTGTATGTATGTTTTACCTATTGATTTACGTATCCAGAGATACGGTATCCTAGTATCCTAAGATATAGCTTTTTGTGACCTAGACTTTAGTATTTGAATCCAATATTTTTGTATTAGACTTATGCAACCTAGAAATAGGTAGTTGACCAAAGTTGACCATAGTTTGACCATAGTTTGACTATAGTTGACCATAGTTGACTTAGAGTTGACCTAGTTTGACTTTTGACTTAGAAATAACTTTATGGCCTAGAAGTTGACTAGTTTAATTTATTCTCTTTCCCAAAAACTTGTATTTATACAATATTCTATATATAGGTCTATGACACCAGTTCGGATATTATTTCTTATCATTTGCTCTGGACCACAGACGAGTATATTTTCTGATAGTTTTCTTTATTTGACAGTCATGGAATGTCACCTTGATTATGGAGATGGTATCGGATACTATCCTTGTTGGTATTGGATAACATTGAATATTATAGATTAAATATTGGATAAATTGGCTAGTGACGTGTCATGATTCGATCCATCATATCAGTCGGGGCGAAAGAAATACCAATTAAATATGTGATCAAGAAACTATCGGCTAGTAGTGTAATAATTGGCTACTAACTAACCATGCAATTCACGTATGGTTGAGTTAGCTCCTTAGTGTAATTATTGAATCTCCCAGGCGGATCTCATATTTAGTTAGTATCTCAAAACACATAGTTATTGTAGATTCCATTATTCAGTTCATTGATTACCTTGTTCTATTTTTGACATATAGTTCTGTCACGACCCGCACCCAGAAAATCGGGCATAAGTCGTGGGTACGTCCAGCCTACGCCGCAGCATCGGCGGTAGAACGCTGTCTAGGTCAACTATCTAGATAACTCACAAAAAATCTGCCATGACCTCTCCAAAAGGAGGGCAACCACGCAATCAATATATAAACCTGTCAAGATCTCAACTCCAAACGGAGGAGCAATATCATAATGATAATCAAGTACTCAATCACGAATCTAAGCACGATAAGATAATAAGAAGACTAACAACTCCAAAGTCTAACCAACAACTATAACTACAACAACCACAACATCAATAATAATAATACATCATCCAAAATAATATACAAACAAGGTCTCAATCCAAAACCGGAGACAAATTCGGTGCTAAAAACTAATAAAAACAACAACAAGGTCTCAGTGATCCCGGCTACCAACCCGGAAATCACCCCTAAACTAGAGGGTCCCTGTCTGCACCATCAACAGGCTCGGTCCATAAAACGTCGGACACCACTCCTCCGGATACTCTAAAAAATATGTCCAGTCAGGACTGGAGCAAGTACATCTCTAACAGCAGTTTCATTTAAATGATAAAAACTATAAAACAGTTATAGCAAGTAGCAAGAAGAATGAAGCAAGTATGAAACAAGAAATATATAAATCACTGGTGCATAAAGGTAAAGATGCATGGATATCAGAGCAATATAGTAATGACTGTAAGATACAGGAAATCTAAGCTAAGATCAAGTCCGTGCACATGAACGTGTAGTGAGTCCAGCATGAAATACATGTAGTAAGTCAAGTCCAGAAATATGTAAGTGAGACCAACAAGAAATGCAAGTGAGTCCAGACTATAAAGAATGAACTCGGTGTCTTTGAAATACTTGTTTCGACATGTAAACGACTAGGGGTAAGTACGGCTCATCGCGCACTGGGTGCGCGGCTGCTATCATTCCAGATTAGACCAGAGAGAGTGATTCCTGATGATTTCAGATGGGAATGTTTACATGTCTACTCGAGTATTTTCCCTCCCCGACTAATACAAGTGGATCCAAGACCCGACACGTAAATCAAGATGAGTCCAGCCTGAACATGAGTGATGCCTGTAGTGATGCCAGTAGGTGATGCCAGTAGTGATTCCATAATAGAGGCCAGAAACATGAAATATACGTGTCGCAAGTAAATGAATCCAGAAATACCAGTTAGTGTCCCGTGTTGTGCCAAAATAATCATATGGTACTATACTAGAAGCTGAATCATAATAATCATCAGATAATGAAAACTATCAGAGAATGTACTCGCCTGACGTCCTGAGCAATTGGCGATCCGAACCGGTGTCGCAAGGACCTAATGCGAAAAGCAAGGTTAAACAGGGTTCTAATGAGTTAAACAGATATAAAATAACTAAAAATAGGCTTCTAGGGTCGTTCTAGGTCAAACGGGTCAAACCGGTGAAATCTGGGTTAAAAAGTCAACTCTGGGTCCAAAAAGTCAACTCTGGGTCAAAACTAGGTCAAAAGTTGACTTTGGCGGTCAACCGAGTCAACTACGGTCAAGTCTGGGTCAAACTAGGGTGCTCCTGAAATTCTAGGTCAAACCGAGCTCATTAAGCTAGAAAACTCTCAAACTCGCCTCCTTGAGATATCGGGATACCCTCGGTATCCGATACCTCGCCCTAGGCCACGCACCCCGCCTAAACCCGCTAAAACCTATGCTAGCACGCGTAAATATATACACATAAGCATATAAAAATTACTCCAATACTATTCCTAGGCTATTGCTCAAAAACCCCGCTCGAAACCCAATACCTTGGTTATCTTAAGGTATTGAGATACCTCGGTATCTCAAGGTATTGAGATACCGCTCTAAACTCAACCCGACTACCCCTCTAGCTAATTAACTATGCATAAACATATATATCTAGCTATAATCTAGGCTAAAATATAGATATCTAATACATATAGGCATATACCTAGGTATCTACATACATATATATAAATATACATATCCACAAACACATATACATATTACCTTACCTTACCTATACGTATATATTTACATCTATATCTAGTTATATCTAAACTATCTATCTAGCTATATGCCTATCTATCTATCAATCTATATCTTATCCATCTATCTATGTATCTAATATCTATTTATCTATGTACCTATCTATCTATCTAACATCTAGCTATCTATCCATTTACCTATCTATCTATCAAACTATTTACCTATTCATCTAATATCTATATAGTATCTATCTATAAATCTACTTATCTATCTATCTATCAATCTATCATATATATATCTATCAATCTATCCATACATATACCTATCTATCCAACTACCTATCTATTAATTAGATATCTATCTAACTATCTAATCTATCTATTAGTCTATCTACCTACGATCTAGTTAATCTATCTATCCATCAATTTATCTATCTCTCTATCAATCTATTTAGCTAACTATTATCTCCCTCTACCTCGCTACTACCCGCTGCTCGAGCTTACCTTTACTGCTGCTGCTGCTCCCTGTTATTCTCGCTGCTGCTGGTGCTTCATATTCCTGCTGCTACTGCTCCTTGTGCTGATGATGCTGCTGCTGCCTCTTGGAGCTGCTGCTGCTACCTCAAATTGCTGCTGCAGCTGTGCTTCAACCTGTTGCTGCTGCTGCAGCGATCTGCTGCCGCGGCGCGCGCCGTGGCGCCTACGCGGCTGCTGCTGCTCGCGCATTCTGCTGTAGCGGCTACTGCTGCGTGCGCTGCTGAGCATGCTTGCTGCTGCTGCTGAGCATCTGCTGTCCAGTGCTGGCCCCCCCTCTCTCACACACACACGACCATACACACACATATACACATACACAGACACACATATATATATATATATATATATATATATATATATATATATATATATATATATATATATATATATATATATACAACCATATATATATACACACACACTCTATATATTTATATATCTACACATACACACACTAACATATATATATACACACACAAACACTAACATATAAATACACACACACACATACAAGCACATACATATATCTATATATATATATATAAACACACATCTATATATATACACACACACACACACACATATATATATATATATATATATATATATACATATACATATACACACTCACACTCAAACATATACATATATCCTCACACACACTAGCACACACTCTCACAAACACACAACCACACACATAAACACTCCTACATATATATATATAAATATATACATATATACACACAAATTCAAACTCATATACATATATATATATATATATATATATATATATATATATATATAAACACTCACTCACACTCACACTCTCACCTACACACATACACTAGCACCAACACACTCACACAAGCACTCACTAACACACTCACAAACACATAAAAACACACATATAAATAGAAATATATATATATATATATAGAAATACACACAAATATATATATACACATATATATATATAAACATCACACAGACACAACACACAACACAACGCACACAACGCCCACAACGCTCACCATCGCACGCCCAACGACCCCAACACGCACAAACACCTATAAATATATAAAATATAGCCCGAGAATTCTAGCACACACTCCCCGATGCTAACCCAACGCGCGTACAAGCCCGAAACTAGAATACCACGTCGAAATGGCCGTTCGGTCATTTCGACGAACACGCGGTGTGCGGTACGGAAAACCTCCTGAAACGCACACCAAACCAACTCAGAATCGGCCCAAAATTTACCCATGGGTCCTAAACGATGCCTAGATCCTAGAAAAAGTGCTACCGCGTCGATTCTAGGCCCGTGGCGAAAACGCGCACGCACTCAAAATCGGCGACGACGAAAACCCCGAAAACGCCCGAAACGCCCGTTTCTTTGCGACACGGCTTTCCGTGTCCGAACGGAGACGCGCACTCACCCTCAAGACACCCGGTAACGTCTACCTAGGTCCGTCTAACCTAGGGCATCACCCAAAATTGGGCCAAATTCGGATTCCACCCGAAATTGACACAAAACCTAGTGTTAAAGTCTCCAAACACTACCAAACTAGTTCCAACTTCCTCCCACGGGTAGCCTAAGGGTCTAGGAAGGTTCTAAACTATTAATTACACTATAAAAGAGTAATTACAAGGGGGAAATTAGGGTTTACCTCTTGGGAGTTGGAATCCCAAGCCAAAATCTCCAAAATGTTCCAAATCCACCAAACCAAGCTTCCAAGCTCCCAAATCTAGCTCCAACACCAAATCTAGGCTCTACCCACCTAGGTTAGAAAAAAATATAGGATTAGGGTTAGCAACCATGGAGAATAGAAGAAGAAAGAAAAGAAATAGGGTGCTTACTTTGATGTTGGGAGAAGAAAGGAAGAAGAAAGAAGTAGTGGAGAAGAAGAAGAAGAAGAAGAAGAAGAAGAAGAAGTGAAGAAGAAGAAGAGAATGGGAGGAGCTCCTGCTGTGTTTCACGGGTAGGGGGCTGGTTTGGTCGGCCAAACACAAAATAAAGGGTTTCACTAATTCCAAAATACCCAAAATGCCCTCTCCTAACTTGGTTTTGGGTTTCGGGGTTCCAAAAGCACTCAAACTAACTCCAAATCTCTCCAACTAACCCACTAAAAATATAATAAATATTCTAAAACCCAAAATAGGTCTCACAGGGGTGTGGGCTGGGTCGGACATGGGTCCACTAGGGTCTGAGATGGGTCCAGGCAAACCAAAATCATAAAACAACCAATAAAAATATAATACAATCATTAATTAAATATAAATACAATTAAATATAAATAATACACAATTAACCGAAATTAAAAAAAAATACCTGGCTCTGGAAATGGGGTAGTGACAAGTTCATTCCTTTATTCTTGTACGCATTGATTATATTCTGTTGCTAGTATTTCCTATTCTCTCATTGTTCTTGATTACCAGTTATATTCTCATCGTAGATAGCATCTTCTATTTTACTGCTTTATAGTTTTTGTCAATTAATTGGAACTGCTATTGGGTTGTATTTTGCTCCATTCCTGATTGAAAAATATTTTTCAGAGGATCCGGGAGATTGGTGTCCGACATACTACGGACCTCAGCCTATAGATGGTGCATACTTGGACCCACTAGTTCTGGAGTGATTGCCGGGAAATTTAGCCGGGTTCGCTAGTTAGCATAGTTAGTTCTCTTTAGCATTTTGGTGCCGGATTTGTTTTCGACATATATTTGTGTTTGGATATTATTTTTATTTGTTGTTGTTATATTTTTAACTACTTAGTTATGTTAGACTTCTGTGATATCTTCTCGTGCCATAGTAATGTGATTGAGTATTGTGTTGAACTAAGTTGATTATACTCTCATCTTGGAGTTGAGATATTATTGGAGGTTTATGCTTTATTGTGAGATAATTAGATAGTATAGTTGACCAAGACAGCGTTCTACCACCGATGCTGCGGCGTAGGCTGGGCGTTGTTCCCGACTTGCATCCCTACACCGGGTGTGGGTTGTGACACGTTAGCTAGCTGTTGCCCGTTGATCTACATGTTGATGCTGCTATACTTTAATTTGTTGCTGCTGCTGCACTTCAATTTGTTGCTGCTGCACTTCAATTTGCTGCTGCTGCTGCATTTCAATTTGCTGCTGCTGCTGCACTTCAATTTGTTGTTGCTGCTCTACCTGTGGGTTGAGCCTCCCCTCACATACATCCACACAACCACACACACAACCACCTATATGTAGATACACCTATATACATATCATAGACATATACTTAGCAACATATATATAGGTAACTAGTTACATCTCATAACATATCATCAAATATATATAACTACCTATGTATATATATAAATCCTAGCTCACACACACACACACACACACACACACACACACACACACACACACACACACACACACACATATATATATATAGGTACACATATAGTATAACATTCACCTCAACATATATATATATATATATATATATATATATATATATATATATATATATATACACACACACATATACACTTAATACATATATATGTAAGTATATATATATATATATATATATATATATATATATATATATATATATATATATATATATATATATATATATATATATATATCCATAACCATACATACATAGCTATATATAACTAGTTACATGTACATATGCATACCATATAATATAGATACACATAATATCAGTATATACATATACATACACAATCACATAGCTATATTTATATATTTATATACATATATTTAATATTTACACATATACATATAACTACATATTCCACACATAGCTAAGAATAAAATAAATTAGATCTAGAAATAAAATGCAATAAACACGTGGAGTGTATCGCACCCGTATCACACTAGATCTATGATACGCTTGCGACACGATCTACCACACAAATAAACGTACCTCGAAGGATATGAGCAATTCCAATATATTATATATGAACAATATGAAGATTCAAACACATATCTACATGTCCGTGTCAAAATGTGACATGCACCAAGTCCCGTGTCGGAGAAAAACCCCCCCAAATCAATATGTATCACCAAATTATTGGGATACGACATATACGTACCCAATTGTGGATACGATACTAGCCATAAACGCACAAACATATTCCAAATTGATCTATAGGACCAATTGACAAATACAACAAGTGTCAATATCGGAATTCTCCCAAAATTGACACAAAAAACACCATAACTTTCTCAATAGGCCTCCTATGAACTCAATTTCAAATCCTATGGGTAGCCTATGCATATGGGTTAATTTCTCATGGTTAATTCTCATATTTAGAACCTAAATTAAGGAAAAAAAACTAAATTATACCTATTGGGAGATGGATTCCCAATGCAACCTCCAAATGTGATAAAATTGGCCTCTAACTTGTAGATCATTGCTCCTCTTTGTAGATCCTTGCTTCCTCCTTCTAGATTCTTGCTCCACTAGCCTCCAATGGTGATTTATGAAGGAATTGGGATGAAATTTGGTAGGAAAATAATATAGAAATGAGAAATTTTGGTTGAGGAAAATTCTAGATCTAGATTTCAAATAAAAAGAGGAGAGAGAAACTTTCCCCCCTTTAACATGGCCGACCCCCTTGCCCCTTCCTCAAGCTACTATATAATATCCATTATACCCCTTGGGGCCTCTCATGAAGAAATAATTAAGAAGAGAAGGTTCTAGTCAAATGGTTTAATTAAATTAATCATCCTCCTAATGAATAGGCTTCTAGTTGGGCTCAATTCTAACAATTAATATATGTTGGTCCATGAGTCTAAACTAAACTAGGTAGGTCCACTAACACAATTCTAAAATAATAAACTAACATCTAATAATAATTAAATAATATAATAAATAATTATACACATGCACAATATTTAATTAATTATGAAATAACTAAACTACCCTTTTCTAGAAAATGTGGTAGTAACACCAAGATCTCCCAAAATCTAGTACACAGGTATGCAACATATCCTCGAGAGTCTGATTGGTCCTCTCTAACTGCCAATCCATCTGGGGGTGATATACAGTACTGAACTTGAGATGGGTGCCCAAGCTTGCCTGCAAACTCCTCCAGAAATGAGAAGTAAAACGACTATCCCGATCCGAGACTATGCTGACGGGAACTCCATGTATCCTGACGATGACATACCCACGTTGAAAGGCAAAAAGTGGGCCGACTTGGTCAACCTGTCGACGACGACCCAAATCACGTCTTTTCCTCCTAGAGATCGTGAAAGTCCTGACACAAAATTCATAGTAATATGCTCCCACTTCCACTCTGGAATGGGTAAGGGCTGAAGTAAACCACCTTGCCTCTACCTCCCGACTTTCACCTGATGGCACACTAAGCATCTGGATACAAATTGTACCATCTCCCTCTTTATGCCATACTACCACACACTTGCTCGCATATCTCGATACATCTTGTTGGCACCTGGATGCATGGAATACTGAGAACGATGCACTTCCTGTAACACCTCCTCTAGCAGCTCCCCACTAGGCATACACAGTCTAGTATCGTGCCGCAAAGAACCATCCTCGACAATGGTGAAGTCATCCTCCAAACCTGCTCTCACCTGGGCTCTGATGCTCCTCAAAGACACATCATCATACTGGGCTGCCTTGATCATGTCCATCAACTCTGAATGTATCTGTAAACTATCACTCAATGCCCAAGCTCTCCAAATCCTCCAACAAATGTCGGTCTTGCATCAAAAATATAGTTATCGAATACCTGCTCAAGGCATCGGCAACTACATTGGCCTTCCCTGGATGATACTGTAAGGATATATAAAAATCTTTCATCAATTCCAGCTACCGACGCTAAAGTGTTCCCAAACCTTTGCTAAAGTGTTGCCAAACCTTCAACAAATTCATTAGAAGGTAAAAATGCTGGAGTTGCCATCTTCTTTCTCAGTTGTTGTGTCTTCCTTCTCCATTGTTTTGTTCATTATCTATGGCGGTGGAAGAAAAATTTGTGTTCATTGTGGGAATAAAATAGCTCTACACACATCCGAACGTTTAGTGTTCAACAGTAAAAATAATGACCGTTTAAAAAAATACATATAAGTAGGGCCAATAGAGTTGTATAAATAAGAAGAAAGAAGACAAACTATTTTTTTTTAAACTGCACACCAAACCAATTTATATAAATTGTATATTTTAATTTGTTAAAAAATTATGGAATATCTCTAATGCTATAATGCAGCTTGGAAATGGCTAAAAAATGAGCCGTCTAAGCCGCATGTATATCATCATTTAAATGAATTAAAAAAATTAATAAAAAGATAACTAAATAACTACCTAAATACTCCATTAATTATTAAAAAACTTAACCAAGCATTTAACAATCTAATATGATATATTTATAACTAAACAATTCTAGCTCAATTGGCTCAGATTAGAGGCATTTTTTTTATTGCTTGAGTTCAATTATTTGGAATAACAATTTTTATAATAAATTCATATTTAAATTTTTTTAATATTTTTTATGCATGTGCAATGCTTGAGCACATTACTAGTAAGGAATAAAAAGAAAAAGAAGATGAACTAATTTTTTGAAAAATATAAAATTAACAAAGTGAAAAAGAGAGAGAATAAACAGAATAAAAAATTGGGTGCATTTAACAACACCTATATATAAAAGCTTGTGATAAAAGCACTACAAAATACACTTAGGGCTGTCCATTCCTCTCTCTCCCTAAAAATTACAAGTTTGCCACTCCTCAAACTTACTTAGGGCTGCCCACACCAACCTATATAAGTAAAAATTATTTCTCTTCTTTCTTTTTTACCTTCACATGAAGAAATCTCTCATTCTCTCCAAGTCCTAAACTAACTTTGGAATTTGATAGTTGTGGTCCCAAGTGGAAGAAAATTCTGATTTGGTGATTGTCCAACGAATATTCTTTCGGTATGTCTTCGATAACATACGATGAATAAGCTTTGCGATTGTCACCAAATTATTTAGTTTTATTCGACTATTGTAGGAGCGATGCATGAAATTATCTTCGATGAAGAAGTCAAATCATGCAATCCATTAAATATGCACTCTGCTCCTTCCGAAGAACATGTCGGTTGTTCCGAAGCACCTATGGTACGTAAAATAATAACCCTAATTCGATACAGAATAGTCATCGTGTAAGGACTGTATAAACTACGACAGTCCTATATAAATATAGGACTGTCAATAATTCGTCAATTCTATATAAATATAGGACTGTCATAATTTCGACAGTCCTATAGACTATGTGGACTATCAAAATAGTGACAGTCCTGAAGATAAAATAGAGACCAATGTATTTTCTTAAAGAAAAAAATTGACAGTCTACTCAATACATTAGTCTGTATAAATTATGACAGTCCTAATTTGGACTACCAATTATTTGAAGTTATTAATTTTTATATTATTTTATATTGGTTATAGGACCAACCTCGTACAGATTATGTGGTACATCCTGCTATTGGGGTTGATGTGGAGAAGCTATTCTCAACGAACATTCGATTTGCATCCCACGAAAGCATTAAATTGGTGCAGAGAAGTTGGAAGTCAAAATAACATAGTCATTGTCATTGCAAGATCGATCAGATCTCGGCCGGGCCGAAAATATTTAGAGCTGGGCTGCGAAAGAGGAGGTGTTCAGGCAGCATCGGGAAAAAAAATGTGTTGTTGAAAAAAAAATTCCTAAAAAAAATATTGGGACGAGAAAATATGGTTGTCCATTTAAGGTGTTGATTGTAAAAGTAGAAGATGTAAAGTGGATAGTCGAAGTTAAGAATGGAATACACAATCATCCTATTCCAGAGACACTTACGGGTCATGCCTACGTGGCACGGTTGAACAAGGATGAGAGAAAGTTGGTTGAAGAATTGTTCCTTTTCGGAGTTGCACCCAAACAAATTTATTCTACCGTACGATAAAAAGAAGATGAGAATAAGTCAACCATGAGGACAATCTATAATACTTTAACGAGAGCAAAATGTAATAGTATGAAAGGAAGAATGGCGATGCAACAAGTATTGAAGTTGCTTGGGGAGCATCACTATATGGAGTACCATAGAAGACATCCACAAATAATGAACTCCTTTCATTATTTTGGGCTCATCCTGATTGCACACACTTGGCTAGGTCCTTCGCAGACATGTTGGCCCTTGATTGTACATATAAGACTAACAAGTTCAAGATACCTCTTTTTCACATTGTTGGATTTATGTCTATGGGGAAAACATTTTCAGTCATTTTTTATTTTATGAAGAGTGAGACAATAGAGGATTACACTTGCGTTGAGAAAACTATAATCCCTTTACACAAGATACAAAGAGCCCTCTGTTTTTGTTACCGACAGAGAATATGCGCTAATAAATGTTATAGATATTGTATTTTCTCATGTGCATAGACTACTATGCACTTGGCATATAAATCGAAATATCCATGCTTAATGCAAAAGAAAATTTGAAAATATGGACGGTAAAATCGACAAGCTTCGCTTCGAAGAATTCTACAGTGATTGGAGTCTTGTATAGCGAGCAAGTACTAAAGAAAGCTACGACACAGCATGGTACATGTTCAAACAAAAGTGGGAGACGAGTAACCCGACATGCATTTCTTATATCAAAGATACTTAGCTAGAACCACATAAAGAATAATTCGTCTTAGCATGGATGAACATGGTAAAGCATTATGGTACAATCACTACAAACCGGGTCGAAGGATCACACTCAAGTTTAAAAAGATATCTACGGTCATCGGTCGATAATTTTGTCTCCGTTTGGCAATCGGTTCATTTGATAATTATTTTCACGGTGAACGAGATTGTAGCATCATTTGAGACGAGCCTCAATATTGCAAAGCATATATACAAGCATGAACACCTCTTGGATGCTTTAATCCATGTAGTATCTCACAAGGCCTTGGGCTTATTGTTTGAGGAGATTGGTAGGTCAAAATTCGTTGGTTATGATTCCGAGGTTTGTGGTTATTCATATCGATATTCACTCGACCTTCCTTGTGCACATGAGATTAACGAATATTGTCGTATATCTATACCTATTCCAATAGATGTTGTTGATCAACGTTGGAGACAGTTATCGATCATGCCGATGATGGAAGTTCACGATGATTTTTTTTTCTTTGCCATAAGTGAAACTCCTTCACGCAAGGTGGTGTGTCGCATCGGAACCGGAGAGAAAATCCATTGAGGTTAAAATCCAAGAAATTGTAGTCCCGACAACAACTCGATTGCAAGAGCCATCTGTTGTTTGAACTTCTAAGGGAAGACCACACTCAAGAATCAGTAGAGCACAAAAAAAGGAGGTAGAGTCAACTAAAAGAGATCCATCCTTATTTGAACATATTGAACGTAATTTAGAGAAAGTTGAGTCAAAGTCAGTTATCGAAAGTGTGTTAATTTCAAAGAAAAAGAGTAAGCTTACTATTCGAAGGGGGAAGAAACAGAAAACGAATGATGCAGTCATGACGGAGGGTTTACATAACTTCTCTGATTCATATAGTCTATACATTCAAAATTTTATACCTGAGATACGGGATTTTATTTGGTCTATTGTTGATGTTCCTAAGGATGGCCATTGTGGATTTCATGCACTCGCAAGACATCTTGGCTATTCAGTTGAAGTAGGATGGAGACAGGTTAAGGAAGAGCTGTACGAGGAGTTGGAGTCTCGTCTACCCTTCTATAGGCAAATACTCGACGAAGAAATTATTAGAGATTTGTTGGCAAGCATACCTTGTACGGACACAATTACCGGACCAGACCATTACATGGATGTTCCGCCTGCTGCATACGTATTCTATTATAGGTATAAGATACCTATTGTAATTATCTCAGAAGGCATTAACAATACTTTCTTTCCAATGTGCGCTCCCCCGACCGAACACAGACTATCCAATCTATGTTCAATATGGCTTGTCGGACAACACTTTGTCATCCCAAGGTTGATCGGTCATTCTCCTATTCCTCCACCTTCTACGCTTTGGTATAAACAAGCACCAGAGGAAGCGATCGCATGGACGACACCCTACATGGATACAATTGCTGGCTATAAGAAGATGATGAAGATCGAGAATTCCAAAATCTTGCCTAAGGACTACTTTGATATTCTAATCGATTGATACATCTTATACTTTTGTATCATTTTGTAATTTTATATGCGATAGAAATGGAATATGACATCTTGTACTTTTGTAGCGTGATAGTCCAATAGATAGTGACTATGAAAGAAATAAAATAAAGTACTATATATTGTGCAATGAGTCATGTATGTTGAGCTTTTGTTTCCAACTTATATATATATGTTGAAAGTCCAAAATTTAGTCCCATGTCCTAGTTAAAAAAAATAACAAGTCAAAAATAGGACAGCCAACTTAAACAAAACATAACCAATAAAAAAATTAAAACACAAAGTTACAGCCAACTTCAAAGTTTTATATGTCAAGATTAAACAAAATATAACCAGTCATAGTTTTACAACTTTAAAGTTTTACATGTCTCAAAACATAAACTGTAGCAAAGTTTCATATCAATTGAAATATGGCCTAAACTTTATGCCACATCTTTGTATGTTGCTCTCTATTTTCCAAGAAAGAAAAATCTTCAGTGTTGTCGATGTGTTGTAGCGCCTCATTGATTTCCATATAATTCGTACCCTGGCAACTGACGAGGCTTCTTCCTAACTTCTTCGCTTTCTTAGCCTATTGATGACAATTCATTAAATTTGTTAGGTTATAAACATTTACATATCTTCAAACTGAAAGTTGGTTGCCTCACCATCTTGACCAATGTAGTATACAAGACAGATTTGGCGGGGAGATCTGATGGTACACGCACATTATCGCCTATGCATTTGAACAACGTAGGTAGTCCGACACCAACGTAGTAGGAGAGGTAGTCGTTGCTACATTCCATCATATTTACTACTGCTTGTCGTTCAGTTTCTCTAATAACGTGACGTTGCCACTCAGTGAAGAAGTTCGAGACCTAGTTGAACGCCGCAGGAATATAGTTTAGCGGTTTTGTACCTCTCAGAGCACTTATCATTTTCAATGTGCGCTTCGAGACTGTTTGTACGTAGCAAAACTGACAGAGCACTCTATCAGGCATATAAGGCTCCTTAATTTCATGACAACTTATCAGACCGTGATATAAAGCGACTGGTTGCAATGGATGACTACTCTGTCGCAAATCACGATATGGATCCCAAATAATCTATAACTCATGAAATTTAGCATAATATAATTTAGCATAATGTAATTTAGTAAATTATTACCAAACATAAAAAAAATAGGTCTCAATTCACCTCTTCTATCGTCATATCTTCAAGTGCATTCCGTAGGGCGGCTAATGTGTGTGGACGTTTGGCATCTTCCTTAGTTGGCTTCCATCTGCACATTCTAGGAAGGTGCTCGTCATACCCTCGGTTAAGTTTAGCCCGCTTCAGGGTTGAAAAGTGCTCGTATATCCATGCCTTCACGTAACCAAGTTAAAATAAATTAGTCCAAAAATTAACAACAAAATTTTCTATTATGTATACAAGTTGACAAAGATATATCTATACATGGAGTAGAGTCTGACATCCGGATATTATCTTAGAACCGACGCGGGATGCCGCACCAAGCTCGCGGTAAAGGTATGCTATTATACCGCTTCCCCAAGATATTTCTTCCACCGGGTCTATTTTATCAAAATTCAGGAGATATTTAACATGTATCGACATTCCAGACTTATCCGAAATACCGACAGCCCCTAAGATGAACTGCATATATCCACGGGTCACATTATCACTATTATCCACTTTAGGGTCCGGATTATCGAATGTCTCCTCCAAATATTTCAAAGAAAGTCCGTAAGACTTCTTGAAGTCTCGAAGGGCTGTAAAACTCGTCGCATCAACTCCCAGACTGCCTGATACATAATCCACGATATGGTCGTAAAAGTTAATGCTCGATTCGTCAAAAGTGTGATTCATCATGACTCGACCATCAACCCTAAGTCCCAATATATGATGGACATCATCCAGGGTAATCGTCAATTCCCCGTTTGGGAGATGGAAAGTGTCGGTTTCTAGATGCCATCGTTCTACAAATACGGATATGAGTGTATTGTCCATCATCGTATATGAGTAGTTACCCAAATTTTGTAAACCGATGGGATTGATTTTAGCCTTGATATCGTCTCCGAAAAATTCAAACCCCCATGTATTGCACTGTTTGCCGTGGATGATCACCGTTAACATATGAGAACTCTCCTGAAAAGTAAACAATTAGATGAACTTATACCTATATATATATATATATATATATATATATATATATAATATAGTTATCTATAAATAATTGGATGAACTTAGAACTTAGAACTATATATAAATTATCATAACGTAATGTACTTACCGGATTGTTCCATATTTGGTATGCAATATGGTTCTCGATCGACGGCAACATAGAGCAACCGTTTGGACGAGTCTCGACTGGGCTATCTGGCTGCTGAGAAGGTCCTGAACCATCAGTAGGCCGATTTTTGAGGGTTGGTGGCCGAGTCTCGATTGGACTATCTGCATGCTGAGAAGGTCCTGAACCATCAGTTGGCCGATTTTAGACGGTTGGTATGTCTTCATCGAAGGAGGTGTCACGCCCCAGTCCCAAAATATATAGGACCAGGAATACGCGATACGCCAGCTACGCATTCGACCAGACTGATCCGACTCGAATACGTATAAGTTGTAAATTACTGGTAACTATCTAAAAAATCTAGTAAATATAAACATCTATGTCTCAATCCATAATGAACAGAAATACACAAGAATGAGCTAAATGTGCTACAGTCGGCCGTCCAGTAAACACACAAACTCGAATAGACTCGAGAAGGGATGAGTCTATAAAAACTAGGCTACAACAGCAGATGAATAATCAATATGAATAAAGTAACCATAATGCCAGTAGAAATGATATGAGTACCTGGTACCAATGCCCGCAAGACAAGCAACTCCAATTTTAATATGAACTCGGCCGGTTCAGTTCGGTTTAAAAGTAGAAGGAGAAGTGGAGTGGAAGGAGAAGAAGAAGAAGAAAAAAAAAGGGAGAAGGAGGCTACGGTTATGTGAAGGAGGGAGGAAAGAGAAAGTGGGGGTGGGTTTCCCTAGGTTTTGGGGATTAGGGCTTGCTTGGGGAAGTGTGTGTGAAGAAGCATTTTATAGGAAGGGTGATGGGGAGTGTATGGTGATGATGCTTCCAATTTCAAATGGAGGGCTTGATTTTCTCATGAAGGAAGTTGTGTTCACACCATGGAGAGGGTAATAAGGTTTAGACCGGTCAAGGGTTGTGGGGGGTCCTTCATTTGGTTTGAAACCAATGAGGTGATGACACCTAGTACATTTGCAAATAAGTCCCTTAAATTTGGATATTTGTACAGACACATGAAATAATAAAAAATTGGTGGGGGGATTGGTGTTTGGTGTTTTGTAGGGTGAGAGGGTGTTGTGTGTTTTGCATGGGTTTAATTAATGGTCATTTGGATTAAATTAGGGTTAAAATATGATTAGTCAAAGTTGGCATCCCCAATTAAATTAAAATAAAATGTCACGTGCTCTTAAATTAAATGGGGGCACATGGGGTCTCAATTTGGAGTGACACAAAGGTCATGAAGGGTATAGGCTTGGTGTCAGTCTTGGACCCTTTATTTGGTCCGGCTCAACGGGTTGAGTTGGTATCTCAAAATTGATGGCAACGACACAGGTGCGCGACACATGATTAAATATTGGATTTCAGATACAGGAAGTTGTGCTATTAAATTATAGCACAAGGGATTATGATTTTGAGGGACGGAAAAGTCCAGTGCTTAAGTTGGCGTGTCAAGTCTAAAATGCAATAATTTGTTGGAAATTATGGGCTAATGTTTGGCTCCGAATATTTTAACAACGGTAGGGTGCACCAAGGGTTAAATATAATAAATCAGACATCTGCAACCTTAGTTCTAAATCTCAAATACCTGATGCTAAACCAAAATTTTCTAACCCAAAACCAGTCTATCTATAAAAATAAATAAGGGGGTTTACATCCTTCCCAACTTAGAAAAATTTTGTCCCCGAAATTAAAAGTAAAGCACGATAATAGCTACGAGAATTTAAAAACAAACTGGTAATCAAATGAGGTACATAAATTCGTACCTTGGTCCTCAAATAAATATGGGAAACACTGTCGAATGAAATCCTCGCGCTCCCAGGTAGACTCGCCTGGTGATTGATGCTTCCATGCAACTCTGACCAGTCGAATAGTCTGACCTCTCAAATTCTTCTCACTGTGATCGAGTATCTCCACTGGCTGCTCCACGTAAGATAAACTGAGCCCGACTGTAATCTCTGAATGATCAAGCACGTGGCTAAGGTCTGACACGTATCTCCTCAACTGTGATACATGAAATACGTCGTGCACTCCTTCTAATGATGGAGGCAATACAAGACGATAAGCCACTTCGCCAACTCATTCTAATATGTCAAAAGGTCTGATGTACCTCGGGCTCAGCTTGCCTCTGCCTCCGAATCTGATGGTACCACGAGTAGGCGATATCTTTAAAAATACATGATTACCTTCCTTGAACTCCAAAGGTCTGTGGTGCGCATCTGCCCAAAGCTTCTGTCTGTCATGTGCTGCACACAAGTGGCCCTGCATCTGCTTGACTTTCTCCACAGTCTGTGTCACCAACTCTGGACCAAGTATCTGACGCTCTTACACGTCACTCCAACATACCGGTGACCTACACTTCCTGCCGTATAGTGCCTCATAAGGTGCCATCTGTATGCTGGCCTGGTAGCTGTTATTGTAGGAGAATTCCACCAAGTATAGATAGTCCTCCCAAGATCCTCCAAAGTCGATCATGCACGCTCTCAACATATCCTTTAGTATATATATCGTGCGCTCTGACTGGCCATCAGTCTGTAGATGATATGCAGTGTTGAACTTGAGACGAGTTCCTAGACTCTCCTGCATACTGCGCCAAAAATGTGACGTGAACCTGGAGTCACGATCTGACACAATGCTGACAGGCACTCCATGTAGTCGTACTATCTGCCTCATATACATGTCAGCTAATATCTTCGTAGACTACCCAACTCTGAAATGCAAGAAATATGCAGACTTAGTGAGTCTGTCTATGACAACCCATACTGCATCCTTCCCTCTAGGGCTCCTCGGGAATCCTGTGACGAAGTCCATGGTAATGTGTTCCCACTTCCACTCGGGAATAGAAAGCTGCTGCAATAGTCCTGCAGTCCTCTGATGTTCAGCCTTGACTTGCTGACAGACCAAACATCTCGCCACGAATCTTGCAATCTCTCTCTTCATCCTATGCCACCAGTAATATTGTCTCAAATCTCGGTACATCTTCGTACCCCCGGGATGAATAGAATAAATAGAGCTATGAGCCTCGGTCATCAACTCCTGACGTAGCTTGCCATTCAGAACGTATAGGCGATCTCCACACCTTAATGTTCTGTCTTCATGAATCCTGAGTCCCGTCTGCATGCCGACCTCTGCCCTCTCTCGCAGTCGTCGAAATCTCGCATCTGTAGGCAGGGCTGCCTTGATCCTCTCAATCAATGTGGACTGAACCTCAAGACTGGCTATCTATCCATCTATGCCTGGCAATACGATCTTTATCCCAAGCTCCTGGAGATCCTCTAGCAATTGCCGCTGAGTCATCAAAAAGTATGCCATAGGCTTCCTGCTTAAGGCATTTGCTACTACATTCGCCTTGCCAGGGTGGTACTGCAACTCAATATCATAATCTGTCATCAACTCTAGCCGGCGCCTCTGTCTCATATTGAGCTCCTTCTGAGTGTAGACATACTTTAGACTTTTATGGTCTGTGTAAATCTCAACACGCTCTCCATAAAGGTAGTGTCGCCATAGCTTTAGTGCAAATATCACTGCAGCTAGCTCTAGGTCGTACGTCGGATAGTTCTTCTCATGAACTCTCAGCTGTCTCGATGCGTAGGCTATCACCTTGCCATGTTGCATCAGTACACATCCTAATCCGCTCCTAGACGCATTATTGTACACTATAAATCTTCCCGATCCTGAAGGAAGTGTCAAAATCGGTGCTAATATCAGACGCTTCTTTAGCTCATCGAAAGCCATCTAACTCTCCTCGGTCCAGATAAACTCCGCACCTTTATGCGTCAGTCGCGTCATAGGTGCAGCAATCCTCGAGAAATTTTTTACGAACCTCCAATAATATCCGGCACGTCCGAGAAAGCTCCTAATCTCTGTAACTGATGCAGGGTTGGCCATGTCTCAACTGCAGCGATCTTCTCCGGATCAACTGATAATCTATCTTCGGTGATTATGTGTCCCAGGAAGGGTACTCTATCCAAACAAAACTCACATTTGCTGAGCTTGGCATACAGCCTCTCCTGCCTCAGCGTCTCCAATATGATCCTAAGATGCCTCTAGTGCTCCTCCTGGCTCTTGGAATATACCAAGATGTCGTCGATAAATACCACCATGAACTTATCTAAGTACTGGTGGAAAACTGTAGCGCTCCGTTCTCCCGGTGCGGAGAGCGCGGCTAAGAAACACAAGACGGTATCATTCGATCGGGATAGATTGAATTAATAACTCGTCCTCGTTATGAATTTGTTTCTTCGGAATCGATTCCCATATTCAGTGGACCGTGCCCCCGGGATCGACTTAGCGACAGAGTCAGGAGGGACCTCTCCACTGCTATCTTTTATTGCCTCGGTTTTCGATATCGCTTGTTGCTTTCGTGCTTTGAGTTGGTTCTGGGATTTGCTTGTTTTCCTTGAACGATTTCGATGGTTTTCATTGCTTTCGTTCATTACACTGTATTTCAATTCCGAGATTGGAAAGAGTGGAAGGAGTATTGATCGAGCTGTTCGTGGTGCAGGTGAACGAGCAGTAGACGGCTTGCGAGTGGAGTCGTGAAGCGCCTCTTTCCTTCCCCCTTCCAACAATCTAAGTGAGTGGCTACCATCCCGATTAGCTAGCCCTGCTTCCAAGCTTCACACCCTAAAAATCGTGTACTCTTCTTAGTCCCGATCAAACGATACCAAGTAATAATAAAAGAAACCAAGATAAAAGAGAATAGACTTGGTTAATACTGCTTGTCAATCAAACTTGGGAACGGTTACTTACTTGCATGCTTGTTCGTTCGGAATATTTATCATATGCATAATACAAGTTAGAATGTATGCCCTTCTTTAAATTATTCTATGAACAGAACTCATCCTGAATGCAATAATATGAATAGGGAGACTATGCAAAAGTAGATCTCCCCCTGTTACTGTCTTGTGCCTGTTATTGCCCCGAATTGCCTCAACTGTTAACTTAGTGTATATGTTGATCACGGACAACTTGTGCACAAGGCCCTTAGTTCCTACGGACGGTCGCTGGGGCACTGGCATCGATCCGATCCGGGCGGGAACTCCCCTGTTTAGTCACCCTGTGCAAGGACGGAATGGCGTGCAACACATCCTGTGCTCTCGCTGCATACCATCCTCGTCAGCGACTAAAATTGGTCCATTATGGCATCCAGCCAGTGATCCCCTGTATATTTAAACCTGTTGCATACTAACTTGTATCTTTGTGGCAGGGAAGGCATGGTAAGTATTGTGCAGGTGATTCAGACAGTCAGGTAAAATCCACCGAACGGTGGCACGTTTATTTCAGTAAATTCTATATGCTGCTTGCTTGTAAATAAACTAAGGCAAGATAGAAACCCACAAAATATGCATGCTTCATTAAAACAACGTGTTGATTGGTATAGTTCGGTTAGCTCGCCTTCACCAGTATGTTTCAACATGCTGACCCTCGTTGAAACAGGTTCTCCGCACTAAGGCGAACCGAGCGAGGAGCCGAAGTCGTCTTCCTGATCCAGTCCAGCTGTTGGCGCATCTTCACCGCGCCCCTTAAAGCATTTTGAAGTCAGAAGCTTGCAACTCTTCATACACAAATGCAGCTTCGTGGCAAAGCCGTCCTCCAGCCTGGAGGTCCTTACCATTTTGAAGTTTATAAAGGGATGTAATGTACATGACTGCTATCTCATTTTGAGTCAATACTTTTGTAAGCCCGTGCGGCAAATTAGCTGACTCATTCAGGAGTTTGTAATATATGTTCATTATCAATAAAGAGAACTTTTCCATGTTTCAAATCTGTGTTTCAATTTATCTGCGTACTCTGAATATGTGCTTGCTATGCAAATCATTAAAGCCTTGTGCGGGCGCAACCCCAGGCCCACACGACGGTCACGATTAGGGGGACGCCTTAATGATTCTAAGGAATCGGGTCGTGACATAATGGTATCAGAGCACAGATTCAAAGTTCCTTAGACTTCGTGCTGGAAAAGTTCCTTTAACGATCAAATTCCTGTGCGAACTCTTGAACTCGCTAGGCCAAAATGAGATACATTTATGCAATAAGTCCATAATACATTATGATTCTAATATAATTTACCTTCTTTTGAAGGAATGACACCAGCGCAATCTGCAGCGCAAGCACCGAACAAAACACAAGAAAGCAGTTCAGGTACTTCGGAAAGCTCTCAGAGCCAGCGTGGCATATCTCAAGTCGACCCGCTAGAGCGGGTGATGCAAATGTTAGAAGCACAACGACAAAGAGATGATGCTCGCCAAGCCAAGTTCGAAAGCAATCTAGAAACCCGATTCTCAGTCCAACAGAAGCAGATAGATACCCTGCAACAGATCGTTCAGACTTTGGCTGCCAACCATTCCGCCGCAACAACAATGACTCCGGTGGAACAGTCCGTGCTTGAAGTAGAGACGCCGCAAATCCCAAGGCCGAAGGATGTGACTGCCTTCAACTTGGGCCACTTCAAGAAAGTCTGCAATACCCCATTCAACGGGACTGAGGACCCAGTAGTAGCTCTAGATTGGCTAGCCGAACTTGAAGATCACTTCGCTCTGCTAGAGGTCCCCGAAGAGAAGCACGTCGCCTACGCGCAACTTCAGCTCCGCCTTAACGCACACGATTGGTGGAACGTGCATCTACGATCTCTCCAATTTGATCACGGAGAGGAGGCGATCTCATGGACGACCTTTCATGCCGCGTTTGAAGAGGAGTTTATACCCCCTCCAGTACAACGTCAAATAGAGAATGATTTCGTGCAACTGAGGCAGGGCAGTATGACAGTAAAGCAATACTCCGCCAAATTCAACCGACTCTCCAAATTCGCTAGGGCCTATTTACCTGATGCAGCGAGTCGAGCTAAAAGGTTTGAAGGCGGTCTGCGCCCTGCCATCCATGCGCACATGGTCAATAATCAGTATGGAACAATGCGTGAAGTCATGAATCACGCTCTATCACTTGAACCACAGTATCCTCATGTTGCTGTCGGCGCTGTGCATACATCCAGTCACAAACGCCAAAGCAACGACGGAGGAAACAATGCTGCAAAATGTCACAATGATGGCGGGAAGCAAAAGACAAATCCCAACCAAACATGTAACTTCTGTAGGAAGCCAGGATACCTGTTCAGGGATTGTCGTAAGCGACTCGGGAATTGCCTCCGTTGCGGTGATCCCAACCATCGAGTCGATGTTTGCCCCCTCCCGGATCGTCGTAATTAGCATAATGCTCCTTAACGGTGGTAGGCCCTATTCTTAAGTTTCGGGACAAAACTTCCAATTGGTTGGGTAGGATGTAGCGCCCCGTTCTCCCGGTGCGGAGAGCGCGGCTAATAAACACAAGACGGTATCGTTCGATTGGGATAGATTGAATTAAGAACTCGTCCTCGTTATGGATTTGTTTCTTCGGAATCGATTCCCATATTCAGTGGACCGTGCCCCCGGGATCGACTTAGCGGCAGAGTCAGGAGGGACCTCTCCGCTGCTATCTTTTATTGCCTCGGTTTTCGATATCGCTTGTTACTTTCGTGCTTTGAGTTGGTTTTGGGATTTGCTTGTTTTTCTTGAACGATTTCGATGGTTTTCATTGCTTTCGTTCATTGCACTGCATTTCAATTCCGAGATTGGAAAGAGTGGAAGGAGTATTGATCGAGCTGTTCGTGGTGCAGGTGAACGAGCAGTAGGCGGCTTGCGAGCGGAGTCGTGAAGCGCCTCTTTCCTTCTCCCTTTCAACAATCTAAGTGAGTGGCTACCATCCCGATTAGCTAGCCCTGCTTCCAAGCTTTACACCCTAAAAATCGTGCACTCTTCTTAGTCCTGATCAAACGATACCAAGTAATAATAAAAGAAACCAAGATAAAAGAGAATAGACTTGGTTAATACTGCTTGTCAATCAAACTTGGGAACGGTTACTTGCATCCTTGTTCGTTCGAAATATTTATCATATGCATAATACAAGTTAGAATGTATGCCCTTCTTTAAATTATGCTATGAACAGAACTCATCCTGAATGCAATAATATGAATAGGGAGACTATGCAAAAGTAGATCTCCCCCTGTTACTGTCTTGTGCCTGTTATTGCCCCGAATTGCCTCAACTGTTAACTTAGTGTATATGTTGATCACGGACAACTTGTGCACAAGGCCCTTAGTTCCTGCGGACGGTTGCTGGGGCACTGGCACCGATCCGATCCGGACGGGAACTCCCCTGTTTAGTCACCCTGTGCAAGGACGGAATGGCGTACAACACATCCTGTGCTCTCGCTGCATACCATCCTCGTCAGCGACTAAAATTGGTCCATTATGGCATCCAGCCAGTGATCCCCTGTATATTTAAACCTGTTGCATACTAACTTGTGTCTTCATGGCAGGAAAGGTATGGTAAGTATTGTGCAGGTGATTCAGATAGTCAGGTAAAATCCACCAAACGGTGTCACGTTCATTTCAGTAAATTCTATATGCTGCTTTCTTGTAAATGAGCTAAGGCAAGATAGAAACCCACAAAATATGCATGCTTCATTAAAATAATGTGTTGATTGGTATAGTTCGGTTAGCTCACCTTCACCAGTATGTTTCGACATGCTGACCCTCGTTGAAACAGGTTCTCCGCACTAAGGCGAACCGAGCGAGGAGTCGAAGTCGTCTTCTCGATCCAGTCCAGCTGTTGGCGCATCTTCACCGTGCCCCTTGAAGCATTTTGAAATCAGAAGCTTGCAACTCTTCATACACAAATGCAGCTTCGTGGCAAAACTGTCCTCCAGCCTGGAGGTCCTTACCATTTTGAAGTTTATAAAGGGATGTAATGTATAGGACTGCTATCTTATTTTGAGTCAACACTTTTGTAAGCCCGTGCGACAAATTAGTTGACTCGTTCAGGAGTTTGTAATAGATGTTCATTATCAATAAAGAGAACTTTTTCATGTTTCAAATCTGTGTTTCAATTTATCTGCGTACTCTGAATATGTGCTTGCTATGCAAATCATTAAAGCCTTGTGCGGGCGCAACCCCAGGCCCGCACGGCGGTCACGATTCGGGGGATGCCTCAATGATTCTAAGGAATCGGGTCATGACAAAAATATTGTTCATCAGACTCCTAAATACTGCTGGCAGGCCTGGAAGATCCTCTAGAAACACATCCTCAAACTCTGATATAACGTGAGGGTACACTGGTTCACCTTTTGCAATGTGTGCCCCTAAGGTAGAGGGGCCCCATGCTCCTGGGCTCCCCGAAGAAACTCAAACTCAGGGTAATCTGGTGGTCTAAATATAGTGCAACCACGTCGACAATCTAGCATCGCGTGGTATTGGCTCAACCAACTCATGCTAGGATGATGTCATAGTCTAGACTTAACCTCATAATAAATTCTTTCGTTCTGTTTACAACACTAATCTTCCAAAAGAAAAATTCTTCCTTGCCTAATGTATAATTTCTCTTCTCCTCAAATTTTTTCCTAAAATTGTATTCCTCAAATTTCTTCTTTTCGTTATTTATTGTTCCGGGTCACATAATACAATTATAATAATGGTATCACCCAAGTACATACTAGAATTTCTGGTATCAGATCATTATCTTCTAGGTGAGAGCCTAAAGTTTTATCTCCTCTAGTTCATAATATCATTCCTGGTGTCACTATCATATACAACAACTAATTTCTAGCATCGGGCTATGCACTTCCATAAATTATTCTAAAGGGTTATGATCAACAATCTTTCCATCTCCCAGTACTTCCCAAATCACTTCTATCTCAAGTACGGGTAGGGTACTACTGGGTCCAATTCTCTTGGTAACCTTCCACACTAGTTTTAGAATCCAAAAGGAACTTATCAGTATATCCTACTAAGGGTAACAATCTTCTCAGAGAATAGTACACGAATTCTGTCTTCTGTCGTCTGGACTTCGATCTTCTTCTGGAAGGAACCATCAGGCTAAAGCATTCATCTTTCCGTAATAAAAGAAGATGAGAAACAAAGATAACGATATTGATGAAAAAGTAACAAAAATAATTGGGAAGTCCAATGGCGGTAATCAATTATGAAGGGAGTTTTTAAAATCGATTATGGATTAAGATCCTATTCAACAATAAATCATAATATCTATTCCTAAATTGCAGGCTCGCTTGGCATAGTCAGGTGACCAAGACGATTTAAATCAGACCAACATGGGCCACCACAAAAATACGTCACGCCCCAGTCCCAAAATATGTAGGACCAGGAATACGCGACACGCCAGTTACGCATTCGACCAGACTCTGATCCGACTCGAATACGTATAAGCTGTAAACTACTGGTAACTATCTAAAAAATTCAGTAAATATAAACATATATGTCGCAATCCACAATGAACAGAAATACACAAGAATGAGCTACATGTGCTACAGTCGGCTGCCCAGTAAACACACAAACTCGAATAGACTCGAGAAGGGATGAGTTTATAAAAACTAGGCTACAACAGCAGATGAATAATCAAAATGAATAAAGTAACCATAATGCCAGTAGAAATGATATGAGTACCTGGTACCAATGCCCGCAAGACAAGCAACTCCAAATGCTCCGTAATCGTCTATACTGCAAAACTGGCAGGGGACCAGGTCCTCAGAGGGACGTAACAAGGTACAAAAATACAGCATGCCAAGTATAACAGAAAGAAGCAAGTGCAACGACGGTGTAATCTAGCATAACCAACTAAGTGAGACACAGTTTAAAGACAATGTTCGACGCATGGGCTATCCAAAATAAAACCATATCTTCGAACACAGAGATACACGGGGCGTACCGTAGCTCTGAGCACAGAGTCACACGGGTGATACAACTACTCCGGATACAGGAATACTACAAAATAGATTGTTATTTTGTAGATCTGAGCACAGAGTCACACGGGTGATATAACTACGCCGGATACAAGAATACTACAAAATAGATCATGAAATGATTGTGCGCTGAACTTGAACTTGATCGTGCAGAGGAGCCCAAACATCTAATAAATGTCTTCTCCATCCCAAGCGGTCAACGATTGTGCGCTGAACTTGAACCTCTATCTAGCAGTCTCGTCATACTGAAGTAACTATCAATCAACATGACCCTTAGGTCGTCCCAGGTTTCGGTCATGATGTCAGTATCAGGATACAAAAAATCTGGCATGATGACAGTGTCTGAATGTGTCCTAGGGTTACGATATACACAGGTACGTACATCAAGGGGTTGTGAACCATCTATCATTCATTACGAGACGTTACGACGAACGTCTTCACCCGGTTGTGATCCGGACGCGAAGTAACGATTCTAAACTAACATGCGCATAATACATATAATAAAACGATAAATAACCGGTAACTGAAATACAGGGTGGCAAGGTACACTTGCCTGGGTCCGGCTGCTGAAGATGGGGATCCGATACAACGTCCAAGTCCGCAAGTCCCGAAGTACCTAGAGTCGAGATACAAGCTCAATCAATAACTATCACGAGGCTGAAATAAGATGTGACACACGTCTAACATTTGTTCAAACTCAGCTATAACTCACATGGACACGAAGCTAGAGGGTTGACCAAGGTTGACTCGGGGTATGTTACATCTAATCCAATTAATCATCTGTACTATATCATCAAACCAAACCTCAATCTTACTATATTCATCACGATAGTTAGTAGTTTCAAACCATGATCAAATCCTCAGTTTCACCCCGGGTCTTCACAGACATTATCCCGCATATTTTAAACATCATCCTCGAATAAATTATTAATTATTTAAACCCTTAAATATATACAACCATTATCATTCCACAATAAAAACTACTACTTAATTACGTTCATCATTATTCATTAATCCTCAATGAATAGCTAATGGTTCGATATTACACGCTATTACACAATCCATCACCTGTTCCCCAATGTTAATCATTGTTCCCATATCACAGTATCGTTTCACAACAATTTAAATCTACTCATCAACAATAATAAAAATACATATATTAAATAGGACAACACCCTAAATGTCTCATATGGCACTTAAAACCCAACCTCAATATATATCACATTTCCAATCCTCACATGTATATATTTCATATCCTCCACCCATGAACATTTTTGCATATTCAAAAATGTATTAAACCTAAACTCTCACATGCATATATAACACTAAAATTCAATGTATAGCAACCCTTAGATAAATCTATTTTATTTACTACTATTCATGCATATTATATCATGTATTCAACCTAAAATTTCCACATGCCATTCAACACAACCCTAAAGCTAACCCAACTAATAAACAATAAACAACACAAAAAGATACATAGAGAGGAGTAGCTCACCCCGGCGGCGTGGTGGTTGCTGGCCGGAGGAGGGAGCTCGGCCGGAGTCAGGTGAAGATTGGTGGTGCTGGTGGTGTGGGGTGGTGGTGCTGGTGGTGTGGGGGAGGTCGGGAGAGGGTGGTGGTGGAGATGCTGTTGATGCAGCGAGCTCGTGGGGTGGTTCCGGCGGTCATGTGGTAGTGGGGCGGTGGCTCGAGGTGCTGAATGGAGGTGATGGCGGGTGGTTGTGGTGGTGGACTCGGGGTCGAGTCGGACTAGGTTGGCCGGAGTAGGGATGGCAGAGGTGGTCGTGGTTGGTGATGTAGCGGGGAGATGGTTGCAGGTGGCCGGGGTAATGCTGGAGGGTGGTGATGATGGTGGTGCGGGTGGTTGCAGCGGCTCGGGTGGAGGAGGAGTCTGGTCCGGGTGGAGATATTGGCCACCGGAGTTGAGGGGAAGAGCTGGTCGGAGTAGGGAGCTCGTCCGGTTCAGTTCGATTTAAAAGTAGAATGAGAAGTGGAGTTGAAGGAGAAGGAGAAGAAGAAGAAGAAGAAGAAAGGAAGGAGAAGAAAAAGGGAGAAGGAGGCTACAGTTATGTGAAGGAGGGAGGAGATAGAAAGTGGGGGTAGGTTTCCCTAGGTTTTGGGGATTAGGGCTTACTTGGGGAAGTGTGTGTGAGGAGGCATTTTATAGGAAGGGTGATGGGGAGTGTGTGGTGAGGATGCTTCCAATTTCAAATGGAGGGCTTGGATTTCTCATGAAGGAAGTTGTGTTCACACCATGGAGAGGGGAATGAGGTTTGGACCAGTCAAGGGTTGTGGGGGGTTCCTTCATTTGGTTTGAAACCAATGAGGTGATGACACCTAGTGCAACATTTGTAAATAAGTCCCTTAAATTTGGGTATTTGCACAGACACATGAAATGATGAAAAATTGGTGGAAGAATTGGTGTTTGGTGTTTTGTAGGGTGAGAGGGTGTTGTGTGTTTTGGATGGATTTAATTAATGGGCATTTGGATTAAATTTTAAAATGATATTAGTCAAAGTTGGCATCCCCAATTAAATTAAAATAAAATGTCATGTGCTCTTAAATTAAATGGGGCCATATGAGGTATCAATTTGGAGTGACACAAAGGTCATGAAGGGTGTAGGCTTGGTGTCAGTCTTGGACCATTTATTTGGTTCGGCTCAATGGGTTGAGTTGGTGTCTCAAAATTGATGGCAACGACACAGGTGCGCGACACATGATTAAATATTAGATTTCGGATACGGGAATTTGTGCAATTAAATTAGAGCACAAGGGATTATGATTTTGAGTGACGGAAAAGTCCAGCGCCTAAGTTAGCGTGTCAAGTCTAAAATGCAATAATTTGTTGGAAATTATGGGCTAATGTTGGGCTCCGAATATTTCAACAACGGTAGGGTGCACCAAGGGTTAAATATAATAAATCAGACATCTGCAACCTTAGTTCTAAACCTCAAATACCTGATGCTAAACCAAAATTTTCTAATCCAAAACCAGTCTATCCATAAAAATAAATGATGGGGTTTACAGGAGGAAGAAGAACCATAAGTACTAGGAGCACGTCTCTTCGAACGAGTTACATCCTTCTTCATCAGTTGACGTTTCCTAACTTGAGGGGGTGCCTCGGGGTCGAGGATAGTGAGGGCTGGTTCAACAACACGCTGAACATTGCGTTCCTTACGCATCGACGCAGTAGGGCGTCTTCTTATGATACCTTCATCCTCAATGTCCTTCCGAGGGTCGTGACTATAAGACAAAAAAGATATATATATATTTTAATATCCCAAAATTAATTGAACATTCAGGACTGTAGAAATTTCTACAGTCCTATATGTATACAAGACTGTAAAAATTTCTACAGTCCTATATGTATACATGACTGTTAAAATTTTTACAGTACTCTCTATACATAAAGGACTGCAGATATTTCAATAGTCCACAATGTATATAGGACTGTAGAAATGTCTAAAGTCCGGCATATTTCTGTCCCGTACGTTCGACGAATGTCGAACTTGTATGCCCTAAAATCGGGTTCGAGACTCCAGAAATACGTCGAAACTACATCCGGAACTACTTTCGGGACTATAATTTTAAGATTGGAAAGATAATTTTTGAGTTTTTTTCGAAATGCAATAGAAATTATTAAAAATTGAGAAGGACAAGGAGGAGGAAGAATTGTACCTTGATTCTTTTGAGAGTTTGGGAGCCATCGATTAATGGTTGGAATTTGAGGAGGTGGAGATTGCAAAATTTTAGGTTTCAAATGGAAGAAGTGGAGGAGGAGGGCTCCGACAAGAAATGAATGAGGGGGCTCCGGTGGTGGAGGTTTGGGGGGTTTGAGAGGAAAGAGTAATGTTTGAACTAGTATGAATAAACTTCATTCATTAATGGGCTACGTCAATACCGAACTAGTTAATGCCTTTATCATCCGCCTATATAAATAGGACGAACTTGGGAAAAAAAGGATACTGAACACCACACGAACAATGTTTCAGAATCAGGACTCTCTCTCCTATCACTTCCCATCCTCTGCCAATAGGTATAACAACAAATCCCTCTATTTTCTCTCTCTATATCAAAATTTCTTCTTTTTCTTTGTCAATGAAACCCTAGCCCTTGCGTTTCCATGGATCCCAAAATTGATTGGATGGCTTTTATTCAATCAGATTCCGATGCAGGTTGCTCCTTTTTGGTCTTGTGGATCCGCCCAGAATCGAAAGATTCGATTTTGGCGCGGCATGTATTGCAAAAATTTCATTTTGGCCCATTTTATGGGAGGAATTGTAGGTTTTTGGTTGATGATTCGACGGGGTGATCTGTGGTTTCTGTTGCGGTTGATGTGGGATTATGTGTGTATTGATTGGATTTTCCGGGGATGGGATTTATGATTGAATTTGGTGGTCAAAGTGTAAATTACTAAAGTAGTGATGAAAAATAGTCATTTTGGTTGGAGATGGAGTGACGATTTTGTTTAGATAATCACATACAGTAGAAAAAGTTCGTGATCCGTAGCCGAGGCGAGTATGTTGCACAGATACAAATAGGACACGAAATGGACATGTCATTGATTTTTGCATGTCCTAGTGTATTTTGGAATTTCTCTTTACTGTGTCTGATGGGCACTGACCCGACACTAATTTTTGGAGTGTGTGTTTCCTACCATGTTAATAAGAATTTGAGGTTTTCTCTAAATACAATTTACCATTTCACACTTAATCCTTTTATTTTGTTTTCTTATTACTTTTCATTGTATGCTGCAACTGTTCTTGTTTTTGACAGTTTTTTTTTTTGGGCATTTAGCTTTTGATTTTGGGAAGAGACAGTTTGAGATGGTTGAAATGGAGGAGTGCTTATGAAGTACTTTGTAACAACAATATAACTTTGAAGTTGAAAGGAGTATTGTGTAATACAGCTATAAGACTAGCCATACTTTATGGATCAAGTGATGCTTTATGGATCAAAGTGTAGAAATAGCATGTCGAAAAAGTTAGTGCAACCTAAATGAGAATGCTAAGATGAATGAGTGGCAATGCCTTAAAGAATTCGATAAGAAATGAGTGTATCTATGGGAAGTTAGAGGTGGTGCCGATTTAGGACCGACAAGACGAGAACAAAATTTTCTTAGGTGGTCTGGACTTGCACAACATAGACCAATAAGATGCTCTTGTAAGGAGGAGGGATAAGATAGTAGTTAAATGATCTACTAGGCTAGAGATAGGCCTAAGCGAACATGGATTGAAATTTTAAAAAGGATATGATATTTGTTAGGTTTACAGAGGATATAATCATATAACCTTTGACAAATCTGAATGGAAGAAAAGGATTCGAACAACCAACATCAAAATTTCGGATAAAGACTTTGTTGTTGAATGGATATGTTGCACAAACATGAGTACATTGCCACAAAGTACGAAGACAATGATTGATTTTGGCGTGACAGTGTATTTCGTAGTGCCATGTAGTATTCGATACATATCTTGTTAAAAGTGGAGGCTACATTGTGAATAAAAATGACATTAAATTTTATTAGGACTTTTGACCAATATTTATAGAACAACAGAGTATGTGCAATGACATAACTTAAAATAGAAAATACATCCAATAAATGCTAAAAATAAAAATTAATTAACTTATTCTTCAAGACGTCCCCACAAGATAGAATTTGTTGAAAACAAGTCCAATTTGGAGAAAGCAAAAAATAGAGAACTGAAAACCATGTGAAAAAGTAGGTGAGGCTTTGAAGAAATCTCACAAGAAACCATCTGAAGAAGACCGAGACTCCGAGATCTAAGAAATCCCAAAATGAACCAAAGAGGGGCTTCACAAATGAAGAAATCTCGAAAGAAGTCCAATGAGAGATGGTGCTTCACAATGAAAATTTTTCCTGAAGTAAACATTTCAAGAACATTGGGATTTTGAAACAGGAAATTCTAAAAAAACATGTAAGGTAGACATGGGCTATAGGATGAAAAATTCTGGAAGAAAACACATGAAATACGCCAAGGCTAGGAAATAAAAGAATTTTCGGAAGAAAATCAAAGTATGTCAGGGCTCCGAGTATCAAAGAAATCCCAGAAATGGACCAATAGAAGAATGAGACTTCGTGTATTGGAGAAGTCCAAAAGAAGTCGGGGCTCCGATTGTCGGAAAAATCTCAAAAAGTATGTATCCGCATTGGAGATACGTCTGCGAGCATCGCCAATGAAGTAGCCATCAAGTCTAAAAAAAAATCATAGAACCTAGGGCTCTAGTACCATGTCAAAAGTGGATGCTACATTGAGATTAATTGGCATCAAATTTTATTATGGCTCTTGGTCAATATTTATAAAACTAAAAAGCATGTGAAATAACATTGCTAACCCTATGTTACGGGTCGGTTCAGACGAACCTATATCCGTTACTCACATGGACCGGCCAAAGGGAAAGACACGTAAGACCCGGCTAGGGTTGCCCATACCTAGCCGGCGACATTACTTGGCAATATTATTAGTAATATTAGCAATAGTTAGTTTCTTTTCAAGAAAGATATTATTAACAATATTGTTAATAATGTCTTTCCTTGAAAGAAAAGATATTATTTGGCAATATTATTAGCAATAATTAGTTTCCTTTCAAGGAATATATTATTAGCAATATTGCTAATAATATCTTTTCTTTCAAGGAAAGAAATTACTAGTAATATTATTAGCAATAATTAGTATGATTTAGTTTCCTTTCCAACAAATTATGGTTAGCAATTGTAGTCATCCTTTATCTATATATAGAGGTGAGAATTCTCTTGAGAAGATTATCAAAGAAAAGTCCAATAAAAAACATAGGCGGTACTTCTCCCGATCTGAGAAACGCCCGTGCCCGCGACAAGGCGCAACACCAAGGCCGGCCGGTCACAAGACCAGACGGCTTCTTCGTCTTCGTCCCATCGTCCAGTTACGCGTGCCTTCGTTAAGCAAGAAGAAGCGCGTAACAAGTTGATATCAGAGCAGTTCGATCCTCCCGACCTCATGACGCCTACACCACCATCCAACGACGAACGCCTCCTTCGACTCGAGGCTACCGTCGACGGCATCCGCAAGGGTCTCGACGTCCAGGCCGAGAGTACTGCTGCGACCCACACCTCCATTGCCGACCTCGCCGCAAAAATCAACCCGTTTCTCGCGAACTCGACAACCAACACAACCGGCCGCGGCACCTCACCCCCTCGCAGTACCAGCCCCCCTGCAGGGCTCACACGGCAGCGACAACCCACAGAGGGGACACCCGCATGCAGATGACAGTCCCCCCCCAGCGGGCCTGACGGCCCCCCGTGGGTCCTCCCCCGCTTCGACAGACCCACCCGGGTCCTCCCTCCACCCCACCACGCCCCCCACGAGGAGTTCATTACGGCGAAGCCCTGCGCGGGGCTCTTTTCCGCAACGACTACTACCGCGACCCACCTCGCCACGACCCCCCTCGCGACGACTACCGCGACCCCTTCCGCGACAACGACGGATACCGCCGCCCGCCCGACCCTCGCCACTTCTACGAGGGGGCCGAACGTCGTGGAGACCGAGGCGACGTCGGCGAGAAATGCTGGCTACCGCGCTTTTCACGTCTCGACTTGCAATCTTACGACGACATCGATGATCCTTTACTTTGGGTGCGTCATTGCGAGCGGTTCTACGAACTCCACCGCATTCCAGAGGAGGAGCGAGTCCAGATGGTGGGACTCAAACTTGAAGGCGAGGCTCAGTCTTGGCTCGATGGGTGGCAACGACAGGTAGGCTGTATCGACTGGGGGCACTTTTATGATGAGCTTCTCACCCGATTCAGCATTCCCACGAATCGCGGGACGTTGGGGGATCTCATATCCCTCAAGCAGACGGGCACGGTCGCGGACTTCAACCGAGAATTTCAATCCCTGCTGTCTCGAGTTCCGTGCCTGTCCAACGACGAGGAGATCGACATCTACATCTCCGGCTTGACGACAACCATGGGCCAGGATGTGCACCGCGACCGGCCATTGACCCTCGTAAAGGCCATGCGGTGCGTGCGCGAGGTGGAGCATTGGTGGACGAACGGCGGCAAGACATACGTTTCCGGAAGCCTCAATCGCGGTGGACGATTCCCGTCTGCACGCTACGCGGCACCCCAGCAGAGACCAGCCATCCCGGGCCCCTCTTTCAGCAAACCGGCCTCTGGCGGCGGGTCCTACGCTCTAGGGCTCTCCCCGGCAGGACCGACCGACACCTCAGGGACGGCCGTCTAGGCGACTTCTGTTGGCTCGTCGGCGCCAGACCTGTTCCTCGTCGACTCAACGCAGCTAAGATGGCCAAGCGCAAAGCAAATGGTCTCTCCTTCAACTGCAACGAGACCTACTCCCCCGGGCACCGCTGTAAGTACCTCTTTTATCTAGAGGTACCGGAAGACGAAGAGGCCGATTTCTTAGGGGAAGAGTTTGACGAGGACGGCCGACCGTCAATCTCCGTCTTAGCCATCCATGGCCATAAAAGTGGGACAATGCAGCTTCTCATTCAAATCCACGGGGTGCTACTTTTTTGCTTAGTTGATTCGGGGAGCACGCACAACTTTGTTAGTTGCTATGCTGCGTAACGACTCGACTTGCGCACGACACCAGGAGCAGCAAGAACGGTCCGGGTTGCAAACGGAAAGGAGCTGCCTTGCTTCGGGGAGCTCGATATATTAATCTTTACAGTGGCGGACCATACCTTCGTAGCCCCCTTCATGGTCATTCCTCTCGATCGTTTTGACGTCGTTTTAGGTGTCGAATTGCTCGAAACACTGGGCGAGATCGGGTGGGACTTACGACACCTCACCATGCGCTTCACCTTTCAAGACCGCGACATCCTGCTCTCGGGCCTCTCCCGTCACGATGATCAGCCCCTCACGGTCGCGGCCATCCATGCCAGCGACGAATCATCTCTCCAGATCCTTATCCACAACTTCCCCTTCATCTTCGAGCTGCCCTCCACACTACCGCCTCATCGTTCCTGTGATCACCGCATCCGCCTCAGGGAAGGTACTGAGCCGGTCGTGGTTCGGCCATACCGTTATCCGTTCTGCCAGAAGGAGGAGATAGAGAGGCAATGCGACGAGATGCTAGCGCAGGGTCTCATTCGCGCCAGCCGATCACCCTTGTCCTCCCCTATGTTGCTCGTCAGGAAGGCCGATGACACTTGGCGCTTCTGCGTGGACTACCGCCAACTCAATGACAAGACCGTCAAAGACAAGTTCCCAATCCCAGTGGCGGAGGCGTTATTCAATGAGCTCCATGGCGCAGCTTTCTTCTTCAAGCTCAACCTCCGCTTGGGCTATCATCAGGTTCGAATGGCGGATGAGGACATCGACAAGACAACCTTCCGCACGCACCACGGTCACTTCGAGTTCCTCGTAATGTCGTTTGGCCTCACCAACGCCCCTTCGACCTTCCAGATCCTAATGAACGAGGTATTCCAACCTTTTCTACAGAACTTTGTATTTGTTTTCTTCGACGATATTCTTGTGTACAATTCCTCCATGGAAGAGCACCTTCGCCACCTCAAGACAGTGTTCGAGACACTACACCACCACCAGTTGCACTTGAAGATGATCAAGTGTACCTTCGCAGAGCGGCATGTGTCCTACTTGGGGCACATCATTTCCAGCAGCGGGGTGGCGGCTGACCCGGCCAAACTGACCGCCGTGGCCGAATGGCCGCGTCCGACCAGCGTGCGGGCTCTTCGGGGCTTTCTCGGCCTCGTCGGCTACTATCGGCGATTCATCAGGGGCTACGTCGAGATAGCGGCACCACTCAGCGACCTGCTCAAGCGGAACGCCTTCATTTGGACGGACCTCGTCGACACTGCCTTCAAAAACCTCAAATCCGCCCTCACGTCGCCCTCCGTCTTGCGTCTTTTCGACTTCCCCACCGACTTTGTCATCGAGTTCGAGGTATCAGGACAGGACATCAGCGTAGTCTTACATCAGGAGGGCCATCCAGTAGCATTTTTTAGTTGGAAGCTTGCGGCACATAATGCCAAGTTGGCAGCTTATGAGTGGGAGCTCATCGGCCTCTCCAAGGCCATCCGACATTGGCGTCCGTACTTATGGGGCAGGAATTTCTGCGTCCGCACAAATCATTACAGTCTCAAGTTCATGCTCGAGCAGGCCCTCGTCACACCCTTGCAGCAACATTGGTTGAGTAAACTTATGGGTTTCTCGTTTCACGTGGAGCACAAGCCAGAAAAACTTAACCAAGCGGCCGACGCACTCTCCCGCATTGACCCTGATATTCCCGAATGCGCCGCACTTTTCCTGCCGGTGCTCGCACTTGAGCAGGAGTGGGTCTTCGTGCTTGCTGCCGAAGAGGCGGTCGTCACGCGACGGGCAACCATCTCGGCCTCTCAGCCCGAGGCCGGCTGAAAGGAGACTGGCTGCCTCATCTACTACCGCAGACGTCTCTTTATTCCGGAGTCCTCGCTACTGGTCCCCTGCATCATCCGCCACTTCCACGACAGCACACATGAGGCAATACCAAGACGCTTGAGCGAGTGCGTAAAGAGTTTTTCTGGTCCGGTCTACGCCGCACTATTGAGGAGTACGTGGCCGCATGTGCCACCTGCCAATGCAACAAGACATTTACTCTCAGCCCTGCAGGCTTGCTACAGCCCATGCTAATTCCACAACATGTGTGGACCTATATTTCCATGGACTTTGACTCAGTTGCCCCGTTCCAAGGGCAAATCCGTCGTCTTGGTAGTAGTGGACCGGTTGTCCAAGTATGCACATTTCATGGAGATGAGTCACCCTTTTTTGGCATCATCAGTCGCACATGTTTTCTTTGATACGGTGGTGCATCTACATGGTATTCCCGAGACCATCGTCAGCGATCGCGACCCCGTGTTTACCAGCGTCTTCTGGCAGGACACTTTCCGACGGTGTGGTACTAAGTTGCTCGTCCTCAGCATACCACCCCCAGTCAGATAGCCAGACGGAAGTGGTCAATTGGACAATGGAGATGTACCTCCGTTGTTTCGTAGCTGACAAACCCAAAACGTGGACTTACTGGCTTCCGTGGACTGAGTTCTGCTACAACACCTCCTTTTACTCGGCTCACCGCACCATCCCTTTTGAGCTCGTATACGGCCGACCTCCCCCTGCCATGCTTCCCTATAAGGCCGGCGCCGCAGTGATTGATGCTGTCGACCGCCACCTCAATGATCGTGCCACGGTTCTCGAACAAGCAAGACAACGCCTTCACCATGCTCAGAATCGGATGCGGCAAGTATATGATGCTCGCCATCGGGAGGTCATCTTCAGCCCGGGCGATTGGGTGTAGGTGCGCTTCCAACGACATCGACAATCCACTCTGAGACACAACTGACCACAAGCTCGCTCCTCGCTTCTTCGGGCCCTTCCGAGTCTCTGCTCGGGTTGGCACAATGGCCTATCAACTCGAGCTTCCAACCGACTCCCGCCTCCACAACGTCTTCTATGTATCCTTGCTGAAGCCATTTCCTGGTTCACCACCGACGGTAGTACCATCCTTACCCGCCAACCTCATACCAAACGAAACACCCGGTCCCGGCGGAGATACTTATACTTGGATGGTTGCTGACACCCGCGAGTACTTGGTTCGCTGGGCGGAAGAAACCGCTGATGATGCTACATGGGTCCAACACGACACCCTCGAGCGCCTTCATCCCGGCTTCCAGCGCGAGGATGTGCTGGGTTTGAAGGGAGAGTATTGTTACGGGTCGGTTCGAGCGAACCTATACCCATTACTCACATGGACCGGCCAAAGGGAAAGACACACAAGACCCGGTTAGGGTTGCTCATACCTAGCCGGCGGCATTACTTGGCAATATTATTAGTAATAGTAGAAATAGTTAGTTTCTTTTCAAGGAAGATATTATTAGCAATATTGCTAATAATATCTTTCCTTGAAAGAAAAGATATTACTTGGCAATATTATTAGTAATATTGTTAGCAATAATTAGTTTCCTTTCAAGGAAGATATTATTAGCAATATTGCTAATAATATCTTTTATTTCAAGGAAATAAATTACTAGTAATATTATTAGCAATAATTAGTATGATTTAGTTTCCTTTCCAACAAATTATGGCTACCAATTGTAGCCATCCTCTATCTATATATAGAGGTGAAAATTCTCTTGAGAAGATTATCAAAGAAAAGTTTAATAAAAAACATAGGCGGTACTTCTCTCGATCTGAGAAGCGCCCGCGCTTGCGACAAGGCGCAACACCAAAGCCGGCCGGTCACAAGACCAGACGGCTTCTTCATCGTCTTCGTACCATCGTCCAGTTACGCGTGCCTTCGCTAGGCAAGAAGAAGCACGTAACACCCTAGCTAGAAATAGAAAATGCATCAAATAAATGCTAAAAATAAAAATAACCAGTTCTCAACAATATCCAACATGGACACAATACGATACATCACATCACCAGTTTTGGACTATCTGTTCTTCCTAGGTTAATGTGCTGAAAAATAATAGGATGTGTTGATCACCTGTTTACTAATTATCACCATTGACCCTAAGAAGAGTTTTCTGTGCACAAATGTTAACAAAAGCCATGATTAACATTATGAAGTATCCATATATGTAGTTCAAAATATTCTATTTGATTTATGAATATACATCTTCTTTTTCCATTTGCTATGCTGCAAAAGATGTTTTATCTAAGTTGGAAATTAATGCTCATTTGACAATGGGGTCATCATAATTTTTTTTGAGTAGTCACATGCTGTTTGTTTCTTATGCAGGTTCAATAAATATTGATTCCGCACTTTAATTTTCACCCCATATCTTGTCATTGTTACTCATCCATTTCTCCTTGTGTGTTGCCATCATGCATCCTACAATTTTCTTCATCACATAATTATATTCGTCTTTATTGCAAGATCTATAAAAAAAGAACTCTCTTCCTATTTCAGATAAAAGTTTGCACTTAAGTCCTGTGATACCTTGCTTCTTGGCTTGGATTAGGAGAAGCTGTAAATGGTTAAAAGGTGTTTCTATTTATCAAAATACTATATATCAGTAATTCGAGCAAAGTACGTTGCACAGAGTTATATTTGATCTATTATTTTCCTTTCAAATTACAGGTATGGAGTGTGTTGATGAGCAGAGAATATCATGTTGCAGTGTCTAGAGGGGTTTACGCACTTCTTTGGTATCCTGTTGAAGTGCTGTGACCTCGACCTATACAAGCAAGCAAAGGGCCTTGAAGATCCTGAAATTTTGGCAAGAGAAACAGTTTGTATGTTTGAATATCACTTCTTCTGTAGCTAATATAGCTTCAATAGAACAGCAGCCTTATGCTAATAAATGAACTGTGTCAGATGCCATTTATTCTGTACATAGTAGACAACACATTTAGGATGTGGGCTAAACACTAACTCTATCTGCTTTCTTTGTTTGTAGTTAGTGTTAGTGAAATAGAAGCATTGTACGAGTTGTTTAAAAAGATTAGTAGTGCTGTGATTGATGACGGGTTGATCAATAAGGTAAGAACCTTGATTAGCATGTGTTGCTCAACATTATCAGGGTTTTCATTAATTTTAAGTGTTGAGATCTATCACATGATATGGCACGAAGCTACATCACTGCAGGAAGAGTTCCAGTTAGCCCTATTCAAGACCCACAAAAAGGAGAGCTTATTTGCTGATCGGGTATTCTCTTGTTAAAAATAACTGTTTCAAATAAATGTCATCATATGATTTCCATCAATGAATCTTGGCTTTCATTATGATCTTCTTGTAATATTTGACAGAAGACTCATTAGTAGGTTGTATTATAGTACCTGTTGCTAGATATAATGATTCAAGTAAACTTAAAAAAGCCAACCTTCAGTTATATTCATTTTACTAGGAATTCTAGAGTTTCTGCATCTTGTTGTTACATGAAATGTTCTTACAATTTACAGGTATTTGATTTGTTTGATACAAAACACAAAGGAATTTTAGGATTTGAAGAGTTTGCACGTGCTCTCTCTGTCTTTCATCCAAATGCTCCAATTGATGACAAGATTGAATGTAAGTAGTAATATTTCTCATAGACTTTTATCTGGCATTGAAATCTTTGATTGAATATACTAGCTTAACACTAAATATTGAATCCTATTGCCAATTTCTACATGGAACATGTATTGAGTTCATTAACCATTACATCAAAATAGATGCATACACTTAATCATCGTCATCCAAGCCTTCTTCCATCACTATTGGGTCAGCTATGGAGCATAAAAAGCTTGATAAAAGATTTGACAAAAAAATTATTACCAGTTATCGATCAGATCGCCAATCCTCTTTGTTGGTGACAAACTCTTAGCCAAGGTAGTATGAACATGAGAGGGTTATGCCATAAACGTAGACGGTTAGTTGACAGGTAGGTAAAACTACCTTTTGGATATGCACTTGAAGGTTATGCAATCATGTTCTAAAAATCGGCCTAGGCGGCCGCCTAGGCGCTAGGCGGCCGTCGGCCAAACCGAAAACTCCATGTCCAGCCTTCCTGTACGCCTGCTCGGCCCTGTACGATTGTGCGAATTTTGAGATTTTTTTATTTTTTATGTTTAGTTGTATTGTAGATATGTTGTTTAGATTTTAATATTAGATTTGGATTTAGAACATTAAAATATCAAATTTGTAATATAGATTACGAATTTTAAATTTTAAATTAAAAAATGAATTATATTATGAATTTAGAACACGTTTGGATTTCAGATTTCAAATTTCTATTATAGATTTCAAATTAAAAAAAAAGTTCGTCGCCTAGGCGGTCTTCCGCTGCACCGAATCTGCCTAGCAAATTTTATAACACTGCATGCAACCAAGGAACATTTTTCAAGTATCCGTAACTCCAAAGAGCCTAGACGAAGAAGTAAGATGATACAATTGGAAATTTCATTCATCTGTAAGCTTGTTACATTAAGCCAAAGAGTGAAAAGGAATCACATTCGCGAAGATGCTTACAATTAATCTAATATTATATACATCTGCATCAAACAAGTATATACCTTTTTGGATAGGTAACTCATTTCTAACCCGTAGTTGGATGTCTATGCTGCGTTATTTGGTAAGATCTATCAAAGGCATTGAACCAAAAGCTTGAGAACCTAAGATAATTTATGGAAGCTGGCAATTAACAATGGAATGTTGAAGGCATGTAGCTTATGGGATAAGGGTGAAAAGAAAAGGAAGCAAGTCCCGCTAATTCTAATATTTTTTCTAGAACATTTTTCTCTTGAATATCATTTAAAAAAAAAGTGTGGAAATTATTTGAGAAAAAAGGATTGGAAGTTACTCCGAACTACTCCTAATTAGTTATTTTATAAGCTATGATAGATGTGAATGTTCAAAGTTTGTGTTTGATGCAATTCACAATCATTATTTGTTTGTTTAATAACAAAAAGATGTTGAAGGACTTTTAACAAAGTTTTTAAGCGTGACAACTGATAATACCATAATTTGAAAGTTGGAACCGTTGATGTGAAAGTCTTTTACAAGCCTGTTGAACTGTTGTACTTTGGGAGAATCAAGAGAGCTATATAAGCCTGTTGGACGGAGAAAATAATTTTACTCTTATTGGGGAAGTAAGCTCCGTGTCTCTTCCTTGGCCATGGGCATGAGATATCCTAGGTAGAAGTAAGAAGCTTTGACTAATATCAGAGCATAATAAAGAAATTGGTGACATTTAATCAATCTGTATCTATAGCGTCCTTTTTGAGATCTTGTATACAATATGGTAATATAATTTTAAGCCCCATCAGATGTCAAACTTATGAAAGATGACCCTGCTGAAGGACCGTGAGGCAACTCTGGAGGGGGGGGGGGGGGTGAATAGAGTGCAGCGGAATAATCCACCCAATTTAAGATTATCAGAATGAAGGCAGTTGCTAACTAACAGTGTATATAGAGACAGTAAAGTAAAGCAGTAAAATAGAGAGAGAAAGCAAACGCAAACACCAAGATGTATACTGGTTTTCCACTGAGAGGACTAGTCCAGTCCCGAGAACTCAAGCTCGGAGTTTTATCCACTATAATCACCAATAGCGAATCACAAGCTTTGATCCGAAGACTTGCCACTTCTTTACACCACGAGGTTTGATCCGAAGTCTCGCAACTTCACAACTTAGAGAGAGAAACTGATGGAACAAAGCTCTTTACAACTCTGAAGACTTCTAGACCGAGATCGCACTTGGCACTAGGAAGGATAGGGAGTTGCTCTTTGAAATGAGAAAGTTAATGCTTCAGAGGTTTGCTCACAATAAGATAGAAGACTAAAGAATGGTTGAGTGAGTAAGAATAAAGAATTCCAATCCTATTTATAGTGTGTAGGCAAACAGAATTCCGCCAGAATTTGGATGTGGTTTAATTCAAATTTTCAACCGTTGGACCAAGAAATCAGGAGCTTATTGAACTGGTTGATTTCATACCAAAAGGGTAACCGAGTTCGGTCCGAGTTCGGCACAAGTTTGGTCCGAGTTCGGTCTCTTAGTATGGTAGACTTTATAAATGAATATGGCCTGATTTGGTGGATAGGTTCTTTAGTTCATTTGAGTGGACTAGGTATCTGGTTATAGATATTTAGGATTTGCCAATGCGACTCAGCTTAGATCAGTCCTAGACTCAAATAAATAAAGCATTATATTTGAATAGACGAAATACAGACGACATGTAATAAGCAGTATTGAGGCTTCAGATTGCGACATATCAATGCATGGTTTAGTTAACTATCAAAATCAAGTTGACTGAGACCGGATGGGCCAACAATCTCCCCCATTTTGATAATTGACAAACTATGAATGATACTGCAAGTTTTTGATATGCAAGACTCCCCCGTAACTATGGAGCAGTTGATATGCTGAAGACAACGTCTATCAAGTATCATCTTGTATGCTAGTATCATGTATGTCTTTCTCCCCTGTTGTCATTTGATCGAAATGGCATGCTCCCCCGAAATCGGTGAGATGACAAGAAAACAAGAGAGTAAAGTGTATACAAGATAATATATATAATGACAAAAGAAAAATTTGCATTAAACTTTTATTCATTTGAAAAGAAAACATATAAAAGTAGATGTGTAGTGGAAACATCATAGTAGAACATCTAAAAGTAAACTTTTTAAACATTTAAATCCATTGAGTAACTAATTGTTATTTTTTTCAGCTTCATCATCAGGTTCAACTATTCTGTTTGGATCAAAGAAGACATCAATTGGATCCAAATGTCGCTGAACATAGGGGTGATCAATACGAAATCCTTGTTGATTCGGATTCCAGAGAATCGAAAAAGGTCCGGCTGGGTGCTTCGATAGGGTGTACTGGATGTCTATCAAAGTGTTGCCAAGAGCCTGATTCTGAAGAGTTTGGCGATGATCAGTAGCACGATTGCATATATCTTCATTGCAAAAGCGATCACATAACATATTGAAAATAGACTCTAAGGTTTGCGGTTCATCAACATGAGAAACGGAATCAACATGATGAGTGTTGGAGTTTGGTGATGAGTTATAAGGTAGAAGCATATTTGGCTCAATTCGCCGAATTCTATTGAGGTATAAAGGTTCCTCAAAATTTGGACAAGTACATGGCGTATAGTAGTGGATGCCCTTTCTTGCGACATTAAATCATTAGAGATAAGATGGTCTGGGGAACATTGAAGTTAATGCCGAAATACAAGTGATATAAAGCTGCCATTTCTATATAAGAGACCTCATCAAAGTAAGTCTTCTTAGGTAGAAAAGTTGAAAAGATAATACGATGCATTTCAAAGAAGTGACCATTTAAATATCTAGCATAAAATTTTTCAGGTATACATTCAAGAGGGTGACAAAGGATATTTTTGAAAGAATCTAAAGTTAAGCCATGGTCGAATTGAACTTGCGTGATGTTGACTAAGGTTTGTCCATCAGAGGGAATGCGTAGGATTTCACCCAAGTCATTAGCATCGAATTTAATTGGAATGCCACAAACTCTAGATGAAATAGTGTCATGTTCATATGTTAAGTTACAATAGAACATTTAAATAGCATTGGGGAAAATATTAGTACGGGTCGTAACAAATTCTTCAAGTTGAAGTTTTTGAAGAATAGGTAGATAGTCGTTGTGTTGGGAAGAAAAATCAATAGGATGGCTAAAACAGATGTCTCTTGGAGAAGTCATTAAACCAATCATTTGAAATCTTGATGTTTCGAAAGGTGAAACCGTCGAATTCTCCTATGTTTGGCATAATGGGACAAAAAGAGAGTCGGAAAAGAAATCTATTTTCCTTTTAGGGGCCATTGGGAGAGTATGTAGAAGGAAAACTAAGTTTATTTGTGGAGGAGGGATGATTTTCTTTGGTCTGAATGAATGAGCAACGAAATGATCTATATATAGAGTAGCATAAACCTAAATTAGGAAGAGAATTAAATGGCATAGCATATTCTGGAATTAAACTAACCGAGTTCGGTCCGAGCTCGGCCCGAGTTCGGTCCGAGCTCTGTTGACATTTATTTCCAGAATCTCAATGTAATTTTAATCGATATTATGCCTTTCTTGACTTGATATAAATACAGAATAATAAGTGCTGAACTTAAATCGTACGTTTTCAAGAGTTTAAATCATCTCGGAGTAGCTGTAGGGGCCGGATCCTATCTGGTGGTGGTTCGAAGACACTTAAATACCAGGTCGCTTAAGGTTATTTACACCTTTTTGACAGAAGGGCCCTTTCGGCTTATCTAAAATTTTCAAAACTTTTTAAAAAGTGTGACGAAAAATTTGTAAAGCATCTTATGATTCTTATATTTTATCAGAATCCAAAAGACCTAATTCTCAACAGATAAAGTTGAATCGATCTTCAGCTAAATGTTTAGTAAAGATGTCTGCTAATTGATGTTCCGTATCCATATACTCTAAACAAATATCTCCGTATAATTGATGATCCCTTAGAAAATGATGTCTGATTTTATAAAAAGGGTAGTATCAATTTTTTTTTGAAAAACCGTTTCCAAGTATAAAGAGGCTAAGACGTTCATACCAAGCACGAGGGGTGTGTTTGAGTCAGTGTAGAGCCTTTCGTAACTTGAATACGTGGTCAGGGTGTTTGAAATCTTCAAAACCAGGGGGTTGTTTAACAAAAACATTTTCTTTGATAACTCCATTTAGAAAAACACTTTTAACATCCATTTGAAAATGTTTGAAGTTATGAAAGCTAGCAAAAGCGCAAAGCATTCTGATAGATTCAAGTCTAGCAACATGAGCATAAGTCTCATCGTAGTCAATACCTTCCTCTTGGTTATGTCCTTGAGCTACGAGACATGCTTTGTTACGTGTAACTGAACCATCCTCATTTAATTTATTTCTGAAAATCCATTTAGTACTAATGATCGGATAATCATTAGGTTTAGGAACAAGTTCCCAAACTTGATTGCGTTCAAATTGGTTGAGTTCCTCTTACATAGCAGAAATCCAAAATTCATCAGCAAAAGCTTCATCAGTATTTTTAGGTTCTATTTGAGAAATAAAAGCAACATTTGCAATGATATCTCTATTTGAGGAACGTGTACTTACACCTTTCGATACATCACCTATTATCAAGTCCTCAGGATGATCTGTGGAAAACTTTAGTCTCCTTGGCAGACTGTCTGGATGACTTGTATTGTTTGTATCTTCTGATGTCTTGTTGGTTGCGGGTTGACTACCTTCATCGTCGCTGTCGTTTAGTGTTTGAGTGTTGTGTTCATCAACTGTAATATTGATTGATTCTTCAACAGTCAATGAGGTTTTGTTGAATATTCTGAATCCTTTACTTTTGGCGGCATAACCTTGAAAAATACCTTCATCGGCCTTGGAGTCAAACTTTCCTAGATTATCTTTGGTATTAAGAATAAAATATTTGCAGCCAAAAACTTTAAAGTAACTAATTGTGAGAATTCTACCAAACCAAAGTTCATAGGGGATTTTCTTTGATATATGTCGAATAAGCACCCTATTTAAAATATGGCATGAAGTACTTACAACTTCAGCCCAAAAGTATTTCAGAAGGTTATACTGATTTAGCATAACTCTAGCCATATCGCCAAGAGTTCTATTCTTCCGCTCTACAACAACATTTTGTTGTGGAGTTCTAGGACAAGAAAATTCATGAGAAAAATTATTTTCATTGCAAAATCTTTTGAAATCACTATTTTCGAATTCGCCCCATGATCACTTCGGATACGAGTAATCATGAAACCTTTTTCGTTTTGAACCTTTTTGCAAAAAGTGATAAATTTAGAAAATACTTCATTTTTGTTTGCAAGAAAATAAACCCATTTGTATATAGAAAAATCATCAACAATAACATAAGCATAAAGCTTACCGCCAAGACTGACGACTCTACTGGGTCCAAACAATTCCATATGCAAGAGTTGTAGAGGTCTAGAGGTACTTACAAAGATTGATTTAAAGGAAGATTTAGTAGCTTTATTCTTTTCACATTCAGCACATACCATATCTTTCTTGAAAGTAATCTCTGGTAAGCCTCTTACGAGTTTCTTTGTAGATAGTCTTGCAATAGTGTCCATGTTTGCGTGTCCTAGACGCATATGCCATAACCAACTGTCATTTTTGTTGGCGTACAGACATTTGCCTGCATTGTCAGTGTCTTTTGCAAGAGAAAATATATATATTGTCTTCCCTGACCCCTTCAAAGATAACCTTACCAGTGGATCTTTCATAAATAGAACATTATTTTTAACGAAGTTAATACCATATCCATGGTTAGCTAGATGACTGATGCTGAGTAGGTTATGTTTTAATTCCGTTACTAGACAAACGTCTTTTATGATAAGATATGGAGGAACACCTATATTACCATTACCAATAATGTATCCTCTGAGATTATTGCCGAAGGAGACATAAACTTCTTTCTTCATCGATAGCGTTGCAAATAGGTTAGCATCACCAGTCATATGTCGTTAGCAACCACTATCGAGAATCCACTTGCTTCTAGCATGAGAGGGTTGGTCCACCTACAAAACGAGTTGTAGATGTAACCCTTGGTACCCATTTTCTTGAGGTTCCTGTTGTGTTAGTTTTTGGTACCCATGCATAAACATTCATATATACTAACTTCCTTGTTCTATAGAATCTAGATATATGTCATTTCTTACCACAGTAGTGACATATAGCTGTGTGCTTGGTGCTTGGTGCAGCATGATAGATATGATTGTGTGAAGCAGTTCTTTGTAGTCTATGTGGATATGATGCATGATTGTGTGGGACATTTCTTTGTGGTCTTCGTGGATATTTATAATAGAATGCATGATTTTGTTTGGTTCTATGTGCATGATGTGTTCTGAACATATGATTGCAAGAACTGTTATGCATGTAGGTAGGATCATAGCTGTGAGTTCTTTTGTCTTTCTACGTGTCTCGTGTTAGGTTGGGTGGAGGTTTGTTCGACCTGTTTACCCAATCTAATATCTAACTTTTTAGAGGTAGCATATACTTCATCATATTTAGCAGTGAGAGCATCTATTCTACGTTCAACAATGGAATACTTCTTCTTTTCATATTTGAGTTCTTCCTTAAGTTTACGTTCTCCTAAGAGCTCTTGTCAAGACTGGCAAGTGCCTCGTGGAGGTTAAGCTTAAGTCTAGAATTTTCGTCTGAATTGTTTGAAGAATCCTTGACTTCACTTAGTAGAGATGTTAGTCTCTCTATTTCAGTTTGACATTCTTGAGCATCTTTCTTAGCATGCTTGTTCTTATTTCTAAGTTTCCTAAAATCATCAAGCAGATCACTAAAAGTATTACCTAGTTCATCAAAAGTAAAATCATCATAAGAGTTGTTATCCGTTACCTGATCAGCTAACGCCATGAAGCATAGGTTTGCTGCTTCTCGAGGATTCTCTTTTTCAGATTAACTAGCTTCACTTTCGTGCCAAATACTAGTGTTTGCATATTTTCGTGATGATGTTCTTATTGTGGCAATTTTTTTTCTCAGGGTTGGACAATCTTTCTTTATATGCCTGTCTTCTTACAGTTGTAGCATATAGGCTCTTCATCACTGTTGTCAGTTGGCTCCTTCTTTTTTGATTTCTCAAGCTTTAGAAATTTTCTGAAGTTTCTGGTGGTCAGGGCAACTTCCTCATCTTGAGACTCATTGTCATCGGAGTTATAGTTGGTGACATTTTTGTGATGTGCCTTAAGAGCAATCGTCTTCTCCTTGGGAGTGGGTTCTTCAAATTCTTTGAGATCCAGCTCGTGAGTCATCAGCTTGCCCATGAGCGTCTCGAGGGTCATCGTCGTAAGATCATTCCCTTCTACGATTGCAGTGGCCTTGGGATTCCAATTCTTGGTGAGTCCCCAGAGTACCTTGCGAATCTTCTCGTGATTGCTGTACTCCTTGCCAAGTGATAATAAAGGGTTGGCGATGTCGAGGAATCTCGTGAACATTTGAGTGATCGTCTCATTTTGCTTTATCTTGAATGCTTCATACTCTTGTGTTAGACGACTTATTTTTGATTCCTTCACTTGGGGGTTCCTTCATGAGTGACCTCAAGAAGTTTCCATACTTCGTGCGAAGTTCCGCAAGTGGAGACATGTTAAATTCAATTCTGTCTACAACACAAAATATAGCGTTAATAGCTTTAGTATCAAGATTAGCTTGTTTCTTTTCGGTGTCTGTGTACTTATCATGAGGCTTCTCTACAAGGTTACCATCTATGACTATTCTAGGTGGCTTCTTGTATCATTTTACTACTACAGCCCAAAGATCAAAATCAAGTGACTTTAGGTAGAAGCTCATACGTGTCTTTCAGTACGTGTAGTTAGTACTATCAAATAAGGGTGGCCTATTTGTGGACTGGCCTTCACCATTGTTGGTGTGGATAGATCTAACAGTTGACATAAGTCTCTTAGGATATTAAGCCAAATATCAAGAGAACTAGCTTTGATACCAATTGAAGGACCATGAGGCAACTCTAGAGGGGGGGTAAATAGAGTGCAGCGGAATAATCTACCCAATTTAAGAATATCATAATGGAAACAGTTGCTAACTAACATTATATATAGAGACAGTAAAGTAAAGCAGTAAAGTAGAGAGAGAAAACAAACGCAAACACCAAGATGTATACTGGTTTCCCTCTGAGAGGACTAGTCCAGTCCCGAGAACTCAAGCTCGGAGTTTTATCCACTATAATCACCAATAGCGAATCACAAGCTTTGATTCGAAGGCTTGCCACTTCTTTACACCACGAGGTTTGATCCGAAGTCTCGCAACTTCACAACTTAGAGAGAAACTGATGGAACAAAGTTCTTTACAACTCTGAAGACTTCTAGACCGAGATCGCACTTGGCACTAGGAAGGCTAGGGAGTTGCTCTTTGAGATGGGAAAGTTAAGGCTTTAGATGTTTGCTCACAATAGGATAGAAGACTAAAGAATGGTTGAGTGAGTAAGAATGAGTGTAGGCAAACAAAATTCGGCCAGAATTCGGATGGAGTTTAATTCAAATTTTCAACCGTTGTGCCAAGAAATCAGGAGCTTCTTGAACTGGTTGATTTCATACTAAAAGGGTAACCGAGTTCGGTCCGAGTTCGGCACGAGTTCGGTCTCTTAGTATGGTAGACTTTGTAAATGAATGTGGCCTAATTTGGTGGATAGGTTCTTTGGTTAATTTGAGTGGACTAGGTATCTGGGTATAGGTATTTAGGATTTGCCAGTGCGACTCAGCTTACATCAGTCCTAGACTCAAATAAATAAATGATTACATTTGAATAGACGAAATACAGATGACATGTAATAGCAGTGTTGAGGTTTCAGATCGCGACATATCAATGCATGGTTTAATTAACTATCAAAATCAAGTTGACTGAGACCGGATGGGCCAACACCTGCGGCGGTGTGGTCGATGACGAAAGTGGTGGTGGTGGAGGACGGATATTAGGGTTAAAGTTCCGATGCGGGTTCGAGAAGACGGATTTGTGGGACAACGGAGAGGGATAGGTGTTTTGGCGAGTAGGTTTAGTGAGAGATAAATGGGAGTAGGAAAGTTCCTTGCAATAGAACCTAGGGCGCCATTTGAGAAGTTGGCTCAACAATAATCGACTTTTTCATTTAGGAAATTTAGTACAATATATAGGATAGAGGATGCTTCCCTTCCTAGACGTTTCCTGATATGGGACTAATCTAAGGGTTAAGACTAACAACAGATGAAAGACATAAAGAAAAGGCTTTCTCCTACATCTTTCTAACCTTTGTATATCTATGATTATCTTCTTCCTACAAAAGTTTCTAAAAATGGCTGCACGCGGCTGCAGTTGCCTAGCTGTAGTTGCTCGAATGCCTGCACATCTGTGTTATATATATGTTTTAGTGTATGTTTTCTTTCTGTTGGTCTGTGTAGAGAAGAGTAGGTTGCCTGATATTGTTTGGGGTGGGGAAATCATCGCTGCTTGATAGTTTTTGGGAAGAAAAATAATAATCTCTCAAAGTTTACATTGGCAAAACTAAATAAAAAATAGGCAAGTTTTCTTTCACCTAGAACATTGAAAATGGGACCAGAACATTGAAAATGGTTAAAAGTTAAAACGAGTTTTTTGAATCTGCTGGGACTTTTCTTTTTATGCATTTATAGCTTACAAAATATTTTAGATTGCATCAAGAAAAATGTGTTTGTTTAGATCTATGATGCAGAAATATCCAGTCCCAGTGTCCATTTGAAGATCTGTTTTAAGTGACTTAAATTGAATTGTTCTGGTTAGGGAGAGCTATAACATTGCACTGAAGGAGCTATTAAGAGTGGAGTTGAGGAAATAATCTGGATTGAGTCAGTATGCATTGATTTTCCGAAATGAAGGCAGCAAGTTACTTTTAACGGATGATATGACCCTTGATACAACTAGATGGTGGGAGAAAGAAGCCATCAAGCTGGTCCCAACATTTTGGAACTAAGTTTTGTTGTTGTCTTATTTAAGTTGTAAACATGAGAAAATCTATTTACAATCCATGGTCACTTATGTCATTCAAGTCCAACCCAGACCCTTTCTCCTCCTTTGTGTCTTCGGCTTGTGATATATGCATATATTGCAGTTGATCTATATAGATCCTTTTCCTACCAAAGTATGCAATTAGGGAGTATGCAATTAGGGAAGTACACGTACCCCAGATGTCCATCTGCATTTCTATGCGGCCATTGTTTGGAGAGAACCTGTACTAGAAAATTTTATTATAGAGTAATTGCAATCCTTATAGTCTAAAGTCATGATGATAAGATTTCTGCACCACTTTCTAATATATAAATGTTAGTAATTCTAACATTAGATTGAACACTTAATGCTTGGGTCATATGTGGGATTGAGTAATTGTCCTACAAATGTCCTCTCATGTTAGAGAAATTTCTTCTAATGCAAGCCTCAAAACTTGCTGGGAGAAATTGGATTTGTACTCCACCAGGTATCATTATTGGTTGTCATGCAACAAGATCAGCCATTGCACTAGAGGATGTACTACAATAATGTGTAGAGTTATCTTATCTGACATTATAGTTTCAAATAATGTCTGATCACATTATACTAAATTCAAAGTTTTTATTAGTTTTGTTGATGAATTCTTTGTGCTAAAACGTTATAAATAGAAATATGATTGACATCATTTAATTTAAGAGCATGACAAGTGAGTATTTATTTGACATATTTTTTACCATTGTTTTTCATCACTGAGATTGGTATGCTTTCCAGTTATCTGCCACCAGATTCTTTTGTCAAATTCAATCTAATTTTGATCGGGATTTGTTAATGAAAGCCAAACTTATGAAATATTACTTTGCAGTCTCTTTCCAACTGTATGATCTCAAGCAACAGGGCTTCATTGAAAGACAAGAGGTAATCTGTCATTATTGTAAGAAACCACTGTTTATATTGAAAAGATAATTGCTGCATTCATATCTTTGTAGTGATTTAGTTCTTAATATTTATATGCATGCCTTTCCATCTGACTATTAGAAATTGAACTCATTCTTCCTTTAGGTGCATTTAGCAGCTCCTATAGTTTAGTTCTTCTTCTTTGACATAGTATATTGGTTAGGGTCAGAGTCTTGGCTTAAGTGATCTAAATAGTGAGGACTTATACATCTAACATTTTGTTTGGTATATGTGCATCCTCGTTATTCTATCTTCAAGTGTCTTAGTTTCAATTGTTAGTATGAAACTGTCAATTGATTCACCCAGGAACTTATTGAGCTATCTTAAGGTAGACCTGTAGATTTACATTTAATAGATTCTACGCGATGATGTGTAGAATCACTCAGTTGACACCTTTGATGTTGGATATTTTCCCGCTATATTCTTTTATACTACTAGTACAGTGGACAATCTCTACTTAGAACAATCAAATCACTAAGGGTTATTGGCAGGCTTCTTGTTGGTGTCAGTAATGAATATTTTCTTCAGGTATTCTTCTATAATCATCTTTTTTCTGTTTATCTATAACTTTGTCATTTCACAAGCGAATTATTTTGTCATGATTATCGATGTCACACACGAGATTCTTCACTCTATATTTCCTATTCTCTATTGCTAGGCTTATTTCTGTACAAATATTTTTTGAAACCCATAATCATAGCTTGAGATATCCCGTGATGTCAAATCAGGAACAAAAACAAGATCTTGCTTTTCATGTCTTTGATCTTAGGAATAAGTGTTCAGAACATGCACCATCACAGGTTTTTCTTCATTTCTTAGTTAAGGAATTGTGGTCAAGATCTGGAGAATCTAGGTTGATTTGGAAATGGGATTCAAGTGGGTTCTCATCAATGTTTGCTTATATAGAGGAAGCCTATATTACATATTGTAATGTTTATATTATATAATATTTCTCATCCATTTAACTTTTTAAAGTTTAGGTTTTACAAAGGATGTTATCTTAATTTTAAAGTTCTTAACTCTGGAATTTCTCAACAATCATGTAAACTCAACATTAACATGTTTATCGCAATAATTATAACTATTTGGTGACAGTTAGAAAGTTAAAATTAGAAATTAATTTAATATGATTAACTTATTGAGTAATGATTGATTCCTTTAATTATTTAATTTACTTATTTTTTATTATTTATTTCAAAGTATGAATAATTATCTTTGTAAAATGAGGAGGAATATATTAATTGCGCGTAGTAATAAGATGCTTGTGGCTAGACATGATTCTCTACAATTTCGCATATATCTCGAGTGTGTACCATTAATTGGTACACATTATCTTTGATTCCTGATTATAGAAGGTGGCGAGACTGAGAATGCAAAAGCTTCAGTTCTTTCTCCTCAATTGAGGCAAACTAAAAACCTTCTCCTTAACTGATGCCTTGTTAATTGACCAATGACCTTAACCTATGACTTGGATATTGTCTTTTTGGGCTTGTACTCATCAAGTCATCAATGTATGACCATGGTAGTTATCATCTTTCCTTTTATCCTTTTCTTTGTTGTGTGCCATACTGAAATTAAAAGTTCACTATGCTTTGGAGTCCAGATGCTCCCAAGTTTTTGTAACGCCCCGAAACCGCACGGTGCGTTACGCTGAGTTGGATTGAATGAGGCAATAGCTGGTTACGTTTCAAATTACTGGATTTGGGAACAAGTATTGATTGAGTTGGTTTCATGTGCAGATCAGTAGCGGAGTTCGATGGAAAACAGGTGTTCGTTCAGAGCAGTACTGGGATAGCTGGATCTGGAGCGATAATGCCGTCTTCCTTAGTCCGATCGGTCGGATGATTTGGAGAGCACGACCTGCTCGCATGGTCATACCAGTTGAGTAGATCGTGCTTTCCATCGGACCACGGGTTCAAGGGATCGGCCGTATCGGCAGGACAAGATGCTTAACGGAATTAGACTTGGTGAGTGGGCTCCTAATAATATGGAACACACGTAAAGACTTGAACACTTGGACTGAGACTTAGAAACCACTACACTGAGGCGTGCATAGAGTGTATGTCGTTTGCTTGGATAGATTTGTGGCTTGAATTGGTTTTCGCGTTGGATAGTTGGAGCTAGAGTTGGATGTAAATTTGGGACAGTTGGAGAAATAATTGGAATTATGCTTGGACAGTTGGCATATTCTTGGTTGGAACATCGGAAATTCGGACGAGCGAGCGTGCATCCGTGCACGAGTATCACTTGGGCGCTTTGTCAAGCAAAGCATGCAGTTGTGGTTCGAAACCGAACAACTGCATCGGCGAGGGCATTGTGCCACTGTTGGGGCATTGTGCTACGGGATTGTTCTGAGCGAGGAGTGTTGCACCAATTGGAAACATTGTGTCGAGAAGCGGCATAGTGCCTATGGGGATAACTTGAGATTTGTGCCTTGGGCTATATGTTGGAAGAATGGTTATGGATAATTGGTTAGATAGTTGGTTGGATGAGTCTAGGATCGTTTGGTGGGGCGAGAATGCTCGATCCTCTCGTCATACCTACTTGGTGTCTGCATTGGTCACGGACAACCTGTGTTGCACGGGGTTTGGTCTCCTCGAACGGGAAGGCTCCGGGGCATCGGGACCGTTCGGCCATGGGGGAGACAAATTGGTACATACCTCGGGCGTGGTGCCGGCGGTTTAATGCGATTCAGGCAGGCTCGCTACTTAGCGCTGTTTCGAGTACTGTAATTGATCAGTCTGATCAGTCCTTTATGGCTTGGCCAGTGATTTCATATAGATAAGAGTTGGTTTGCTTTGTTTTGGTTTGGTTTGTGCTTTTCGCGTAGGCGGTGGCTACCTTGCCTCGGCAAGAGTGTGCATATCAATGATTGTAGTATAAGGTTTGGATTGAGGATGGATATTGAGGCTTGAAAATGGTTCGATAGGTTTCCGTGTTGTTTGGGTTTGAGTAGGTCGGTTTGCATGCTAGTTCCTTTTGAGTTGGATATCTTGTATATTTGCTTGAGTTGAATGCTTACATGCTTAACCTGTTTTACAGTTTTCCTTAACATGTCATACCTATGCCATGAAACGAATCTAGGATTCAACTAGAAAGATCATCATACAACTGTTTGCATTCACTATTCTACTTAGTGTCGGCTTAGACGAGTGGGTTACTCCGCTCACCAGTACGGCTGTGTACTGACCCACGTTTGTGGGCATTATTTCAGGTATGCAGGTGTAGGGGCGCTGCTTGGATATACGGGACATAATGTATGAACGGTAAGTACCTTTGTGTGCTAGAGAAAAGAGCAAGAGTATTACATCACCTTTGTGGCATTAGCCTTTGTGGCATTTCATTTAGACCCTATCGAGAGTTTCGCTGCGTATACTCTGATGTGTGCTTGATACACAATACTTGACTTCCGCTGCAACTTGGTCGTTTCGATGATAACTTTGATGTTTGACAATATCGCCTTGTGCGAGCGCAACTCCAGGCTCGTACGGCATCACGTTCCGATGAGAACGATTGTCCTGCGGGAGCGCTACAACGTGTTGATTCACGTTCAGTGGGGACGATTGAGCTTGCGGGAGATTGGGACGTGACATATTGGTATCAGAGCGCCTGGTTCATTTCCTCGGACTTGGTCCTTCGCTTCATCACAAACTCTAAATAGCTTCTGCGTGTCGTTTAGCTCTTGGCTCTACTCGGTGCCGCATTGGATGTTTCATGCAATAAGTCTATATATTGCTGGTTGTGGCTGCATGTTGTGCTTCGTTGCGTTGCTTTTGTTGGTTTTCGTTAGATCGCTTAGCATTGTTAGGTGTTGTTGCATTCGTACAACAAGTTGTGTGGCGTTGTTGCACTTGTGCAACGAGTTGAGAGATGTGTCGTTGCTTTGGTTTGGTTTGTCTTTCGGGGAGATTCTGGTTGCATCAGTGGATCAGTTGGCAGACGAGATATGTAGCATGTTGTGAGTAGAAGCATCGGATGAGAATAGATCGTTGCACGAGTTGCTCGTGTAGCAAATGTGTTGGATGGAGTTTGAATTTTGGCTGGATATATCACATAGAGCATTGACTAAGCAGTTTTGAGTTTGGCTTGGGAATATCAAGAGTGTTGCACGAGTTGCTCGTACAGCTAATGAAAGGAATAGTTGGGTATTGGGTTGGACTACTTGGAAGAGATCGTTGCACGGTTGCTCATGTAGCGAAAATATCGGACGGTTTGAGAATGGCTAGAGGTATTGAGAATGGAACATAGCACAAGTTGTCTAACGAGATTGATGGAAAGAGTTGGATGGTTAAAGAATTGGCTGAGTTTCATGTCAGACTTGAGTTGGGGATGGCATGATCACGCATAAGGGATGGTTCAAACGGATCTTGAATTAGTGCAAAGGAATCGTAATACGAGTAGCGACTTGATTCGGAGTGGTATATGGGATACCATATAGTGAGCAAGGCATTGAAATATTTTGGATAGACATGAAAGAAATTGCCGCAACGGACACGGATAACAGGAATATAAGTTGGTTGGTGCACATTGGCTGAGTTAGAAAGAATGAAAAATGGAGCAAGCGAATGTTGAGTTAAGCAATCGAGAACGGACTTGTGCAAATGGAAGTATCGTTGGATTTGAGAGTTGGACGAGATCGGAACAAACAGTTGGAAAGAGTGTTTGAAAATTTGAAGGATTGAGGCAGACCAAGTATTGAAAACAAATATAGATCGATCAGATGGAAAGCCGAATATCAGAGTTCGCTTGTACAGTTTGGAAGTTCGGTGGAGCATTCATGAATGCAAAGAGAGAGTTGAACATAAGGAACAAACATTTGGGATACGCTTGAGCAAGTGATGGGTGAATTGAAGGATAGCGAGCACGGACTACGAATTTTGGCAACACATTGGAGCTGTTGGTTGGACAATGAAACACGACTTGGTTTGGAGGGGTAATGTGATAGATTCACACGAACTTAAAGTATTTTGCATATTGGTGCTTGGGAAGCTTGACTCAGGTTTAGCGGAAGTAAAATTTGGCAAAATGGTGCAACAATGGTAGACGGATTCTTCAGAAGACAGAAACGGACATGAGGCAAGTCTAGTTGATGTTAAGTCAGATTGGAAGTTAACACTTGCAGTACTGAGGCGGATTGAGGCGACAAGTAAAGGCAATACGGATTTGAGATTTATGTTGGAACTGATGCACGAGTCATTGAGAGTGTGGACTGATCGGAACATAGAGAAAATCAAGACGGGCTAACAAAATGAAACGAGAGCAAGGATTGTGGCGGGTGGACTTTTGAAGATAGCTAAACTAGAGAGCAACGTTGGAGCAAAACACTGTGTTGCTCGAGCAAGTTGGACGTGCATTGTGGAACACGGCAAACGGATAAGAATTTGGAGCAAGTCTTTTATTTCAGGAATCATTGCTAGTGGTAGTGCGAGAAGTCGAACATGGCAGTTCGGAAATTTTGATGGATTCAGGGCAGAACGGCGGATGGATGGAAGACGGTTTCAACGAGCACAGTTCTCGGATTGTGGCTTGGATAGATAGTAAGACTCTAGGTGGTTAAGCAGCTTTTGGTTGACAGATTCGTCAGAGGTAGTGCATGAAGTTCTCGGATTCGGAAGTTCGTTCGGATGTGCAGAGGAGATATAGCATGGTTCGTAGTAACTGTCCATCGTGATGACTTACAATTATCAGCGTAGCTTCGGGACACCTGACCCTAGCGACTTGACCGCCAAATTAGGGATTAATATTGTAGACCCATAGAACTACCCTTGCGGCGGCGCATTTGGGAATGTGTCGATGGTGGATGTGAGTAGTGTGTGTTGGAGATTGGCCTAAGTGACTGAGTGTTGGATTTGAGAGATCCTTGGGATAGCCTTCAGCTGAAGATGCAGCCAGAAGATCGAAGCGATGGTGGGAATGGCCTAAGTCAACTGATAAGATTCGGAGTCGCAGATTTTTGAAGATAGCATCGCCTCTGACTCATCGTGCCCCGGAAGGAATAATATTCATATGAATTGACGACTGTGAAACTAGCTTGTGAAGTTAAAGCAGCGGCTCGTTCAGATCAAATCATTGCAATACTGGAAGGGACAGATGTGCCTCAGATTTACAAGATGCATCGAAACTTAGTCTGGGATGTGTGCTCGTACAGAAGGCGAAGGTGATATCCTGTGCTTCGAGGCAGTAAAAGCAGCGTGAAGAACTATTCCATGCGCAACCTAGGAATTGTGGCGAGTGTGTCCACGTTGAAATCGTGGCGACACTATCCCTTTGGCGTGGCGGCGAGATCTTCGTGGATCACATGAACTTCAATATAGATGTTCACCCAGTGAGGTATTGAGATGGAGGAAAAGGTCTTGGGCTGAGCTGATCTAAAAGCAAGGTTTAATATTTGGGTAAGTCGCCTAGCTGGGGTAGTATCAGTTGTGATGATCGTTCGGAGCATGAGATAATATTTGGAGATGGTGCTAGTGTGGATTCAGAAATAGTTGGATGGATTGAGTTGGAACACGAACTGATTGAGTCGGTGGGAAATCATCATACTTGAGGATAACGCTTGTGCGAATACGTTGGAACGAACGTAAGGATTGGTTCAATTGGGAGTAAAACGAATGAATGCCTCGGACATAAAGATACCCTTGTAACTTGTCCAAATTCGCTATTGCTAAGCTCGGCTGAAATGCATGTATTTCAGGGATGCCTTAAATATGTGTATGATCTAAAACTAAGCGATATGCAGAATTCGTATTGAGCTGCAAGGAGGATGTGGGAATATGGAATTTGTGCGAGTGTTCAGCGCGAACGAGATGCTGAATCGGGATCAAGAGAATGTGAGTTGCATGGAGCAAAGTAATAAATTGGACATGCGGCATGCGGTAGTAATATGGAAACTGGTTTGGTTCGGGGACGAACCTGATTCTAAGTGGTATATTATGTAACGCCTCGAAACCGCACGGTGCGTTACGCCGAGTCGGATTGAATGAGGCAATAGCTGGTTACGTTTTAAATTACTGGATTTGGGAACAAGTATTGATTGAGTTGGTTTCATGTGCAGATCGCTAGCGGAGTTCGATGGAAAACAGATGTTCGTTCAGAGCAGTACTGGGATAGCTGGATTTGGAGCGATAATGCCGTCTTCCTTAGTCCGATCGGTCGGATGATTTGGAGAGCACAGCCTGCTCGCACGGTCATACCAGTTGAGTAGATTGTACTTTGCATCGGACCACGGGTTCAAGGGATCGGCCGTATCGGCATGACATGATGCTTAACGGAATCAGACTTGGTTAGTGGGCTCTGTCCCTTCTCCTCTACTCCTTCATGCCTAATAATATAGAACACACGTAAATGCTTGAACACTTGGACTGGGACTTGGAAATCACTACACTGAGGCGTGCATAGAGTGTACGTCGTTTGCTTGGATAGATTTGTGGCTTGAATTGGTTTTCGTGTTGGATAGTTGGAGCTAGAGTTGGATTACATTTGGGGCTGTTGGAGAAATAATTGAAATTATGCTTGGACAGTTGGAATATTCTTGGTTGGAACATCGGGAATTCGGACGAACGAGCGTGCATCCGTGCACGAGTATCACTTGGACGCTTTGTCAAGCAAAGCGTGCAGTTGTGGTTCGAAACCGAACAACTGCATCAGCGAGGGCATTGTGCCACTGTTGGGGCATTGTGCCACGAGATTGTTCTGAGCGAGGGGTGTTGTACCAATTGGAAACATTGTATCGAGAAGCGGCATAGTGCCTATGGGGATAACTTGAGATTTGTGCCTTGGGCTATATGTTGGAAGAATGGTTATGGATAATTGGTTGGATAGTTGGTTGGATGAGTCTAGGATCGTTTGGTGGGGTGAGAATGCTCGATCCTCTCGTCATACCTACTTGGTGTCTGCATTGGTCACGGACAACTTGTGTTGCACGGGGTTTGGTCTCGAACGGGAAGGCTCCGGGGCACCGGGACCGTTCGGCCATTGGGGAGACAAATTGGTAACGTGCCTCGGGCGTGGTGCCGGCGGTTTAATGCGATTCAGGCGGGTTCGCTACTTAGCGCTATTTCGAGTAGAACTGCAATTGATCAGTCGATCAGTCCTTTATGGCTTGGCCAGTGACTTCATATAGATAAGAGTTGGTTTGCTTTGTTTTGGTTTGGTTTGTGTTTTTCGCGTAGGCGGCGGCCACCTTGCCTCGGCAAGAGTGCATATCGAAGATTTGATTATAAGGTTTGGATTGAGGATGGATATTGAGGCTTGAAAATGGTTCGATAGGTTTCCGTGTTGCTTCGGTTTGAGTAGGTCGGTTTGCATGATAGTTCCTTTTGAGTTGAATATCTTGTATATTTGCTTGAGTTGAATGCTTGCATGCTTAACCTGCTTTACAATTTTTCTTAACATGTCATACCTATGCCATGAAACGAATCTAGGATTCAACTAGAAAGATCGCCATACAACTGTTTGCATTCACTGTTCTACTTAGTGTCAGCTTAGACGAGTGGGTTACCCCGCTCACCAGTACGGCTGTGTACTGACCCACGTTTGTGGACATTATTTCAGGTACGCAGGTGTAGTGACGCTGCTTGGATATACGGGACATAATGTATGAACGGTAAGTACCTTCGTGGGCTAGAGAAAAGAGCAAGAGTATTACATCGCCTTTGTGGCATTAGCCTTTGTGGCATTTCATTTGGACCCTATCGAGAGCTTCGCTACGTATACTCTGATGTGTCTTGGTACACAATACTTGACTTTCGCTGCAACTTGGTCGTTTCAATGATAACTTTGATGTTTGACAACATCGCCTTGTGCGAGCGCAACTCCAAGCTCGTACGACATCACGTTCCGATGAGAACGATTGTCCTGCGGGAGCGCTGCAACGTGTTGATTCACGTTCAGTGGGGGCGATTGAGCTTGCGGGAGATTGGGGCGTGACAGTTTTCTTTTGAGTTTTGCCACTTACCATTGTTATTAAGTTTTCATCTAATCTTCTTAACTATTCCTGTTAGAGGTTAACACTATATTTTAGATTCTAAACATTTGAAACGTAACCTATATCAGGAGACTTGCAGGTCTACGTTAACTGTACTATCAATAAACGTTATCATTGTGCTACTGATAATGGGCACATTTTGAATTACTTTTTAGCTTACGAATTTATAATGCTATGTTAAATTAAATATTTTGGTTACAGAAAATGGTTGGCAAATGTTTGGTTGGGTTTTAGTTGAGTCTATCCATGTATACTCCACCCCAATGTTGACCAGTTTATGTTTGATCGGATTCAGGTTATAAATTAAAATGGAAACCTGATCCCCGCCGTTTAATCTGTTTGCCTTAGGGGCCTGGTTAGGCTTTGTTGAACACTTGAACCATTTATTGCAGAGGCTGGACTAGACTCTTATCTGCAAAGGACAGAGACATCAGGTTGCCAACAATAGAGGGAAGTAGAGGAGATGTTGGAGGGATTAAATTGGCTGAGGCTGAAGTGAGGTCGAAGGACTGAAATCATGGTGTTGCAATAAATGGAGGAGGTCGAATTGGTAGAGATGACGTGGGAGGTCGGATCAGCAGGGGAGGGAGTCACATGCCCACTGTTAATCAGACTATATATCAAGTTTATTTTTCCCCAGTGAATCTTTGGTTTCAGATATTTATAAAGTCGAATTTGTTGGTTGCTCCTTAAACAAGTTGGCTAATAAATGATTCGACTAGACCTGTTTGTTAAATAGGTAATCCTGGGCCAAACTACCATCACCTTAAATGCTTGAATTAGGATACCTCTCTATTAGTTTGGTTAAGCCGGGTTGATACTTCATATGTTATTACTCAAATCCGTGTAAGCCTGCCTAACCCTGACCTGCCAAGATGTCTGAATTGGTGGACCGGGTTTAAACTTGACATTCTTATGCAGAAAGCAGACTTTAGTATGTTTTTCATCCTTTTCTTTTTGTTGTGATTGATGTTTGAAATTTGTATTTTGTGTTGTTCATCATGTTTAACAATTCTCAAGCTCCCATTAAACACGTAAGTCATGCATTCCTCGTATTAGTCGCATTTGTAGCAACAGTCCATTAAGTTGGGAGTAGTTTCATCAGCAAGCTGGTTTGTTCTGCATGATTTGTATCATCCACATGTAAGTGTCAAATTCCGTCCTTTATATATTATTTTCAATCATAACAATTTTTAAATCATGAAGTTATTTTGAGAAAAAAATGTGTCTACAGGGTCACCTTTGGCTTTCTTGCTAACTAATTATATTTGTCACAAGGTCTATCATGCTCCTAATGCCTTTATTCTAGATATTTGCTATATACCTGCGCCTGGCGTACCATCTTGAAACAGCATTGCGCATGAGACCATTAGTTTTCAAATCAGGATTGTTTGTCGTAGTAGTGAGACCATTAGACTGATTGAGTTTGGTACTCAGGTGAAGCAAATGGTGGTGGCTACACTAGCCGAGTCGGGCATGAATCTTTCCGACGAAGTCATAGAAAGTATCATTGACAAGGTGAACTTAAAACTCTTTGTAGTGCCTCCATGTCTTTTTAACACTAACTATTGATGTTTCTCATTGTCTTGTTTCTTTTGTATCAGCTTTCTTTTCATTAGCATCTATCTTTATCTTCCTGTTATGTTTTGTTATTATGGGTATTGATAGCAGAGTTTCACTTAAATGTGCTAATTTCTTTTAAGAGATGAAGAGTGTATCATGAACAAACTTCTCAGAAGTGGCCTTGTGAGGAGGGTAGTTTTGTAAAATGACTTGGAGTAGGATGAGGAGGCTGTTTTAAGTTGGAATGGAGATAAGGGGATTTTTGAAGTCTCTGAGGATGAACTCTGTGGCTATAAGATTGAAAGAAACGAGACTTGGTTTAAATCTTGCTTAATCACAATTCCTGATGATTTTGTTTACAGTTACGGTTTTGCTTGCCATGTTTTCTTCTAGTATTAATTATGATCAGTATGCTATTGTTACTGATGATATTCGTACCAACTCATTGATAAACTAATGTCAGAAGCAAGGTTTAAAAAAAGGGTTTGGGTATCAGTGTCTGACCCTTCCTTCAGTTCAGCATTTTCAGGCGGTTTTGTGGCTTTGAATTAATCAGTTCGACCAAAATATGTCAGTTTTGGCTGATGCTTAAAAAGTTTTAGTCATTAGTGGCCTTGTGAGGATCTCCTCGAAGAATGTGGTAGAGGAAAAAGCTTGATTTTAATGAGCTGGAAAAGCCACAAGGGTTCTGGAAGTCTTTTAGGATGAACTGTATGACTATGAGACTGAAAAAAGTGAGACATGCTTATTCACAAGATAAGGCTTGATGATCTGTTTACAGTTATGTAGTGCTACTATGCTTTATTAATATGAAATGTTGGTCTGGACCAGGTTATCACCATGTTATGGCCAAAGCAATAGATCAAAAGCAAAACCTCAGAATGTCTAAAACAAGTAGGCAACTGCATACCCTGCACTCTCAGTCATGTGCGCTTGAACAAAAAGCACTCGCAGTGGGAAGAGAAGAGTTGGAGGACAGATTTTTCATTTAGCTGCGGATCTTCTTCTTCCTCCTCCCTTGCTCACACTACATAAAAGGGACAGTGTGGGACTTACCATCTCTATAACAACATGATCCTATTTTACTTACAATTAAAAGTGTCATTTGTTTGATGCAACCAAGAAACTCCCCCTTTGACTTGAAAGCAAGAAAAGATTGTTGGCTTTAGTTTTCCACTCTTATTTGATTGTTTGCCATGTAGCCGACAGAAAGTATATTACTATATTTGCATGCATACTCCAAGTAAGCGGTTCTCCATATTTACCCATAATAGGACTTGAAGCTTCTACCTAGGCTTAATAGTCTTTCAAATTTGAAGTTGTACTTCTTCCATCAGCAACTCTTGTTCAAGGAGAAACAATAGTAAGTAGTCTAAAATTGTTTTTCCTAAGAGCTCCAAATTGAAGGGATGCTAAAGGTGCTTCATTTTTTAATATCTTTATTAACCAAAGTTTCTCCAAAAGAGAGAACAATAGCTAGTCTTTGATTTTGGGGAACAGATTCATTCTTAGTGAGTATGCGACAACAAGCCTGCTGCAGATTTTGGTGTAGCTATACAAATCCTTTTCTTCCCTTTCAGTCAAGGACCATGTTCCTCTTAATATTAAATGCAATATGCCAGAAGCTATATGGGAAAGTGGGTCAGGGTCATTATTGCTGCATCATACTTTTGTGTCATTGTAGAAGGTGAATGCTAGATATTTTTGAGTGTCAATGAGTATAATCTTGCGGCTTGCCCATGCTGTTTGTCCATGTGCTTTTAGGGCCTTTATACATGGATGTCATTTTCATTACTCTTTTGGCTTATTATCTTACTGGAGATGTTCTGTTTTCATTAGTCGTCTATTTTCACTTTATTTTGTTGCAGACTTTTGAGGAAGCTGATACAAAGCATGACGGCAAAATCGATAAGGAAGAGTGGCGCAGTCTTGTATTGCGACATCCATCTCTACTAAAGAACATGACCCTGCAATATCTCAAGTAAATGCTTTTATCATCAGTTTTACCCGCAACTGTTCTTAATTTCCACCACATTCAACACCCTGATTTCAGTTTTGTGAATTTTGGTGCGTTTTTTCCTGATAAAATTTCTCTTGAGCAGGGACATCACAACTACTTTTCCGAGTTTCGTGTTTCACTCTCAAGTAGATGATACCTGAGAATTGATCGGCTATAGCGTTGAAGATACGATGGAGCTTATTACAATGCCTTCGGAACATAAATGTCATAAATGAGCATGATGGATGTAAATGCTTGGGCGAAATGATCTGGGATAGCTTTATTGGTTTCTACGAGGAATTTGCCATTGTTGGCTTTCTTTAACCAGTCCAAACTTGCTTTGTCAATAGGAAATGCTGCTTCTGTATTTCATCAGATTCATAATTTGTTCTGTTGTATAAACAGCCTATAACATCATTTTAGCTTTTTTCGACATTACAACAAAAAATTGAAGTATGTAATGGGCTTTCCATCATTTTTGTTAAACCAGTCTCCCATTGTTCCTATTTGGTAGACGTGAGAAAATTTGTACATAAAATGCTAACAGTTTTAGCTGTAACAAATGAGGAGGTTTGTTCATCAACTGGTCAATCAGTTTATGGATACTGCATTAAGGAGATGATTAAAATGATTATAGAACCTTGTTATAATCGATGCTGCTTTTCTAGACATAGTCTTGTGACCAGTTGGCAGATTTACCTAAACTTATGCAATCAAGAACACCTAAGTTTTTCTATGCGCCAAAGTACTACTTGGCTTTAAGTCAAGTGGCTCGTCTCTTATTGTACACACACAGCTAACGAACGATGGATGAGGGCAGAGGCAATATATACTTTTGAATTTCTTTACTGCAATCAATCGTGCTTTACTCCAACATCTTCCATACCCACGAATATATATATATATATATATATATATATATATATATATAATTTTTTAATTTGTTTCTTAAATTTGTAAGTATCTATTTTTTTTAAAATTTATTGTTTTTTCTAGATATTTTAGCTAGTAATATTCTATTTATTCCTTAAATTTATTCTTTACAACTCAAAGAAAAAGAACGAATGCTATATCTAAGTTTATGTTGCAGAATTTTGACTCCCGCGAAATAAAATTACTAGTTCCGCCTCTGTATACTGGTGCTGCAAGGAAGAACTTCCATTGACAAAGTAGAAAATGCCAACACATTATAAAGCTTCATCGTTAGTTTTGTGCACATAGTAGTAACCCAACCAAACTTCCATTATATAAGCAAAAGGAAAATGCTAAGTTTACTACCGAATGTTTACAACCATCTTACAACCCTCTCTCTCCCACTGCTATGTGGGCCACATCCGGCTCCACCTCTCATCCAATGAATGGCTGGCACGTGGCACTTCTGCCACGTGGAAGCCACGTGACAGAAAATCGGATCCCACAAATTCCTCACCCAATGGACGGCCGCCACATGGACGTCACGTGGGCGTCACGTAGCGGTTGTAAAATGGATGTAAGCATTTGGTTGTAGGCGTAGCATTCCTGTAAGCAAAACGCCAAAACCCTGAAAAGTTGATCAACCGGAGTAGGTCTGCCATTGTTCGTGAGATCAGAAAGGAGAACAATTATACGTGGACACCAGTTGTCCGCAACTTTATAATTATTGGATAAAGTTATCAACATTACATGTTCAACGTTTATTTATTTATTTATTTATTTATTCTTTTGAACTTTTACAATTTTTTGTTTTGTTTTGTTTTGAAATCATGAATTTTTACTACTTAATACTTGAATTTGCAATTTAGAATAATTGTTGGATACACCTTTCCGCTTCCAAATAATGCCACATGTACATATTAGAATGGATAGTTGCGACATGTCCGTCCAATGGTGTTTATCAGGGTTGGTTTTGGACGAGAACCGAACTGAATCCAACCAAATAAAAGATTCAGTTAGGATTGAAAAAGAAAATTGATTTGGTTTCGATTTTGAACGTACTAAAATTTATTGCTCGATTTCGATTTTGGTCCAAAATCGACAATCGAATAAGACTTTAACAATTATATAAATATTCTCAATTTTATGCATATTTATAATTAAAAATGTGCATATTTTTATGTATATTTTTAAAACAACAATTCTATGTATGTATTTGAAGTCCAACTTAGATAATTTAATAACTAGTACAACTTTAGGTCCAACTTTGAAATACAACGAAGGTATGTATAAAAATTATATTTTTAATATAATTTAATCATAATTTCAACTTTGGATCCGACATATTAAAAAATAAAAATAGCCCAATCAATTAAACCAATTCGATTTCGGTTATGGATATTTTCTGTTCTGTTTTGCTTTTGGATTTTTAAAAATTCGATTTATTCAATTTTGACTATTTTGATTCGATTTAAACCGAATAAAAGAACACTCTCCCGTACTGTTGATGTACTCTAATATTTACATCATAATGTATGTTGCAACTTAATACCATTAAAATTTTATATGTAAATTTCTACCATGGACTTCTAAGACTAGCATGTATTACTCTCCCGTTGTACATAAGAGTTATGTACACTAGTAACGTGCACATGCATTGCACACACACGTAAAAAATGTGTTAAAAAAATTTAAATTATAATTTGTTATAGATGTTGATGCTCCGTGGAATCAAATCCACCCAGCCAAAGAAAATGTCTTACACCTTAACCACATGAGTTAGAGGTGTTTGACTATAGTTAAATAATATTAAGTAATTAAACAATTATTTATTTATTTTAATTTTTAATTATGTGATGATATATATAGATATGACTTAGACGACTCATTTTAAACCGTTTTAAGGCTCATAGATATATGTACAAAGCACACAAGCTATCTTTTGTCACGACCCGCACCCAGTGTGAGGACACAAGTACGTGAGTACGTCCAGCCTACACCGCAGCATCTGCGGTAGAATGCTGTCTAGGTCGACAATACTATCTAAATATCTTACACATTATATATATCTGAATCTGTCAATGGTATCTATACTCCATACGGAGGACAATATATCAATATGATAATAAACACTGAATCACAATAACTAGAGAAGATAATAGCACGATAGGGAATATAAGAAATAAAAATCACAAGTCACCAATACAATCCAAATCCAAGTTTAACAGTCTAAGCACAGATACCCTCAATTAATATATATATATATATATATATATATATATATATATATATATATATATATATATATATATATATATATATATATATATACATGCCAAAAGTCTAAACTGAGACATATCAATACAATAAGAGCACCAACTAAGTTTCTCCTCAACAGCTAGTACTGGATACCCCTGTACTACGGTGCTATCTTAGCTAGCTCCCTAACATGTGATCCATAATACGTGGGACACCAGTCCACTAAATAACCATCTGGAAAAATATATCCAGTCGGGATTAGAGCGAAGCACATCTCTAACAGCAGTTCCAAATAAATGATAAAGACTATATAACAGTAAATAGAGAGAATATACAAGATAAATAGAGCATGAGAAGAAAATATACGGAATATGGAAATACTGTAAATAGTACAAGAGAGAGATGAGCATCATATACAGTAGTCAGAAAGTACAACTAAGTGAGTGAGTACTAGCTTCGACATGTGATTGGCTTGAAAACTTGTACATGAATCATGGCCTGGCTAATCATACGTGAAGTGTATGATTAACACTAACATGGTACTTGTACATGAATACTTGTACAGGAATGTGTATGATCACATATCTAACTAATACTCCCCAACCCCCGACTGGTATAGTGGATCCAACCATGACACATTATGATACAGGATATGAAGAGTAGGGGGCCAAACCTTCTTAGAAATCGATATCTATACATGTACAATAATCACATGGCATGTACAGGAATCATAGGGCATGCACAGGGTCTATGTCACTTGGGTGTAATAAAATGATAATAAACTTAAATGCACTAAAATATGATTTTCTAGGTCAAGACTAGGTCACACTAGTCAAACTATGTCAAACTAGGTCATTACCTTGGTTTAAGGTCCATACCTAGCTTCTAGGTTGATTACAAGGCTATACTAGTTGATACTAGGTTGTACTAGGCTATGACTAGGTTTCTAGATCCATACCTTGAAGGTATTAGCTAAACTAGGTAATGCCACTAAAGTATCTACATATACTATATAAAGTCTAAAATATCTATATACGTATACTATCTTAGTATCACACTTATCTCTAATACCTTAACATAACTTGGTATCTAATATCCTACCTAATATATCAATATCTAATGTATCAATAATATTGGTATTACCTTAGTATTAATATCTTGGGTAACTTCTATCCTTGAGATAATTGATTACTGTAGAAGCATGAAAAATACGCTGGGAAGAGCTACGCAGCCTCTTGATGCAGAGCAGCGTAAACGGAGGCCTTCAGAGCCATCAAGCGTGCAACAGAGCTTTCTCCGCTAAAAAAAAAATGGCATGAAGTATAAAGCTCAAAGGACCATCCGCGTAAGTGCAGTACGTCCAGGCCGCTCCAGCGTAAAACAGAGTTCTTCATCGCCTCCATGGCGTAAAACTCAACTGCTCTCAAAGCAGCGTTAATGCGTACGAGGAACGCTTCGTCTTCCCCGAAATAAACCTGTCAAGTCACGCAGTGAATCTGACCTCTGACTCCTGACAAAAAGTACTGCACGGCTACCCAGACGACGGCTGGAAACGATGGCAGACCCCTCGGGATGCGCCCCACAGTATGATGGCGGATCTCTGCATTTAATGCAGAAGATTTGGTTAAAGCATCACCAAACCGTCGTTTACTGGAGTCCCCTCAGCATAAACCGCTCTTTCGCGTACAAGGGAATACGCTGCCCTGTTTTACACAGGCAAACATGAGCTATTTTACGCTCCGCAGCAGGCAAACCGCCTGCCACGTCAAAAGCTGCACCTCGTACGGGACTCGAGGCACGTCTCCACATCTAATTGCACAGAGCGGTGACGTGCCTCGAGTCCTTCAAAACATGCCTCCGCATTTAATGCATAAGATGGTGGCAAATCTCTGCAAGAGATTCGATTATATCTCCAAAAGCCGTAATTCTGGCTAAGACGTCCACATCAGCACGGTACGCAGCGGCTTCTACGCCCATTCAGGATCTGTGCTCATACGGCTTCTACGCCCACTCAGTCTCTACGACCATTCAGTCTCTACGACTGCTCGGCTTCTATGCCTGTTCGGGTTCTATGCCTATTCGGCTTCTATGTCTACTTGGCTTCTATGCCATGGTGACAGACATTTGGCTTCTATGCCAACCTCTGCTACACAATGGATACCTACCTACGTGGCTTTTATGCCATGATCTTAGTAGCAATTTGTACGCGTTGTGTCCCCTTAGTTGGACCCGCGTCACACGCTCATTCAAAAGATCATCTATACGTAGGCATTGGTTACTTTAACCGTTGTGTAAAAGGGTGCTGTACTTTCCACTCCTCGGTTGTTACACCGATGGAGTGGTTACTGTCACCAAAACTCTATAAATAGAGACCCCTATCAATGGGGAACAAGGTCGACAATTTGGAAGATCGAACCAGGTCAAAGAATTAAAAGAGAGAGAGAGAGAGAGAGAGCACCCGGAGCTCAGGCAAAGAGTAGGGATCGACGACTTCAGCACCGTGCATCCACCCTCTTCTGCAACCTTCGAAGCTGCTTCCTGTCTCCTACGGCACTTCTTCAACATCGTGTGGTACAAGGGCTAAAGTGATCGACCGCAGATCAGACACCTATAGCAATATCTACCCAGATTAAATAAATTGTACTCCCACATCCTCGTATAGGATTACATTGTACAAGTTTATTTGTAAACAAAAGAAGGCGGGTTCCGTGTAAACCCCCACATCGAATACATTCCTATTCTTTTCGTTTAAATAACCACAAACAAGATGTCGACTCTGCTGGGGACGTCTTTCTCTTCTTACGAGGAAGTAATTGCTCAACACGATGCGGTATCCGTGAAGAAGACACTGGTCGTCCAATTCGACCAGTCTGCCTACGAAGATATGCTTCGAACTGGGGGTGGCTCTCACTCTCTCTCCGTCCAAGACAACAGGAAGCTGCGCAAGGTGTGGATGCCCAAGACATCCTCTACCGTTCCTGTGGACTCTCCGATCTCTCCGATCTCTCCGACCAATGAGGTGGTAGCATCGCTCCCTCCGTGCCCTGCACGTAAAAATCAGTCTCCCGCTACGCGCGGTACAGACAAAACTTCGGGCAAAGCCTCAGCGCTGACCCAGAAGTATCCACTGCGCTTTACGCGCAGAAATCAGTCTCCCGTTACGCGCGGTACAGACAAAACTTTGGGCAAAGCCTCAGCGCTGACCCAGAAGTATCCACTGCGCTTTACGCGTAGGAATCAGTCTCCCGCTACGCGCGGTACAGACAAAACTTCGGGCAAAGCCTCAGCGCTAACCCAGAAGTATCCACTGCGCTCTACGCATAGGAATCAGTCTCCCGCTACGCGCGGTACAGACAAAACTTTCGATGGTGCCTCAACGCCAAATCGGAAGTATAGATCACGCTCCATGCGCAAAACAACATCTGACATCTACGGTAAACCAGATGAGCGCTGTGATCTCCGCGAGGGGAAGCAAACAGGCGAATACTCAGCTTCTCGGCCTTTACGCCAGCAAGAGAACAATCTGCCTACTCGCCGGATTACGCAAGAAGCCGATGGCCGACTGAGGACCTCTTCAGCTTTACGCCAGTTTGAGCGAATCTCCAAATTACGCCAGGCGAGGTCCCACGACGTGAAGCAAGCTCAGGTTGCTACTCCTGACCTACGCGAATGCCTAAACCAGAAGCGTAAGGAGAGGGGACCTTCCAAAATGTCTATTACGCCCCTTAGAGAGCAATATTGTAATAGTCATAAAATCGTGATTGACTGCTACTGTTCTAAAGTAAGACGGTCGGTTTTCGACCGACTGAGCTACTCTCAGTCTTTCCCGGAAGAAGAGCCCGTGTATGCATCCGTGAACATGGTTTCACGCATACCTAGAAGAAGGTCAAGCTCAAGACGTCATCCCTCTGGACCTCCGAGCCGAAGGAGATTCGAAGACCTCCTCAGGAACACTGAAGCTGGGGTATTCCAAAACACCCGTGCAATGTCACAACAACCGGCTTCGTACTCATCTGATTCCAACGCTGGGGGTCGCCAATCTCCCAGATCAGATGCTGAGAGTATAGAGTTGACTTCTGCAGCGACCTATACTAATCCTTCGGTGACGCCCAGGGAAATGGGAGTTTACACTGTTGAAGATGGACGCGAGGAAGCTTCGCCCTCAGGAAATACGGAACAACGCATCACTATGCTGGAGACGTCTCTGAAACAAATACAATCCGTAATGGAGAACATGTACCAGATGATGCTAACTCAGCATGCAACTGTCGTGGCTCAAGCGTCGGTCCCGCCAACTCAGATACGTGTGGGGGTGGACTTGCCACCATCCGACCCAAGCCAAGAGCCCGCTCTAGATCAAGAGTCGGCAGCTCCTCCGCTTCCCCACTCGGTGAATATATTGCCTCCCGTTGGAGTCACGATACAACCAACTCCACACTACACCGGAGCCTCGCTCTCAACTGAAAATCCGATGCAGGCAGTACGGGAGTTGAAAGCCCAGTTTGACGTCTTGAAGCACAAAGATCAGCTCAAGAAACTGGGAATCAACCAACCTTACCCAGCTACCTGGGAAGAAGTCCCTTTTCCTCCGAAATACAAACCTCAGACTATGGCTCTGTTCGAAGGAAAAACATCACCAAGTCAATACATGAACTACTTCAGTATGATGACGGTGTTGCTAAAAGGGAACGACGCCCTCCTCACTCGGGTGTTCAAAGGCTGCCTCTCAAGAGTAGCCTATCAGTGGTACCGTAGCTTGGCGGACAACTGCATTACTTCCTTCGAAGACTTCAAAGCTTTATTCTTCATGCGATTCTACGAGGGTGGGGTGGACATGTCTATGTCCTCTCTCATCGAAGTCAAACAAAGGGAAAAAGAGGACGCTCGCACCTTCGTCGAACGTTTTCGTCAGGCCACCTTACAAATGCCTCCAGGAGTTCCGGACTCGGCGTTAGTAGACATTTACAGGAAGAACCTCCTTCCCATAGTCTCGGTGTTTACGGGACCATATCAGTTCCATGAGTGGCCTTCGTTCATCGTCTCGGCAGTGGCCGTCGAAGACAACAGTCGCAAGGCGCGCGACAATGGCATTATGATCTCCGCCTCCGATAGAGGCAAAAGGTCATCTCCCAGCGGCGACCATCCTCGCAGCTCCAAGGGAAAAGAAGCTCTGACGGTCAATACGTCCAGACAAAAGGCGACAGCAACCACGCAGACGAAGCCCGGGACTTTCAGGCCCGTCGAAGTCTACTCTTTCGACGATGACGATATCCCTAGTATATTCGATTGTCTCGTCAAAAGCGGCAAAATCACTCTTCCGGAGCTAAGGCGGCCCCAAGAAGTCGGCAGCACTGACGACCCCAAATACTGCATCTTTCACAGATATGTACACCATCCAACAAAGGTGTGTTACGTACTAAAAAGGAAGATCCAGGGGTTGATCGATGCTATGGCCATCACTCTGCACAACACCGAGAAGACGGTCACGGCCGACATGATCTCTCTGCGGTTCGGCGATCTGCCTCCCCAAGAAGTCATGAACGGTGTCACGCCCATTTTCCCGAGCTACGATGAACATCGTTAATCTTCCTCCAGCTAGGGATCAAAATCATGACCTAGTACCCCTGACCACCCGTCAGGGCGAGATCATGTGGGTCCATCCGGATTTGGTGTCAGAACTCGAAGAAGAGACGAAAGCTACTAAAGCTACGTCTAAAAAGAGCCCCAAATACAGGCCATGCCACATGGTCGCAACTTCTTCTGCATCAGACGGAGACGAAGTATTTGCCGCAACCCGTTCGGGGAAGGCCTACCTCAACGACAACGGAGCAGGTCAGGAAGGCGCACCGGCTGACGCTCCAGCCGCCAAACCTTCAGAGCAAGGTCCCGCCATGCAAAATATCAGCCCTGCGAAACCTACTCCGGCGAAAAAGGGGAAGCAGAGAGAAGTACGCTTTGATAAACCTGTGAAAAACATTCCAAGCAATGGTTTAGAGAAGCCGTACGAATTCGACATTCTGGCCCAACTAGCCAACACGCCAGCCAGGCTCTCCATCTTTGAGCTACTCAGGCTCTCCCCAGACACTCGTCTAGCCCTGAGTGAAGCACTGATGTAGGCGGAGGTATACTTGACCCAGCTCAAGTCCCCCGACGAGGAGCCAGTGGCGTGTCCTCAATGCCACAGCGTGATGGAGGTGGTCCCAAATATCACTTTAACTCAAGACGACATGCTGTTAAAACATAACAGACATGACAGGCCCCTCTATTACACCGGGTATGTCGGTTCCATGGAGGTCGACCGGATTCACATAGATCCGGGGTCGTCGATCAGCATCATCCCTCACAGTCTGCTCAGGCCGCTAAGAATTCCTACCAGCGAACTGGCTTACACTACCACTACAATCGTGGGTTTCAACGCTGGAAGAAGTAAGCCATTGGGGAAGATCCGCTTGAGAATCCAGATCGGCAATCTCAGATCGGTGGCTACATGTTACGTCATCGATTCAGAGGTGTCCTACAATATTTTGCTGGGAAGACCGTGGATCCACGACCACAACATCGTTCCTTCAACTCTACATCAATGCCTTAAATATGTAGACGCACAAGAAACCGTACAAACGGAGGTGGCTGACCTAAACCCGTTTAAAGGAATAGAATCCTACTATTCCGATGCCGTGTTGTACTCCCAAGACCACACGGAAGAAGCGCCAGGCGAGGCGAAGGACGAAGCACTCATCCGGGAGCCAGGAAAACCCTCCGCCGCACTACCGCTGTCAATCAGAGTGAAAGGACGAACCACTCGTCCAAAAGCCCTAGAGCCTATGGCTATTCACCTAAACAGATCCAACTCAGGAAAAGGAAGCGACTCTTCAACGGTCACTCTGCCTCCACCCTTGGTCATCAACATTCGGCGCAACGGGCAGCCGACCGATGTAAACACGACCAGGAACGGAGTTCCAGATGATAATAAACTTCCTCTTTTCCAGTACATTGATGCTCAGATTCCAAATCAGGAATCCACGCCCCGTGACGAGGTAGGACCCATAGCACAAAAATTCTTGGAAGCTATAAACTTCTACCATCCATATGTCTGGGAAGCAGTATCATCGTCCAACATCATCACGACGTATGGACCCTATGAGGATTCTATTTTCGTTGTCCCGCCTAGCTGCAGCAGTCAGCGCCCCATATTCTTCGGTCGCATGCGCAGTCAACCGGCCAGCCTGGAAGACCCTTTCGATGACGATACTGGGAAAATGCAGATTCACCGATACAGCCCGCAGGCATTAAGGATCATGCAAAACATGGGCTACGACTTGAAACGAAAGCCAGGCCTCAACTACGGAAGAGGCAGACGAACGCCGCCACACGGTGACCCCCGCTATCGTCAAACTCGTTTTGGGTTAGGGTATGCCACCTCCCTTACGACTTCCAAGTCGGATGGGGACATCTTTTTCTCCTCCCAGGACGGCCCGTCACCCCCGACTCACCTGATGCTCTCGGACAAACACTATCAGTAAATATGGTGGTGACAGATCCCTCAGAAGCAGATGAACAGGATTCTGAGCCGTTTGAGAATGACTCTTGGGCTCAACAAATGGATACGCAGTAGGAATTCCGCTTCGAGCAAAGAGAACCTCCCACCAAAGACGAAGTTATCCAAATCGATGTTGGGGGTGAACTTTTGCCAAAACCAAATATTTATCAGTGACAATCTTCCCCCAGCTGAAAGGGGAGAAATCATACAACTGATAAAGGAATACATCGACGTCTTTGCATGGGATTATGGGGATATGCCGGGCCTTGACCCAAAGGTGGCTACTCATAAGCTCAATATATTGACCGATTCAAAGCCTATGAAGCAGCACCAACGCCGGTTCCGCCCGGACATGATGGACGCCATTGAAGCTGAAGTCAAGAAGCTGATAGCCTGTGGTTTCATCCGAGAAGAACAACATCCCGACTGGGTCGCCAATGTTGTCCCAGTCATGAAGAAAAATGGGAAGGTACGTATCTGCATCGATTACCGAGATCTGAATGCGGCCTGCCCCAAGGATGAATTCCCTCTTCCCATCACGGACATCATGATCGACAACACCTGCGGCTTTGAACGCATGTCTTTCATGGACGGGTTCTCAGGGTACAATCAGATCAAGATGCATCTTGAAGACGAGAAGCACACTGCCTTCCGCACCCCTTTGGGAGTATATTGCTATACGGTCATGCCCTTCGGATTGAAGAACGCCAGGGCTACATACCAACGGGCTATGAGCAGCATATTCCATGAGCATTTACGCAAAACAGTAGAATGTTACGTGGACGACATAGCCGTCAAGAGCCGCCTCAAGGATGATCACATTCAAGACTTGAGGACGGTATTTGAGTTAATGCGCCAACATCAACTCAAGATGAACCCTACGAAGTCCTTCCTGGGTGTATCTAGTGGAAAATTCCTGGGATTTATCATCACCGCCAAAGGCATCCAGGTGGACCCTGACAAAGTCCAGGCCATCGTAGAAATGCGACCGTCCCGCAATCTGAGGGAACTCCGGGGATTTCAAGGCCGTCTGGCTTATATCCGGAGGTTCATATCCAACCTCTCGGGAAGATGTCAGCCCTTTTTGCATCTCATGAAGAAAGATGTATCCTTCGTGTGGGACGAAACCTGTCAGCAAGCATTCGGGGATATCAAACGCTACCTCACCAGTCCGCCAGTTCTGGTGCCTCCCGTTATGGGAAAACCGTTCTTGCTGTACGTCCGAGCAATGGATCATTCGCTATGAGATCTTCTCGCACAGAAGAACGATGTAGGGCATGAACAGGCTATCTACTACCTCAGCAGGATGATGGTCAGAGCCGAACACCGGTACAACCCAGTGGAGAAAGAATGCTTGGCTCTGATGTTCTCTATCCAAAAGATGCGGCACTACGTCACCGGCCAGACTATCTACATCATCTCCAGGATTAACCCTCTTCGAGTACTGATGAGCAAGCCGAGCGTTCTTAATTCCCGACTCGCAACTTGGGCGATGCTGTTAACACCATATGACATGGTATACGTACCGCAGAAGTCCATCAAAGGCCAAGCACTGGCTGACTTTCTAGCTGCTCATCCGATCCCGGAGACCTCCAAATTATACGAAGACATTCCCGACGAAGTTGCAGAATGTAATTCCGCAATGGAAGGTGACGTATGGCAACTGTTCTTCGACGGCGCCTCCAGAACCGGTCCTAAGGGAAACATCGTTTCGGGAGTAGGAGTAGTCCTGGTCGCCCCTGATCAGCTCGTCATCTACCGAGCATATTCTCTTAGCAAGCCCTGCTCCAGCAATGTGGCGGAGTACAACGCTCTACTAATAGGGCTCTAAGTTGCTAAAGAGCTGGGGGTAGAGTCCCTGGAAGCTTTTGGTGATTCTCTGCTTATCGTCAATCAAGTCAGAGGAATATATGAAGTCCGGAATCCAGACCTCATCCCCTATCACCAAGCGACGGTCGAGATAGCCATGACATTCAAAGGATTCTTCCTAGAGCATGTCCCTCGATCCCAGAATCTGGAAGCTGATGCCCTAGCCAGTCTAGCGGCGGATTTAGCTACTCCTATAAGAAGGCAGAATTCGGTGATCCTTCTTAACAGAGATTTATTCTGCGTGAAGAACAACCTCCACATAGAACGCAGCCACGCTGTAAACACAAATCCCCCTGGAAAAGACTGGAGGAGTCCCTTCATAGATTTTGTCGCATACGGAATCTTGCCAGAAGATCCCAGAGAAACAGTATTCGTCAAGAGATGATCATTACGCTTCTACTTCGATGCATCTTCACAATGCCTATATCGTCGGACTTACGACGGATTGCTATTAAGATATCTCTCAGACGATGAAGCACAGCAGGTTATCCGGGAAGCTCACGACGGCGTATGCGGAGCACATCAGCCCGGTCCTAAGCTACAGGATCGTATCAGGAGAATGGGCTATTACTGGCCCACTATGATCACAGACGCGATCAGCTATGCAAGACAATGCAGAGCCTGTCAGGTTCATGCAGACTTCATACACCAACCGTCTGAATATCTACATCCTACGGTTGCATCCTGGCCCTTCAAAGCATGGGGTATGGATATCATTGGTCCCATTCACCCGTCTTCCTCCAGAGGCCACCGGTTCATACTGGCCATCACGGATTACTTCTCCAAATGGGCAGAGGCGATCCCTCTGGCTGAGGTAAAGGCGTCTGACGTAATCAGCTTTATCAAGCACCACGTCATTTATCGCTTCGGGGTACCCCGGAGGATAATTCACGACAATGGGCCTCAATTCATCAGCCAAGTGTTTTATCGGTTTTGCGATAAAAATCGGATACACAATATTGCCTCTACGGCGTATTATCCAGCTGCTAATGGTTTGGCGGAAGCTTTCAACAAAACCATTATCAAACTACTGAAGAAATTCGTCTCTTTAAACAAAAGAGACTGGAACGAGAAGCTAGACGAATGTCTCTGAGCATATCGTACAACGGTACGAACACCGACGGGTTGTACCCCCTTTTCACTGGTCTACGGGAGCGAAGCAGTTCTTCCCATCGAAATCCAGATCCCGTCGCTCAGGATAGCCGTGACTAGTGAGCTGACTCGAGAAAAGAATGACCTGTTAAGGCTCCAAGAGCTGGAAGGATTAGACGAGAAACGCCTCCAAGCTCAACAGCGCATCGCGCTCTACCAAGCACGCATTTCCAAAGCTTTCAATCGCAAAGTAAAGGAAAGAGAGTTCAAAGTCGGCGAGCTAGTCCTAGCCGTAAGAAGGCCAATGATTCTTACTCACAGGAGTAAAGGCAAATTCCAGCCCAAGTGGGATGGCCCTAATGTGATCGAGACAACGTTCTCGAATGGCGCTTACAGGTTAGCCCAGCCTAATGGAGACCTATTAATGGCTCCTATCAACGGTAAATTCCTGAAGAGGTACTATGCTTAACCTCCTCTGCCCCAAAGTGGAATATAGCAGAAATCCCAATTCTGACAAAACTACTTCCACAACGAAGCCAGTTGGGTCATATCCTATCATGTCTGTACGACCTCTGAATAGATATGTCCTGCTAAGAAGTTTATCGAGAGTCTATCATGTCCATACTACCTCTGATATTACTCTCGCCAAAAAAAAAAACTGTCATTTACATTCCGAAATGACGGGTCCACAAAAGTCAGAAAAGAGTCGCCTTTATTTATTCCCAAAAGGGAGGCAGAATTACATCTGGGCAAGCAAAAAGGGAAAGGATACATCATAATGGCAGAGTAGCCAGATTGCGAATCAGCCGCTCCAGTGCAGCTATCCTCTCATTCCTAAGAACCAAGGCGTCGGCGCGAGCCTGCTCCAGTCTTGCCTCGGAAGTGTTCGTAAGGGTCAGATCAGCCTTTGCCCGAAGACAGCCCGCACGAGCAGCTTCTGCACGGTCCAGATCCTGTCGCGTTGCGTTCAGACGACCAGCTGCTACCTCTAGACCCGCCAATGATTGAGAAGCCCATACCTCAGCCTGAGCGGCTTTTTCCTTCAGCTTGGAGGCCCTCGTCGCATTCCCTTCATGCTCGGTGTGACACTGCGTCTCAACGGCAAGAGCCTCTTCCACGACAGCTTTTCTCCTATCCATCTCCAGCTTATGCTTCTGGATGGAGTTGTCTAGGCTTTCCAGCTTTGTAGCAAGCCGCACAGTCATGAGGTCGAACCGAGCCTGGACGTCAGCATCGAGGCTGCCCCGAGTCAGCTGCAAGTATTCGATAATGGGTTGCTCTAACCCATTAACCACCGCCTCCAGAGCGTCAGCTGCCCCAGGATCGCCGAGCTCCCTGATGACCACGATCGAAGCAAGAGAAGTCTTCTTCAGGCGCTCAAAATCTAGACTCTTCGCTAACACCATTGATATCATCGTTTTCAAACCGGTATAGAAAAGGCTGGTATGTTGCTCGGTCAACGCAACTAGATCCGACTGGACGCCAGGATTGGCCGCAATATCAGCAAGTCCCTCTCCCGGGATAATTGCAGACGAGGTGGCCACAGCCGTCGCATCGGCGCATGGCGCGACCGAAGAAGGTGCGGCAACGATGGTCGAAGTCATCGCCACACTCACAAGAGGCAGGGTCACGACGACGGGTTCATCCTCCTCTTGAGGTAACAAAACTACTCCGGGCGTACTGGCCCCCGAAGCCACTTTCTCATCAAAGTCGAATGCCTCCGTATCATCGTCTGGAGCCCGAGCTGAGCCGGAATGCGCTTCAACGCTATGCTCCCCGTGGGCGCTATCCCCTGAAAAGAGGACAAGAAAGTTAATATCAGTATGATAATAACCTTTCTAAAGAGAGACATGAGGACGACATTTACCCGGGGCCGACGGCATGTACGACGCATCTGCACCCGAGGTAGCTAAACCACGCCTTAATAACGCAATACGAATCGTCATGCCTGGAGAAGGAGGTGGGCCGACTGACATCGCCGAGAGTTCTGCCAAGCCCTCACCAAGACGCGGTCGAGGTTCATCCGCTGGAATCTCGTCAGGCACGCTCGCTGACACAACGGGAGTTTTACCCGTTGCTGACCTCGGGAAAGATTCTTCCATCTGCCTCGGCCACACAGGCAAACTCGCTCCGCTACCTGGAGCAGCAGCCACGACAGCGACCTCTAGCGAGGATTCTCCGGCGCCGCCGGCCGGAACTGTAGAAGGTCCCTCTCTAAAAGGCGAGGAACCTCCAGCCAAAGAATCATCCCTGATATAGGAAGAGGCAGGCTCACTCCCGGGAGCCTCAACACCAAGAATGCGGAGAGGACGAGCGACCGTCTCCTTCCTCCTCTTACGAAGAGAAACTTCCTTCGGAGCAGAAGCCCGTCGCTTCCCAGAAGAGACTACCAAAGCCCCCGCAGGCGGAGGCACTTCACACCTCGGCACCGACACCAGAGGCTCATCCGAGTACCAGACTCCTCACCCTCGTCCGAAAAAACCGAGGGGACGTCAACTCTTCCCCCAGGCTTGGGAGAAGGCACCCTGAAGCTTCCACGCGTGTCGAAATCACGATGGAAGGTGTTAATCGCCACGTAGAACTGGGCGTAAGAATGGAGAATGCGGAGCTCCGTGGAGGCTGTAACGACCGACACGATAAAGCTTGCCCCCGTACAGCCCGTGATGAAATATCGCCACCCTCTAGCTCCATCAATGAGTCCGCCCCTGGACCTAAAGCTGGTGACGGCATTGCCTACATGCAAACTGATCGTACCCAAACTGCCTGGCGAACCGACTAGGCAAGTAGGGCTCGAAGAAGCAGTGATCTTCGCTCCTGTACAGCAGATGGGAGGGCCTAATACAGACCAACTAGTTAAAAGCTTCCGGGGAAAGGTCGGTCTTCTCTCCACCTGAATCCTCAAGCCGCACCCCTGATTGATTGCGATGTACGGAGGGGACAATACTGAGGATCTTCCAGCCCTGGCTGAGGTTCAACACCAACCGACAGTCTAAGACTGTGTTCACATTCCAGGAGGAATCCTTGTAATTCAGCAAGAATATACCCCCCGAACTGCTACCGGAGCCAGGAGACATCACCCGGGGATTGTGGAGGATTAACCATCCCATCAAGTATAGATATGGTAATTCCACCCTGGAAAAACTCTCATGCCGAGCTTCGTCGGCAAGCAACCCATCAGTTATGGCTCTCAGGCCAGCCTTTATACAGCACACCAGGGCAGGAAGCAAGCCCAGTCTTGCCCCGAACACCAGGCGCACTGCTGGCCACAGAATGTTCCGGTGAATACGGTCCGCGGACGCTGTGCAGGATACTACTACTCGACGCAGCCATATGGAAAGGAAACCGGCCAACTGGGCTTCCTTAGACAGAGGCCGGCGACAGCGCCTCAAGTAACTACAGGCCTTAGTGCCTTCGGGGTACTTTCCTACCCCCTCGACGAGAATCTGATCCGGAGCTGCGGCCTCCTCCATAAGACCCTCGACGACCTGGGCGCTAAGCACGCCCAAACAATTCACGGGCTCATTTTTGCCCCCCGAGGCTTTCTCCGACTTGGCAGCCCTAGCTCGGTGAAAGAAGAGGTAGGACATCCACTTGGTGGTATGAGCCAAATCAGAAGGCTCGTTATAAAAAGCGGTGCACGCGAAGTATTGACACATCAGCTCCTGATATACTTCCGCCACCCGAGGGTCCAAATCCCCCAACTCCCGGTTGGTGGAAACGTACTCTTCATAGGGGGTATCCCCCATCGGCAGTCTCGAGACAACTGTCATCTCATGGAGCGCCAATCCCAACTCCCCTAGTGGAGTGGCAAAGGTCCCAGTGAGCGGAATGTACCGCTCCATCAGCGCCAGGAACAAGTTAGGGTTCGGAGGCAACCCGACGCTCGTCGCACTCACAGCGGCATATAGTCCAATAACCTCCAGCTCTCTCCGGAATTGCTTCAAGGCCCAGTCAACCAGGCATGTCCATCGGGAGTTTGTTGGGGGCAATCCACCCATTACACCGGGGATTCTCCTTGGGATATACCCCGCCTCGTCCCATGAAGTCATTGCAGAAGGTCGGCAATTGGACCGGCTGGATCACCGAGCTGTCTTCACTCGGGACACTACCCGGGCACAGTCCCCGGAACAACGTCACAAAGCCGGAAGGGCGACTGACAAACGACCCCCGGTCAGCTCCTTTGAGATGAAAGATCTTCCCCGGCTTACCGTGAAGATCAGGAGTCAGCATCCACGACATCTTCCTGGGTTGCGTCGCATGGAAGAAGGCCGAGATGGGATAATCCTTCAGCATCGTTGGCAAATACAAAACCAAATTCCCGGCAGGGAAAACCCAGGGCTCCCTCTTGGGCTTCGTCTGGGACTGTTTGTCAATCATGTCCCCAAAGAGGAAAGCCAGCTTTATGTACTACTCTCCGTCTACGTAGGTCAGGGGCTCGCCATTAATCATGCTCAGCAGCGTCCGCTCGCCCTGAACCGATATCAGAAACCCCCTTCCCTCAGGATACTGGGGTCCGGAGATGGAAAATGCCACGTGGGACAGATCCTCCAGGTAGTTCGAGTGTAGCATCCCAGCAGCGGAGCCCATCACCTCGGCCAGTGGAGACTCACCCAAATCAACTGCAAAAGTGCAAGGAAAAGATGTCACTACAAGTCTTGCACGAACATGCAGACCGAAGAAATGACAGTCTGTGCTCTACGCAGGATTATGCAAATCTGGCTATTTTACGCCGGCAGTCCTCCCCACAAGCGTAAAACTCAAATTTTACGATATACACCAATTTCGGTAGCCAGAGCTTTTACGCTCAAAACTACGAAAATGTGGAGTCTTTACGCTGGCACATCAGAAATGTGGGCGTAAAAGATGAAAATGCCTCCGTGCATCAACTTCCTCTAAAGAGGCTATCAGCACAGAAGACGACCTAGCGCGGTCACGTTCAACATGTGCGAAGGATTTTTCGTCGTTTTTGTCACCCCAAAGGCTCTACCTCTAAGGCCGGGAGCGCTACTCGTCGGCGGGATACTTTGCTCGGAAGGAAGTTCGCTGGGGCAGAAGAATGAGAGGAGGAACCTATGCTCTTTCCCTTAGCGGAGGGGGTTTGTTTCGGCGCCATTTCTGAAGACTCGAAGTGCTCGGAGAAGGAACGAAGAAAAAACTTGAACAGTCGAAAGCTCTCTTTCGCAGAAGACAGATAAAAAGTTTTTCTCTCAAAAAACTTGGGGTATATATAGTCCGGGTCGACTCCTCGAATCCTCGGACGAACTCCTCGAGACCCTAACCAAATCTCGCAAATTAAATGAGGGGTTATGATTGGATGCTACGTCAGCCCACTACCCTTGGAAGACGGACAGTCAGCGAATTCGAAAGGTTTTTCGTGCAAAACGGTTCAGCGGGTTCTACGCTAAAGGAGCTTTCTACGCTCGACAGCTACGGATCTACGGTTTTTACGCTCGCAAGCTACAAGTTTATAGTTTTATGCCCGGATGCCTTTGTGCTCGGTAGCTTTTATGCTCGAGAGGCCACAAACCTACGACTTTACGCTCAGCAGATACCAAATCGACGATCTCACGCTCGGTAGCACTCAGTTTACGCTCAAAGGCAACAAATCCGCAAACTTCACGCTCGAAGAAATTTTCTTTTTAGGAGCTACAAATCAAACAGTTCTACGCTAAAGGCGCTTTCTACGCTCGACGGCTACGAATCTACAGCTTTACGTTCGACAGCTATAAGTCTACGGTTTTTGCCCGGATGCCTTTGTGCTCGGTAGCTTTTATGCTCGAGAGGCAACAAACCTACGACTTTACGCACAGGAACCACAAGTCTACGATTTTACGCTCGATGGTGTTCTACGCTCACAGGCTACAGATCTCCAGTCCTACGCTAAAGGAGCTTTCTACGCTCGACGGCTACGAATCTACAACTTTACGTTCGACAGCTATAAGTCTATGGTTTTATGCCCGGATGCCTTTGTGCTCGGTAGCTTTTATGCTCGAGAGGCAACAAACCTACGACTTTACGCACAGGAACCACAAGTCTACGATTCCGCGCTCGATGGTGTTTTTTGCCCAGAGGTTACAGACTGATGATTTCGTGCTCCACGACTTTCCGCATATTCGAAACAGTCCCCAAAGCGGTCAATTGCAAAGAGTTCACACAGAAGATACTCGTTCTTGACCCAAAGCATCCCAAGTACCCAAAGCATACAAGAGTTCAAACATTGAGAAATTACTCTTCTCGGGTCAATTGGAGGTTCATCCAGACTCCAGTCTGAACGTCTCGTCTACCAAGATGGCAAACTCAGTTTTGACAGCCATTCCTCGACCCTGTCCCAAGGGATTTTCGAGAAGTCACTCTTGAAGACGAAGTCTGAACAAAAAATTCTATTCATCAGAAGTTCAGAGCTCTACGCGGTTCCTCAGTCCTAGCAACAAGACAGTTCTAAAATGTTCAAAATGCTCTACAGCGTTCTATGGACTATTCGCTACGCGTAAAGGACAGGACCTAGCACTCTTTCTACAGAGTCGGCGTAAAAATTCAGACGTGTTGAAGCTACACATATTCAGACTTCACAGCAACGTATGGCAAGATGATCATATGAAGAAGCAAGACAATTTTATTAAAGATCAAAATCATGATTACATATGAGGGAAATCCAATCTACAAGGGTTTTCTTTTCATTTTCATGATTACAACTGAGGGAAACTCCATCTACAAAAGGAGATACCCCCTCGTCGTCCGAAGATCGCCCAGAAGCTGTCCTGACAGGTTCTCGCATGGGTGGAGATCTTCCTCTTCTTCGAGGACAGTTCATCGACTACCACAGTCATGAACAAGAAGATCCTCCATTCGCCATGGCTGATCCAGTTGAGGTATCTTCTACCCAACTCGATCGAGGACGATAGATTACGGTTTGTCTAATCTCGTCCGCGGGGATCTCAGAAGAAGAGATACAGCTTGCAAACAGTATGGTGAAATATGATCCTTCCCTTCTCCCGGAAGAACCGCCATACAAAGTTGCTGATTATCCCGAGCAAGGGAGGCTAAGATATCCTTTCATGATCCATCGTTGCAGTGGACATTTGCTCGAAGACGCCGTCTTTTTTGGCTCCCTACATGCTGGAAGAACATGATATCCTTCTTCCCCAGGTCGACCCGACGAACTCCGGCGATCATCTCTGCATGGTGATGGGAATGTGGTGAGAACAGGTTCACCCTCCAGCCTTTTTATAGGCAAAAGAGATCACAGCGGTCCCCAATAAATCCGCCATAAAGTCCGCATCGACCGTTTTAACGCTCCATTCAGAAACGTTTCGAGTTACGAGGGGCCGTTCATGCTTCATTCAAAGCGTTTCAAATTTCGAAAAATTTAAAAGCTTTGAAGGGGGGTCTTGTAGAAGCATGAAAAATACGCTGGGAAGAGCTACGCAGCCTCTTGATGCAGAGCAGCGTAAACGGAGGCCTTCAGAGCCATCAAGCGTGCAACAGAGCTTTCTCCTCTAAAAAAAATGGCATGAAGTATAAAGCTCAAAGGACCATCCGCGTAAGTGCAGTACGTCCAGGCCGCTCCAGCGTAAAACAGAGTTCTTCATCGCCTCCATGGCGTAAAACTCAACCGCTCTCAAAGCAGCGTTAATGCGTACGAGGAACGCTTCATCTTCCCCGAAATGAACCTGTCAAGTCACGCAGTGAATCTGACCTCTGACTCCTGACAAAAAGTACTGCACGGCTACCCAGATGACGGCTGGAAACGATGGCAGACCCCTCGGGACGCGCCCCACAGTATGATGGCGGATCTCTGCATTTAATGCAGAGGATTTGGTTAAAGCATCACCAAACCGTCGTTTACTGGAGTCCCCTCAGCATAAACCGCTCTTTCACGTACAAGGAAATACGCTGCCCTGTTTTATACAGGCAAACATGAGCTGTTTTATGCTCCGCAGCAGGCAAATCGCCTGCCACGTCAAAAGCTGCACCTCGTACGGGACTCGAGGCACGTCTCCACGTCTAATTGCATAGAGCGGTGACAGTTTCTCTCAAGGCACGTCTCTGCGACGGGTGCACAGAAGGGCTGCAGACATTCAAAACACGCCTCCGCATTTAATGCATAAGATGGTGGCAAATCTCTGCAAGAGATTCGATTATATCTCCAAAAGCCGTAATTCCGGCTAAGACGTCCACATCAGCACGGTACGCAGCGGCTTCTACGCCCATTCAGGATCTGTGCTCATACGGCTTCTACGCCCACTCAGTCTCTACGACCATTCAGTCTCTACGACTACTCGGCTTCTATGCCTGCTCGGCTTCTATGCCTGTTCGGCTTCTATGCCTATTCGGCTTCTATGCCTACTTGGCTTCTATGCCATGGTGACAGACATTTGGCTTCTATGCCAACCTCTGCTACACAATGGATACCTACCTACGTGGCTTTTACGTCGTGATCTTAGTAGCAATTTGTACGCGTTGTGTCCCCTTAGTTGGACCCGCGTCACACGCTCATTCAAAAGATCATCTATACGTAGGCATTGGTTACTTTAACCGTTGTGTAAAAGGGTGCTGTACTTTCCACTCCTCGGTTGTTACACCGATGGAGTGGTTACTGTCACCAAAACTCTATAAATAGAGACCCCTATCAATGGGGAACAAGGTCGACAATTTGGAAGATCGAACCAGGTCGGAGAATTAAAAGAGAGAGAGAGAGAGAGAGAGAGCACCCGGAGCTCAGGCAAAGAGTAGGGATCGACGACTTCAGCACCGTGCATCCACCCTCTTCTGCAACCTTCGAAGCTGCTTCCTGTCTCCTACGGCACTTCTTCAACATCGTGTGGTCCAAAGGCTAAAGTGATCGACCGCAGATCAGACACCTATAGCAATATCTACCCAGATTAAATAAATTGTACTCCCACATCCTCGTATAGGATTACATTGTACAAGTTTGTTTGTAAACAAAAGAAGGCGGGTTCCGTGTAAACCCCCACATCGAATACATTCCTATTCTTTTCGTTTAAATAACCACAAACAATTACCTCGCCCCGTATCCTAGTATCTTGATATCCTCATAAACCCCATCTCACTAATACCTTAAATCTTACCTTCACATCAATCCCCATGGATATCCAGGTACCCATGTCACTTAGTCTAACCTACACAATTACCTACTCTAGTTCACTTAACACACTACCACTATCATCTCATATCCTTCACTCATCTATTCCACAACTAATACTTATGATACCAACTTAACTTTAATACTACCCTCAAATATTTTGATACCTTAGCCCTTGCCTTAACTCCATACTTGATACCCTCAGTATTTGGTATCTCAATAATACCTTAATATTGCACTATTACCTACCTCTGCTACTATAAGTTGATACTTATATACACAGTCATGTATACACATATATATAACACTCTACTAACCATCATCTCTTAATACACACTGATACTAAGTCACTTGTACACTTCACTCTATCAACCCTATGCTAACTCTAAGATATTAATTTATCCTTGACACTTGCATTGCTATTTGAGTACACCGTACATAATTACCCACTGGTACATAGGTTCCAACTTGCAATATTGATGCACAGACATTACCCCATATCTACCATCTATCCGATACCTGATACTGAGTATATACTCCTTCCTACTGCAACTACACTTCACACTATGGTAGTGCAACACTCCCCACTGTATCCACATATACATTCTAATCTCACTAATACACCTACAGTCCCTCAAATCCATATCCCTCACTGCTTAAGTTCCCTGCACACAGGGACATCAGTGAATTGGCCTGCCTTAACTCCCTTACACATCTGAATCCAATACCATCCTCTACTCTCACTTTTACACTACTAACCAATGCACACACAACACTCAATCTAGGTACACATCTCACACCTTTACTGCACACATAGTCACACTTAACCAACACTTAAAATACCTTAATATAATGCAACTGCTAATACATCTCACATTGCATACTCTTTCACACATGCACTGTTGTGCAATGATTTCCCATGAGTGCTGTTAAATCTTCCCCCTTCGGCAACACCCTCCACCTTCAGTCCCCTGCTTACCCGACCATACTTGGGATAACTTTCTTACACAGGTTTGAAACAGAATACCCTTCAACAATATCATATAACCACAGCAGTGGCTAACCTCTGATGCACTGCAACCCGACTTTAAATACACTAATGCATTAAATCATACTTGATACACAGAAATGGAGACAGTTACCCCTATGCATATATAATATTGACACTCAACACAACTCCTAATACTCCAATACACATGCTCCAAATTATACCACCCTATGCACACAGCTAAGAAAATAATACCCTACTCTTCCTATTGTTCTGATATCCCTAATACTCACTGCTTACAGGCCTGCACTCAAGTAATACTTGAGCAACACACCCCACTCCAATTATCCCCAGAACACTTCCCTCCTCACACCCATCACTATAGTATCTAATTCCAGACACTCTAGCACCTGTGTATTACTAACAGTCCTGCACCACCCTATCCTTGGACACAAGACACTGATACCAAGTTACTCAATGCACATTTCTTCCCATATACACCTACATTCTCTACACAACACCCTCAGAAGCCTGTAGAAACTTCAATGACTAATACTCAAGGACCATACTACAACACTTCACTAATACTACCCCAAGTATTAGCTCACCCTCCTTCACTCTACTGCCAACTAATAGTGCACTACACTTGAATGAACTAAAGCACCCTTACATCACCTGCAACCTCTCAAACTGTGTACCAGCACTTGTAAGTGTTGTTTCTACTGCTACAAAGATACCTTGTAGTGCAACATCTCCCTCTATTCCAACCTGCATACACCTACAGTCCCTATCTCACTAACACAACTCCACATTACCTCTAACTAGCTACTGCTTAATACGAAACATACTTCTCCAAACAATACCTGGCACTGCAGGATACTCCTACTGCACTCTCAAGCTCAACCCAGACACCAACACTGACATAATCACTCCTCACTCAACCACACTCCAGTTCACACAACTTACATAAGACTAAACACTACCTTAACACAACAACTACCGACTCTAATGGATGCACCAACACAACATAAACAACAAATTGATCAAACATCAAGCACTTGGCGTGCACCACTCCTTGCCCATGCACCAATCAATATCATGATACGCTAAGATACACCTCTCTAATAATTATGAATCACCTCAAACATATAAATTATTAATCTACATGATTATACTAGCTAATAGTAATGCAAATAATGAGGAATTAGCTCCAATTGAGCAAAACCCTCAGAAATGACCAAACTACCTATACGTACCATGGTGTATCGTGATACGGCCTACACATATTCAATTATGGACACGTAACTAGCCACACACAACAAATACAAGTCTAATTGGATCTAATTGACCTAATGATAAATACTTGGTGCACAAATATTGGAATTTCCCAAAATTGGACGCAAAAAACCTATGTAGAAGTCACAATACAAGTCATATAAACCTAGTTCTTGTTCCTATGGGTAGCCCTAAGCCATGAAAGGGTTCCTAATGGTCAAATACATGAATTAGTGTCTAAATTATATGGAAAATTAGAATTATACCTATTGGAAGATAGATTATCAATGGATAGCTTAGATGGACACAAATAGGACATAAGCTCCTTATCAATTCCTCCTTCTCCAAGTGCTCCTTGTAATACAAGCTCCAATACTCCTTAATGAATGTAATCGGAAGAGAATAAGAGTGATTTGGGGTGAATTTGGTGGATGGATGAAGTAATTTGGGAAAGAACACAATTGGGGATCTATGATTGGAATAAAAATGAAGAGGAGAGAGAGAGAGAGAGAGAGAGAGAGAACCCCCTCCTATAGGTGGCCGGCCCCTTTCCCCTCTCCCAAGCAACCATGCAAAGTCCAAAATGTCCCCCACTAGTTGTCATGTTAGAAAATAATTAGGAGGGCTATATTAGGAAGCTTCTAAACTAATGAAAATTAATCTAACTCTCCTAATTAACTAAATGAACGAGTCTAATTGGGCCTAGTCCAATGTTGGGCTCAATGTGTCATGACAAGTTCTAATTAGGTCCACTAACGTCAAGTCCAAATAAATATGCTAGCCCACTAACTAATAAATAAATATCATAACACATAATAAATAATTAGTGGCACAATATATAAATATTTAATCACTAAATATAATAAATAAAAAATGATAAAAATATCCTCATCTAGAAATGTGGTAGTGACAAGTATACCTTCCTTGAAAAAATTGTGTCCTCGAAATTTAAGACACCTCGTCTTTCTTTGGCCAGTCATAACCTATTCACTAAAATCTTCACTATAGTCGTAACCCCAAGCTATTCATGGTCTAAGAAGTCCTATCTAAAACCATTCAAACATACACTCTTATTAAAAGAAATCATTCACATATACATGGTTATGGTCTCTATCTTTCATGATACTGCAGTCTCTATCAAGGGTTACCACTAAATATACCGTAGCATAACATTACTAATGCAATAATAAGATACTACAGAATCACACAGATCAATGGATGGAAGGAAGGAGAAGAGAAGCTCAGAACTTGCTAGCCCATTACTGTAACATCGGCCCCTCGACCGTCATTGTAAAAGCCCTGCTCCGTTGGGGTGTCTCCCTCTGCTAGTGTGGGGCAATTTGCTGTGCCACGGGTAGCCTAGCTGGACCTCTTACCTATTTTGGATACTTACACCAGTTGTTTACTAAACATCTATCTAGTCAAAATACTTAATATCAAGGGTTACCATTTCTAATACGAATGATATACTATTGTTCTAGGTCGTGGACACACTAACTCCCTGGCACATACCACTAAGGATACAGTACTAATTTTTTTATCTATATGGTACTTACCCGAATTTCTGACACTATCTTTCATATGGCACCAACTCTTATATATGATAGTCATGGGTTACTCTCTTACTAAGGTACTCAAGGTTCTCTTATATATTTATTACACTAACCACTAGGTTACCCATATCTTGAATGCTTCTGATACTTGAGATGCTCTACATCTGGACACAAATACTCCTTCTATCTTGGTATCCTGATACTAACCCATACACTAACACTTAACAATCCCTTTAGTCCAATCACCTTTGCCTTGGTATCAATATAAACATATATAAATACTTCTACCCACTGAACTTACTCTTACACAGGTTACTACTCATATTCTCCCTATCTTGAACACTTGCACTCCTACTCCAAAACACACTCTACATCAGTATTACACTGGTACTCTAGCTGATACTATCACTCTCAAGATATTCAATGATACTAAACTGAACTTATTACTCACCAATCCTGATACACCCTGGACACTTGCATTCTCTTGGAACCCTTGGTACATAGTTACTAACTCCATAACTACATTAGGCACATGCTTAATACTCTAGGACACCAACTACTAACTATAATCTGACACATACCTTAGAACTATGGTTACAAATGATACTACACTATGAGTTACTTCTAGACTTATACACTGATACCTAATGCTCAACTATCCAATTAGGAACCACACGCTACACTCCCAACAATCAACACTGATACTCAACTTGACACACCTATCTGTAAGTCGCTAAACTACTACACTAACCATGGAACCTCAGAACTAATGATGGTGAACTCTATAAGAACTGAACTAGAGAAACTAAGGATATCTTTATCTTGAGCTAATAAGGTGATAGAATAGAACTCAATGATAACAAGGTCGAATGATAAAGACGATATATTAAGAACCAATTTATGATACAATCTGATAATCATACACGTCTATCCATAATCATGTTACCCCGAATTCTCACTACGCCATTAAGCATAGCTGCGATAAACTATAGAGTCCATAACAAAGGTATATACCTCTATAATCATATTATCTAGAATTCTTACCACACTAACCGATATGGCTGCGAGGACTCTAAATTTCATAACTAAGATAAGTATATCCAAACTCAAGCTCTATGTCTTCGCTACGCCAGCTAGTATGGCTGCGATAAACTCTTGACTCTATAACTAAAGCAGATGTTTACCTTTCTCACTGTACTCATCAAATATGTCATCAGAATATACCTTAGTTTAGTCCATAAAATTCATCTCGATACAAGAATCAAGGTCAACAACGAACATCAAGAACCAAATTCAACAACGAACAAGTAGGAATGAAAATAAGTGGAAACAAATTTTGAAATAGAGTTTATAGTATGATTCTTAAGGGTCATCCCAAAAATCTCTCAAGAATCCTAATTTGTGATTGAGTATTCTCTTATCCTATATCCTATATCCTATCGCAGGCTCACAGTAGTACAACTAAGCTGTTGCACTACCACGACATCGATCTATTTGCGAAGCCACACCTGCATGGGCCACCATAATAATGTGTCATGAGCCACACCCAGTGTGAGGGCACGAGTACGTGGGTACGTCCATCCTACGCCACAATATCGACATTAGAACGCTGTCTAGGTTGACAATACTATATAAACATCTCACACATTATATATATCTGAATCTGTCAATGGTATCTCTACTCTATACAAAGACAATATATCAATATGATAATCAATACTCAATCACAATAACTAGAGAAGATAATAGCACGATAGGGAATAGAAGAAATAAAAATCACAAGTTCACCAATACAATCCAAATCCAAGTTTAACAGTCTAAGCACAGATAGCCTCAATTAATATATATACATGCCAAAAGTCTAAACTAAGACATATCAATACAATAAGAATACTAACTAACTGTCTCCTCAACAGCTGGTACTGGATCCCCCTGTACTATAGTGCTATCTCAGCTAGCTCCCCAATATGTGATCCATAATACGTGGGACACCAGTCCACTAAATAACCATCTGAAAAAATATATCTAGTCAGGATTGGAGCAAAGCACATCTCTAACAGCAGTTCCAAATAAATGATAAAGACTACGTAATAGTAAATAGAGAGAATATATAAGATAAATAGAGCATGAGCAGGAAATATACAGAATATGAAAATGCTGTAAATAGTACAAGAGAGATGAGCATCATATACAGGAATCAGAAAATACAACTAACTAAGTGAGTGAGTACTAGCTTCGACATGTGATTGGCTTAGGAACTTGTATAGAAATCATGTCCTAGCTAATCATAAGTGAAGTGTATGATTAACACTAATATGGTACTTGTACAGGAATGGGTATGATCACATATCTAACTAATACTCCCCAACCCCCGATTGGTATAGTGGATCCAACCATGACATATTATGATACATGATACGCAGAGTAGTAGGCCAAAACTTCTCAGGAATCGGTATCTATACATGTACAGGAATCACAGGGCATGTACAGGAATAACATGGCAAGTACAGGAATCACAGGACATGTACATGGTCTAACATGAAATAATATCTCATAACGGGATCTATAATACACCAATCCATGTAACCACGTGTCAGAAAAACAAGTATAACTACACTAGAAACATAAAAGATATCATATACATGAAACTATCAAAGAATTTACTCGCCTATGGTCCTGAGCAAATGGTGCAACTCGGTGTCCGAACTAGTATCACACAGACCTATATATGAAATTCAGTTGTCACGCCCCAGTCCCAAAATATGTAGGACTAGGAATATGTAACATGCCAGCTACGCATATTACCAGACTCTGGTCCGACTCGAATACGTATAAGCTGTATTATAATGGTCACTATCTAAATAATCAAGTAAATATGAATATATATGTCTCAATCCACAATGAACAGAATACACAAGAATGAGCTACATGTGCTAAAGTCGGCCGCCCAATATCACACAAACTCGAATAGACTCGAGAAATAAATATGAGTCTATAAAACAAGGCTACATCAGCAGATGAATAAACAATATGAATAAATAACTATAACTCCGGTAGATATGATATAAGTATCTGATACCAATGCCTGCAAGACAAGCAACTCCATCAGCAACTCTAAAGGCTCCATAACCGTCTATGCTACAAAAACTGGCAGGGGACCAGGTCCTCAGAGGGACGTAACAAGGTACAAGAAACAACATGCCAAAAGTAAAAAGTTTATGCCACATACTCAAGGGTAAACTACTGTAACCATCTATGTGATATGCACATGAGAGCATCACTCGTACTCAGGCTGAAACCACTACAGGCTCTGTGTCGGGGAGCCCATAGCAGCAAGTAGTACCACGACTCCAGTATATGTGCCAAAGCACTTCCAGTAGTATAATATATATATATCAATAATCAGCCTGTAGTATGGTGTATCTCTCCCCACCCAATGTAACCTCACGTCTCATGTCCACAAGGTCTCATGTACATAACACGCAAGATCATGACCTCTATCTAGTGCAATGAGTCATAATAATATCCATATAATATACAAGTATCATATTACGAATCCTGTAAGCCTATACAGAATCACCATGAATAACTCAAGAAAGATTCTGTCACATAAAATAGTGTTAAGTGTCTTAGGGTATGGCTTACTTGGTAAAGCAAGCACGTAAAAATAGGATCGTGGAATCAACTCTCTATGTGACGTTACTCGACTCCGCGTACGGCGTCGACACCCGAATCGTGTTCAGACGGTAAGCAACGTCTCACGGTCCTAGGGTAAACACACACATCATACATATCAAATAACTATAATAATTAAATAAGATAAAAGCAAGGAACTGTGATACATCATGGCAAGGTACACTTGCCTGCGTTCTGAACTCTGTTAACTGCTCCTAGGAAAGTGGAATCTGCTCGTACACCTCCTGATGCTGAAACAAACATCACCAATATTTTTGAAATACTTGAAATAGCTTTGATTGACTACCCATAAGTCTAATTTGGACACATGGGCAAAATTAACAGTTTTGGGTCAAAGCGGGGTCCACATATGGTCCACTTCGTACTGTAAAATGTGCTGAAGACAAAGATCTCCAAATTTGTCTCACTCAGTGTCTACGAGTTCAGAACGACGATACGAACCCAATGGAACATCCAGAACTTGATTCTGATGAGCCAATCATGAAATCGCCTATTATGTGAAACCGCGGGGCCTACAAAATGACGTTTCGTTAACGTTCTCAGAATCGAACCAAACTTGGGTCATAGGACCAACATAATACTGCGAATCCGATGGTGCAAGTTTTGTTCTGAAACGACAAGCACACACGAAGTTACGACGAGTGTCAGAACAGGTCGATACGAAATTTTTCGGCGGATACACGTTGATTTCGGTGTGCACGCACATCCAAATCAAGTTTTGCGAAACCCACACGTCCGCGTTAACGATATGCGCCTTTTGGTTCAACTCGCACATGACGAAGTTGCCTCGTTTGGCGGAACGTATCCCGTATCACAAAATTTTGGGTGTTTTAAAAATAAGTTTTTGGTCGTTTTCGAATAAGAATAATTTAACCATTAAAGCAAACTAATAAAAACTAAAAGAACAGTAAAAATCTTGGTTATATTGTGAAAAAAGTCCTTTTAATTGTATTTTGAAAATAATTAACGAGTTGGTGGCAAATTAGACATGAACAGGGGTACTTGGACTAAAATTCTGAACTATTTTCGAACAGTTTTTCGGCCAACTTTTGGTCGATTTTTCGATCAAACCGGGGTGCCTAAATTTGTTCCACTTGAAGGAAATCCTAGAGCGTTAGGTTTTGAACATACCATAGAAGACGTGATGCCAATCGGACGAGCGAGAAGGGCAGTGTCTGTGCGCGAAGGGGGGGCCACAACGCTACTGTTGCCGCTGCTGCTGCTGCCGCCGCCGCTGCTAGACGCGCTCCGGCGGTCTACGGTGCTCCTGCGAAGGTGGAGGCGCGGGGTGATGGGTTAGGGTTAGGTTTTTGGTTTTTTTGCATGTTTATATATAAGTATGTATATATATAGGAGGGGGAGGGTGGTTTTGCTGTGCACGGGTGAAGGGAGAGTTGGGTTTTAGTTAGATTCTATTAATGGGTTTGGGTTATTGGGTATGGATATGGGTTTGGTTTTTTTTCTTTTCTTTATATATATATATATAGTATGGCCATTTAAAATAGTTTTGGACCTCAATAAATTCTAGAAAAATTATACAATACACTAATAATAGTTTTACACCCAAAAATATTTTTATATAATATTAATAATTAATTAAATACACATAATTATAAATTCATGAATATTATAATTGGCTAAAAATAAATAAAAAATTCCTTTAATCACAAAAATTTCAGAATATCAATATTAATAAATTTAAAAATTAAATTCTAGAAAATCAGGGTGCTTACAATCTACCCAACTTATAAAAATTTCGTCCTCGAAATTAAAAATAAACATAGTAGAAAAGATTTTAGTTAAGCAAGGTTGCACTAAAGATGGGGACGCAGTTACCAAATAGAGTCCTACTTTGACGTCACATTCTAAGAATAAGGGTACGCTTACTCAAGGTTCTACTCAACTTATAAGAATGAAGTTGGCCACAGAAACTATAGTCATGATCATTCTAAGGATTTTTAGTAAGTCTAACTTCAAGGAGGGATTCAAGATGGTAAGAATTTTGTGACCGTTGTCATAGCCTATCAAAGGAAATCTATGTAATACCATGGCGTTAATGAGTCAATAACTCTATAAATAAAGTTCTACCAGTTCTCCTTGCTTCTAATTAGGTCATGAGTCTATAAGACAATAGAAATTATTATAGCCAAATACAACTAGGGTGAAATGGTACCGAGAAGTTATTCATTGCATATCATGGATGCCGATGAATGGTTCAGCAATAAGCGTCAAAAGGTTATATAACTCATCAAGGTATTTAGTATTGTGTAAAGAGTACAAGGGGTTCAATTTAATGCAACACAAGTGTCATGGACTTAGGTTGGCATGAATGGGATACGGGTATATCAGTGGTTGGGATATTTGGGTTGCTTATTTATAATTTAATTCTATTGCAACGGAGTTGGATATAGGGTTTAGAAGGAGATATGCCACGAATGCTGGGTGGGTCTATATGGAGCATGGGTGTGTATATTTGGAAGTAATAGTTGTGTCATCAATGAGTAGATTCTAGTTAGACTCATGAATGTCAAGGTTGCCGGAAGAATTGAGTCGGTGTTGAGTATTAAAATAGTCCACAACGAAAAAAGGATATCTCCGCGTCATTTGTGTGTACAATTGCATCGCGAATGTCGTGCGACTAAAATAAAATATGGGAAGGCCAGTTTGTGAGTGATAGTAATGTCATAGGTGTAGAGTGACTAGTCTAGGTCATAAGGGGGAAGTTGTTGGAAAGGAAATGATAGTGTTGTGCTCCAATTATCCGAGCCACAACAAAGGGTATCAAGGATACATAAATTAAATAGGTAATTTAATCCGTTTGAGATTAACCTAATTAGCACCAAAATAAATTCAAATTTATCCTAAATTTCTAGAAATAATCCTACACTAAAACCAGGGGCTACGATTTACCCAACTTATAAAAATTAAGTTGGTATCCCAAAATTAAGGTCATGGTCCTGCTAACAAGATTTCTGGAAAGGCCTAGTTTTATCTATTTTCTAAATAAGGATATAATAATTCTAGGATTTACTGGCCGTAATCAATGATTTTCTAAAGGAACCTAGAAACTATCATGGTGCTATTGATCAACAACTTTATAAGAGAAATTACTACCCATTTATTACTGCTCTTGTATAGTTCAAGCTTCTACAAGGCAGAAGAAATGACTGAGTCAGATCTAACTAAGGCAAGGTGGTAGAGAGGATTCGATTATTGATTGACATTGATGATGAAGAGACCAAAATTCAGGCCACGACAAGAAGAATTTATGATAAGTCTACATGGTTGAATAAGGCACGATTAGGCATGTATTTGGAGAATCGAGTCATGGTGACTAGATCAAGGGGATTAGAGTAGAAAAGAACTGATACCTATGGTGATATGGATATTAACACAAGGAGTGGTACCAACTAAGGGATTGATTTTATAATTAAGGCACAATTAGGGAAAGAGGAAGGATCTACTCATTGTTATAATTAGGAAGATCATTGTTGCAAAAGCACGAGGCCATATATGCAACACAAGATAAGAATTTGATAGGAAGGATAGGGAAGCAATCGAGGGGGTAATACAATTAATCCTTAAACTCAATACTATATTCAATTCTCATGCTAACAATCTACATTAGCTCTAGCATATAGGAATAACCTATCTATCTATCCTACTAAGGGTAACCATCTTCTCAAAACTTTATATCCAACATGTCTTCTTTCGCCTTGACAAGGATTTGCTTCTGGAGGAAACACCGCGCACAAACGTCTATCTCTCTGAAATAGGGAGAGATGATAAACAATAATAAGGATCTTGAGAGGATTAAACGAGTACAATTATGAAGTCCAAGGGCGATAATCAAATGTTAAGAAATTTTTAAATCAGTTGTGGATTGAGATACTAATACTGCTAATCCTGATTACAGGCTCGTTCGGTACCGGAAAGTAGCCGAAATAATTTAATCAGAACCTGTATGGGCCACCACAAAAAATATGCCATGTCCTAGTCCCAAAATACGTAGGACTAGGAATATGTAACATGCCATCTACGCATTCGACCAGACTCTGGTCCGACTCGAATACGTATAAGCTATATTATAATGGTCACTATCTAAATAATCAAGTAAATATGAATATTTATGCCTCAATCCATAATGAACATAATACACAAGAATGAGCTACATGTGCTAAAGTAGGCCGCCCAGAATCACACAAACTCGAATAGGCTCGAGAAAGAAATATGAGTCTATAAAACTAGGCTACATCAGCAGATGAATAAAAAATATGATTAAATAACCATAACTCCGATAGATATGATATAAGTATCTGATACCAATGCCTGCAAGACAAGCAACTCCATCATCAACTCCAAAGGCTCCATAACCATTTATGCTGTAAAAACTGGCAGGGGACCAGGTCCTCAGAGGGACGTAACAAGGTACAAGAAACATTATGCCAAAAGTAAAAAGTATAATGCCACATACTCAAGGGTAAACTACTGTAACCATCTATGTGATATGCACATGAGAGCATCACTCGTACTCAGGCTGAAACCACTACAGGCTCTGTGTCGGGGAGCCCATAGCAGCAAGTAGTATCACGACTCCAGTATATGTGCCAAAGCACCTCCAGTAGTATCACGACTCCAGTATTTGTGCCAAAGCACCTCCAGTAGTATCATGATTCCAGTATATGTGCCAAAGCACCTCCAGTAGTATAGTATATATATATATATCAATAATCAGCCTGTAGTATGGTGTGTCTCTCCCCACCCAATGTAACCTTATGTCTCATGTCCACAATGTCTCATGTCCATAACATGCAAGATCATGACCTCTATCTAGTGCAACGAGTCATAATAATATCCATATAATATGCAAGTCTCATATCACGAATCATGTAAGCCTATACAAAATCACCATGAATAACTCAAGAAAGATTCTATCACATAAAATAGTGTCAAGTATCCTAGGGTATGTCGTACTTGGTAAAGCAAGCACGTAAAAATAGGATCTTGGAATTAACTCTCTATGTGACGTTACTCGACTCCGCGTACGGCGTCGACACCGGAATCTTGTTCGGACGCTAAGCAACGTCTCACGGTCCTAGGGTAAACACACATATCACATATATCAAATAAATATAATAACTAAATAAGATAAAGGCAAGGAACTGTGATACATCATGGCAAGGTACACTTGCCTGGGTTCTGAACTCCGTCAACTACTCATAGAAAAGTGGAATCTGCTCGTACACCTCCTGATGTTGAAACAAACATTACCAATATTCTCAGAATACTTGAAATAGCTAGGATTGACTACCCATAAGTCCAATTTGGACACAGGGGCAAAATTGACAGTTTTGGGTCAAAGCGGGGTCCACATGTGGCCCACTTTGCACCATAAAACGTGCAAAAGACAAAGTTTTCCAAATTCGTCCCACTCAGTGTCTACGAGTCCAGAACAATGATACAAATCCAACAGAACATCCAGAACTGGATCCGATGAGCCGATCACGAAATCGCCCGTTATGTAGAACTCGGGGCCACAAAATGATGTTTCGTCAACGTTCTCAGAATCGAACCAAACTTGGGTCACATGACCAGCGTAATGCTGCTAATTCGATGGCACAAGTTTCGTTACGAAAAGACAAGCACACACGAAGTTACGACGAGTGTCAGAACAGGCCGATACGGTATTTTTTGGTGGATACGCGTTGATTCCGGTGTGCACGCACATCCAAATCAAATTCTGTAAAATATCACACGTCCGCGTTGACGATACGCCCCTTTCGGTAAAATTCACAAATGACGAAGTTGCCTTGTTTGGCGGGACGCACCCCGTATCGCGAGATTTTGGGTGTTTTAAAAATAAGTTTTGGGTCATTTTGGAACAAGAATAATTTGACCATTAAAGCAAACTAATAAAAACTAAAAGAACAGTAAAAATCTTGGTTATATTGTGAAGAAGTCCTTTCAATTATATTTTAAAAATAATTAACGAGTTGGTGGCAAATTGGACATGAACATGGGTACTTTGACTAAAATTCTGAACTGTTTTCGAACAATTTTTCGGCCAACTTTTGGTCGATTTTTCGATCAAACCGGGGTGCCTAAATTCGTTCCACTTGAAGGAAATCCTAGAGGGTTAGGTTATGAACATACCAGTGAAGACGGAACGCAAATCAGACTAGCGAGGAGGGCGGTGTCTGTGCGCGAAGGGGGGGCCGCAACACTACTGTTGCCGCAGTTGCTGCTGTCATCGCTGTCACTGCTGCTACCGCTGCCGGCCGCGCTCCGGCGCTGTTGCGGTCGGTGGTCGACGGTGCTCCGGCGGAGGTGGAGGCGCGGGGTGATGGGTTAGGGTTTTGATTTTTTTTTTTTGCATGTTTATATATAAGTATATATATATATATAGGAGGGGGAGGTTGGTTTTGCTGTGCACGGGTGAGGGGAGAGTTGGATTTTAATTAGATTCTATTAATGGGTTTGGGTAGGGTTTGGGTTAATGGGTAAGGGTTTGATTTTTTTTTCCTTTATATATATATATATATATATATATATATATATATATATATATATATATATATGGCCATTAAAAATAGTTTTGGAACTCAATAAATTCCAAAAAAATTATACAATACAATAATAAAAGTTGTACACCCAAAAATATATTTTTTATACAATATTAATGATTAATTAAATACACATAATTATAAATTTATGAATATTATATATTATAATTAGCTAAAAATAAATCAAAAATTCCCTTAATCACAAAATTTTTAGAATACCAATATTAATAAATTTAAAAATTAAATTATAGAAAATCAGGGTGCTTACACATGTCACTTGGGTGTAATAAAATGATAATAAACTTAAATGCACTAAAATATAATTTTTTTAGGTCAAGACTAGGTTAGTCAAACTATGTCAAACTAGATTATTACCTTGGTTTTAGGTCCATACCTAGCTTCTAGGTTGATTACAAGGCCATACTAGTTGATACTAGGTTGTACTAGGCTATGACTAGGTTTCTAGGTCCATACCTTGAAGGTATTAGCTAAACTAGCTAATGCCACTAAAGTATCTACATATACTATATAAAGTCTATAATATCTATGTACGTATACTATCTTAGTACCACACTTATCTCTAATATCTTTACATAACTTGGTATCTAATATCCTAACTAATATATCTATATCTAATGTATAAATAATATTGGTATTACCTTAGTATTAATACCTTGGCTAACTTCTATCCTTGAGATAACTGATTACCTCGCCCTATATCCTAGTATCTTGATATCCTCATAAACCCCACCTCACTAATACCTTAAATCTTACCTTCACATCAATCTCCATGGATATCCAGGTACCCATGTCACTTACTCTAACCTATACAATTACCAACTCTAGTGCACTTACACACTACCACTATCATCTCATATCCTTCACTCATCTATTCCACAACTAATACTTATGATACCAACTTAACTTTAATACTACCCTCAAATATTTTGATACCTTAGCCCTTGCCTTAACGCCATACTTGATACCCTCAGTATCTGGTATCTAAATAATACCTTAATATTACACTATTACCTACCTCTGCTACTATAAGTTGATACTTATATACACAGTCATGTGTACACACACACACACACACACACACACACACACACACATATATATATATATATATATATAACACTCTACTAACCATAATCTCTTAATACACACTGATACTAAGTCACTTGTACACTTCACTCTATCAACCCTATGCTAACTCTAAGATATTAATTTATCCTTGACACTTGCATTGCTATTTGTGTACACCGTACATAATTACCCACTGTTACATAGATTCCAACTTGCACTACTGATGCACATACATTACCCCATATCTACCATCTATCCGATACCTGATACTGAGTATATACTCCTTCCCACTGCAACTGCACTTCACACTATGGCAGTGCAACACTACCCACTGTATCCACATATACATTCTAATCTCACTAATACACCTACACTCCCTCAAATCCATATCCCTCACTGCTCAAGTTATCTGCACACAGGGACATCAGTGAATTGGCTTGCCTTAACTCCCTTACACATCTGAATCCAATACCCTCCCCTATTGTCACTTGTACACTACTAACCAATGCACACACAAAACTCAGTCTGAGTACACATCTCACACCTTCACTGCTTACACAGTCAGACTTAACCAACACTTGAAATACCTTAACATAATGTAACTGCTAATACACCTCACATTGCACACTCCTTCATACATGTACTATTGTGCAATGATTGCCCATGAGTGCTGTTAAATCTCCCCCCCCTTTGGCAACACCCTCCACCTTCAGTCCCCTTCTTACCCGACCATACTTGGGGATAACTTTCTCACACAGGTCTGAAACAAAATACCCTTCAGCAATATCCTATAACCACAACAGTGGTTAATCTCTGATGCACTGCAACCCGACTTCAAATACACTGATGCATTTACTCATACTTGATACACAGAAATGCAGACAGTGGCACCCCTCCCTCACATATAATATTAACACTCAACACAACCCCTAATACTCCAATACACATGCTCAAAATTATACCACCCTACATGCACACATCTAAGAAAATAATACCCCACTCTTCCTATTGTTCCGTTATCCCTAATACTCACTGCTCACTGGCCTGCATTCAAGTAATACTTGAGCAACACACCCCACTCCAATTATCCCAAGAACACTTCCCTCCCCACACCCATCACTGCAGTATCTAATTCTAGACACTCCAGCACCTATGTATTACTAACAGTCCTGCACCACCCTATCCTTGGACACAAGACACTGATACCAAGTAACTCAATGCACATTTCTTCCCACACACACCTACATACTCTACACAACACCCTCATAAGCCTGTAGCAGCTTCAATGACTGATACTCAAGAACCACACTATAACACTTCACTAATACTACCCTAAGTATCAGCTCACCCTTCTTCACTCTACTGCCAACTAATAGTGCACTACACTTGAATGAACTCAAGCACCCTTACTTCACCTGCAACCTCTCAAACTATGTACCAGCACTTGTAAGTGTTGTTTCTACTGCTACAAAAATACCTTGCAGTGCAACCACTCTCTCTAGTCCAACCTGCATACACCTGCAGTCCCCATCTCACTAGTACAAGTCCAGTTACCTCCAACTAGCTACTGCTTAATACGAAACATACTTCTCCAAACAGTACCTCACTGCAGGATACTCCTACTGCACTCTCAAGCTCAACCCCGACCCCAACACTGACATAATCACTCCTCACTCAACCATACTCCAGTTCACACAACTAACATAACACTAAACACTACCTTAACACAACAACTACTGACTGTAATAGATGCACCAACACAACATAAACAACAAATTGACCAAACATCAAGCACTTGGCATGCACCATTCCTTGCCCATGCACCAATATCATGATACTCTAAGATACACCTCTTTAATAATTATGAATCACCTCAAACATATAAATTATTAATCTACATGATTATACTAGCTAATAATAATGCAAATAATGAAGAATTAGCTCTAATTGAGCAAAACCCTCAAAAATGACCAAACTACCGATACGTACCACGGTGTATCATGATACGGCCTAGACGTATCCAATTATGGAGACGTAACTAGCCACACACAACCAATACAAGTATAATTGGATCGAATTGACCTAATGATAAATACTTGGTGCACAAATCTAGAAATTTTCCCAAATTGGGTACACAAACCTATGTAGAAGTCATAATACAAGTCATATGAACCTAGTTCTTGTTTCTATGGGTAGCCCTAAGCCATGGAAAAGTTCTTAATGGTCAAATGCATGAATTAGAGTTTAAATTGTAAGAAAAATAAGAATTATACCTATTGAAAGATGGATTCCAAATGAATAGCTCAGATGGACACAATCAGGACACAAGCTCCTTGTCAATTCCTCCTTCTTCAAGTGCTTATTGCAATCGAAGCTCCAATGCTCCTTAGTGATGTAATTGGAAGGGAATAAGAGTGATTTGGGGTGAATTTGGTGGAGGGATGAACTGATTTGGGAAAAAAAACACAATTGGGGATCTATGATTGGAATAAAAATGAAGAGGAGAGAGAGATAACCCCCTCCTATAGGTGGTCGGCCTCTTTCCCCTCTCCCAAGCAACTATGCAAAGTCCAAAATGTCCCACTAGTTGTCATGTTTAAAAATAATTAGGAGGGCTATATTAGGAAGCTTCTAAACTAATAAAAATTAATCTAACTCTCCTAATTTACTAAAGAAATGAGACTAATTGGGCCTAGTCCAATATTGGGCTCAATGTGTTATGACAAGTTCTAATTAGGTCCACTAACATCAAGTCCAATTAAATAGGCTAGTCCACTAACTAATAAATAAATAGCACAACACATAATAAATAATTAGTAGCAAAATATATAAATATTTAATTACTAAATATAATAAATAAAAAGTGACAAAAATATTCTCATCTAGAAATATGGTAGTGACATATTTATAGATCATTTTGTATATTATAAGAGGTGACACAAACTAAGGCACGACGTGACTGAGAGAGAGCCATCGCTCCCTTGTTGGTGTTGGGTAGAGTTCCTAACCTATGTGGAGAATATCCCGATATGCGACGAGCGCCATCCATGTGTCGGAGAAGCTCGGGGAGTGCGACGAGTGCCATTCGTAGTATCGGATAAACTCGAGTGTCAAAGGAGCAGTTTCTGCCAATGCCCAGGGGGAACCCAACCTAAGTTCGGCCAAAACTCGGCCCGAGTTTGGTTCCAAAGGAACTCGATCCGAGTTCGGTTCCAGGGTAGCTCGTGAGGGACCGTTATGACAACTCTAGAGGGTGGTGAAAAGAGTGCAACGAAAATAATTATCCAATAAAAATTTAAGGCAAGGCACCAACTAAACTATACCAGTAAGATAGTAAGTATATGTATGGAAAGTATTATTTAGAGAGCAAAAACAAAGACTGAGATTTTATACTGGTTTTTCTCGTGGAGGACTAATCCAGTCCCGAGAACTCTTGCTCAGAGTTAAATATACTATTATGTAAATAAGGTACACACATGCTTTGATCTGAAGGGCACGTCGACTTCTTACAACACGAGCTTTGATCCGAAGGACTCGTCGATTTCTTACAACCACAAGCTTTGATTCGAAGAGCTTGCCGACTTCAAACAAAATGAAACTCAAGCTTTACAACTCGTACATACTTCTAACCGAGATCGCACTTGGTATTAGAAGGCTAGAAGTTGATCTCGGTGATGGAAAGGTTTATAGCTCAGGTAGTAGAGAATATAAAAGTGGTTAATGAGTGAGCTGAAATGGTAGAAAATTATGTCTATTTATTGGGTTTACTGTAACCGAGTTCGGACAGAGTTCAGTCCTCAAAAGTTTAAAAATTTGAACGTTATGAGCCTAGTTATGAGCCTGGTCATCAGGAGGACTGAGTCAAATAAGGAAATTGGTTTCCACCATGACCGATTCGGACCAAGTTTGGTTTTAACTCTGTTGGTCTGTTTCCAGAATATTGGGTCGAGGTTTGGGTTGGGTTTTGGACTGATTCTTTTTTAGGCTCATTTGAGTGGATTATGTTCTGGTTTTGTATGTGATTGAGCTTTCTAGTGCCAACTGTGAACTTGATATACATTTGTCCTATAAACAAAATAAAAAATACATAACAAGATATAAAATCAGGAGCACTTGATGACACCAATCTTCTGACATTTGAGACGCCTTTTTTCTTGACGGCAGCAGAACCCCCTTGTGTGAGGCTCTTAAGATGTCGTAGGTGGTTCAAAGAAATCTTCTGGTATAACGTCGTATTTGGCTCATCATTATTTCTTCTTTGCATATGTCCATATCTGATCTTGCTTACTGCTTGTCTGTAAATATATGTTAAACGAATAAAGCAATATACATAATAGTAAATATTATAACATTAATGCATATTTGGACAATGTTGAGTTTAAGTAGAAGTTACTATAGTGATTGCATGGTTATCATAATTCTAAACTTAATCGATTAGCCATATTCAAAAACTTAATTTAAACTTTGTGCTAACAACCTGGCCGGAGTTCAGTTCCAAGGGAACTCGACCCGAGTTCGGTCCCCCTGGATTCAGAACAACTTGATTTACTGTCTCGAAAAAACTGAACTCAGACCGAGTTCGGTTTTGTCAGGACTGTGCGAATGTTGGGATATTTTATACACCGTTGGATCAAATCTAATTGTCCAGATTGGTTACGGGATTGAAAAAAATTTAAATAGATATTTTCTAACCATAATCTATTCAACGTAAGTGCTTTGCAACTTTTGAGAGGGAGGAAGGGAATTGAAGGCTATTGTGAAGGAGTGATCATTTCAGTAATTTTCGTTCTCGTCATCTCTTGTTTCTTAGGAGTCTGTAATCATATTTTCTTCTTTCAAGTAGTTGTGGTGATCAATTTTGGATCGGTGAGAAGTCTGTAAGAAGTCAGTATCTCTTTATTTCAATAGTGGAGGCTTTTCAGGGTTGGACTCTGATCGTCCTGTAGTTTTTTTCATCTAGATTTTCTACATAAAAATTGCTCGTGTCTTCGTTTGGTTTTTTTTGTTGTGATTTTGGCGATTTGATTTTCATGTGCTTTTCTTCGGTTCTCTTGCAGCTTCTTGATTTGGAAAAATAGTTTTCGCGTTTTGTTCCCAACAAATTTTTGGGTTACTTGTATATGTATATATGCTTGCATTGTATATAGTTTACTTAAATTTTTTGTTAGATAATTGATATCTAATTGGCTTATTTGGTTAAAAGAACAAGGTTTATCTTAACGAAGTCGTGATTTCAAATTTTGTTAAATATATTATTTATGTCCAAATCTTGTTATTTATTTTTTACTTTTTAATAAATTCTATATAATGTTCTTTCTAAATTTTAGTTACCCATGAAAAAAAGTTATATTTTTTTTCTCCCTCTAAGAAATAAGTTTGCCTGTCCGTGGGATGGTGGTTTATTGGTTATGTTGGGAGCTTTCGTGAAAATGAACACGGTTCAATTCTTTTTTTTGAAAATTTTGTTCCTAATCCGATGGAAAGAACATATCAAAGAATAAAAAGAAAAAAAAAAAGTTTGTCACAACTCAGACACATCCTCCATCAGCCTCTTCTAGTCGTTACACGATGGACAAAAAAAAGCATTGTAGGAGATTAATATGCAAATGAAATATTTGGAGGTATGTAGTTGCAAAATCAGCCCGTACAAAAAAAATGCAACTAACAAACTACTCTATGACCGACCAACCAATCTCCTCCTCCTCCTCCTCCTCCTCCTCCTCCTCCTCCTTCTTCTTCTTCTGTTTCTTCTTCCTTTGTGTGTGTCATCCTCACAATGGAAACGTTTTTCAAATCGCACGGATCACTGAGGCTGTCCATCCAAATGTGGATGCCGGCGAGGCATTTCCTGGATTTGTGGAGGGAGAAGGTCTTCTTGGACGTCCCGAAGGCTATACACGTCGTGTCGGGACACTGTCAGACGTCCGAGCCAGCTGTCAGCACGGTGGATGGACCCACCGGAACCATCTATTGATTACAATCATGTACCAGGTGCGTGCATGCATTTCTACAACTTGCATTGTTGTTTCTGCTCATGATAACAACCGCGCTATATGGTTCGTATGGTACTCGTACAGTAGCAGAGGGAGGATGCTGTAGAAACTAAAATTATAAATCACAAATGAAACAAATCTCTAAACACTCTCATAAGAACAAAGAACTTACTGTTTCTCTCAAACAGAGAAAATCAAACCCACACACACACACAAAGAAGAAAGAGGACACAGAGCCTTACATTTTGCTGCTAATCTTCTTGTTACTTATTACTTTCATTCCGGGAAGTTTAAATACAGGAAAATAAACAAACTTGATCCACAAATGGTGCAACTAAACTCCTATTCTAATGCCACTTCTTCTATTTGTGGCTTGACCTAGGATAAGCAACTAAGTGCACGTCATACACCTACAAATATGTGCATGTGCCATGCATAAACAAAAAATAAGGAAAAACAAAATTATTCCAATAATCAACCCCCTAATTTTGTTGCTCTATCTTGTTGTCTTGACAGCGAAGTCATTGAACGACTCCGTCTCCTTCATGCGCAACCCCTCGAACTATGCTTTGAGAGTTTGCACCTTAGCCTCCTTCACACGATCGATGCCTAACTGCATCGTCTTCAATGCCTCCCACACAGCTTTGGCCGTTTGCTTTTCGGCCAGTAGGAAGAGCGTTTCCTCGGGGATGCCTCCATATATGGCCGTCAATGCCATCTGGTCCTTGTGGACATCGATGAGAAGGAGGCTAAGGTGCAAACCCTCAAAGCTGAGTTCGAGGGGTTGCGCATGAAGGAGACGGAGTCGGTTAATGACTTCGCTGTCAAGACAACAAGATAGAGCAACAAAATTAGGGAGTTGATTGTTGGAATAATTTTGTTTTTCCTTATTTTTAGTTTATGCATGGCACATGCACATGTTTGTAGGTGTATAACGTGCACTTAGTTGCTTGTGCTGAGTCAAGCCACAAATAGAAGAAGTAACATTAGAATAGGAGTTTAGTTGCACCATTTGTGGATCAAGTTTGTTTATTTCCCTGTATTTAAACTTGATCCACAAATAGTGCAACTAAACTCCTATTATAATGCCACTTCTTCTATTTGTGGCTTGATCCATCACAAGCAACTAAGTGCACATCATTCACCTACAAACGTGTGCATGTGCCATGCATAAACAAAAAATAAGGAAAAACAAAATTATTCCAATAATCAACCCCCTAATTTTGTTGCTCTATCTTGTTGTCTTGATAGTGAAGTCATTGCCGACTCCGTCTCCTTCATGCACAACCCCTCTAACTCATCTTTGAGGGTTTGCACCTTAGCCTCCTTCACACCAATGTTCGCAAGGATCATATGGCATTGGCGGCCATGTATGGAGGCATCCCTGAGGAAACGCTCTTCCTACTAGCCGAAAAGCAAACGACCAAAGCTGCGTGGGAGGCATTGAATATGATGCAGTTAGGTGCCTATCGTGTGAAGGAGGCTAAGGTGCAAACCCTCAAAGCTGAGTTCGAGGGGTTGCGCATGAAGGAGACGGAGTCGGTCAATGACTTCGCTGTTAAGACAACAAGATAGAGCAACAAAAGTAGGGGGTTGATTGTTGGAATAATTTTTTTCCTTATTTTTTGTTTATGCATGGCAGATGCATACGTTTGTAGGTGTATGACGTGCACTTAGTTGCTTGTGCCGGGTCAAGACACAAATAGAAGAAGTGGCATTAGAATAGGAGTTTAGTTGCACCATTTGTGGATCAAGTTTGTTTATTTTCCTGTATTTAAACTTCCCGAAATAAAAGTAATAAGTAACAAGAAGATTAGTAGTATGCATGGCACATGCACACGTTTGTAGGTGTATGACGTGCACTTAGTTTATTGTGCTGGGTCAAGCCACAAATAGAAGAAGTGGCATTAGAATAGGAGTTTAGTTGCACCATTTGTGGATCAAGTTTGTTTATTTCCCTGTATTTAAACTTCCCGGAATGAAAGTAATAAGTAACAAGAAGATTAATAGCAAAATGTAAGGCTCTGTGTCCTCTTTCTTCTTTATGTGCGTGTGTGGATTGATTTTCTCAAACAATGAGTTCTTTGTTCTTACGTGATTGTTTAGAGATTTATTTTATTTGTGATTTAGAATTTTAGTTTCTATAATTGGTATCAGAGCCACAAGTATTGAGTACTTGATCAGTTCATGCCCAAGCATATGTCGCGCTCTCCGGGAAGTGGTATCACCGGTGACGAGGCACCGATGAGTGTGGCAGTGAAGGAGAGTTCTGCCATCTCGCTGCATTATTCGATGCTCACGACGAGCAATTATGAAGCCTGGTCAATCAAGATGAAGGTCTATATGAAGGCTCAAGGAGTGTGGGACGCCATCGAGGACGACAATATCGACGTGCGCAAGGATCAGATGGCATTGGCGACCATTTATGGAGGCATCCCTGAGGAAACGCTTTTCCTACTAGCCGAAAAGCAAACAGCAAAGCTACGTGGGAGGCATTGGAGATGATGTAGTTAGGCGCCGATCGTGTGAAGGAGGCTAAGGTGCAAACCGTCAAAGCTGAGTTCGAGGGGTTGCGTATGAAGGAGACAGAGTCTGTCAATGACTTCTCTGTCAAGTTAATAACCATTGTCAACCAAATTCGTGCCTTGGGTGACAAGGTTGAGGAAGCCCTTGTCGTCAAGAAATTCCTCTGGGCCGTCCCAAAGAAGTTCTTGCAGATCGCATCCACGATAGAGCAATTCGGCGACTTCAAAATGATGACGATCGAGGAGGTGATTGGGCACCTCAAAGTCCATGAGGAGCGGCTCTGCGGATACGACGTCGACAATGGCGAGGAGCACCTCCTTCTCACCCAAGCCGAGTGGAAGGCATGTGAGAAGAAGCGTGAAGGCGAGGGCTCCTCTGGTGTTGCTCGTGGCCAAGGCCGCAGGTTTAGAAAATTCGATAAGGCAAAAGTAAGGTGTTATAATTGCAATAATTATGGACACTTTTCTTCAGAATGCCCCGAAAAGAAGAAGGAAGCTCTACTCATAGAGGTGCAAAGCGAAGATGAACACCCCACGCTACTATGAGTGAGACAACAAGATAGATCAACAAAATTAGGGGGTTGATTGTTGGAATATTTTGTTTTTCCTTATTTTTTGTTTATGCATAGCACATGCACACGTTTGTAGGTGTATGACGTGCACTTTGTTGCTTGTGCTGGGTTAAGCCACAAATAGAAGAAGTGACATTAGAATAGGAGTTTAGTTGCACCATTTGTGGATCAAGTTTGTTTATTTCCCTGTATTTAAACTTCCCGGAATGAAAGTAATAAGTAACAAGAAGATTAGCAACAAAATGTAAGGCTTTGTGTCCCGTTTCTTCTTTGTGTGCGTGTGTGGGTTTGATTTTTACTGTTTGAGAGAAACCGTGAGTTCTTTGTTCTTATGAGAGTGTTTAGAGATTTGTTTTATTTGTGATTTAGAATTGTAGAGGTCCTATCAAGGAATTTTTTTTTGCTGCTAATTTTCTTGTTACTTATTACTTTCATTCCGAGAAGTTTAAATACAGGGAAATAAACAAACTTGATCCACAAATGGTGTAACTAAACTCCTATTCTAATGCCACTTCTTTTATTTGTGGCTTGACCCAGCACAAGCAACTAAGTGCATGTCATATACCTACAAACGTGTGCATGTACCACGCATAAACAAAAAATAAGGAAAAACAAAATTATTCCAACAATCAACCCCCTAATTTTGTTGCTCTATCTTGTTGTCTCACTCATAGCAGCACGGGGTGTTCATCTTCGCTTTGCACCTCTACGAGTATAGCTTCCTTCTTCTAAATTACAAATGAAAAAGAATCTCTAAACATTCTCGTAAGAACAGAGAACTCACTGTTTCTCTCAAACAGAGAAAATCAAACCCACACACGCACACAAAGAAGAAAGAGGACACAGAGCCTTACATTTTGTTGCTAATCTTCTTGTTACTTATTACTTTCATTCCGGGAAGTTTAAATACAGGGAAATAAACAAACTTGATCCACAAATGGTGCAACTAAACTACTATTCTAATGCCACTTCTTCTATTTGTGGCTTGACCCAGCACAAGCAACTAAGTGCACGTCATACACCTACAAACGTGTGCATGTGCCATGCATAAACAAAAGGAAAAACAAAATTATTCCAACAGCTGCGACAGAACATGAGGGTGGGAGGCATCTCGCACAAGTACACGATGTGATGATAATGTCCTCCTCTCCTCTCCTCCCCTGATGCTGAGTAGACTTATGTGTCTTATTCTTCTCCTGTCGCTAATGCATTCCTAATTCTTTCCCTCACTATCTTCCTCAATATTAATCGCCATGCATAACTTCCAATCCAGGCCATAAAGTCCTCTTATTAATATCATCAACTATTTTTTTTTTGAAAAGAAACTTCATAAAATAAGTAAATTAGATCGATAGATATGTTGCAACTTAATGCCATTAACTTTTCTGTATGCAACTTAATGCCGAACTCGAGTGACCTTTGGTGTTACTGGGAGAGGGATAAGACCCTAACTGGGTAGCGAAAGATTAGTGGATCGAGCCACTGGGACGTATTATTCCTTCCATTTATATATGATGGGAGTTGAGAACAGTGGAAATATAAAACCGTAGCTCCGAGCACAGAGACACACGGGACGTACCGTAGCTCCAAGCACAGAGTCACACGGGTGATACTACGACTCCGGATACAGGAACACTATATAAATAGGAACATATATGTATATATAGCGCGTGCAGAGTAGCCCAAACATCTAGTAACTGTCTTTCCCTCCCAAAGCGGTCAACGGGTGTTCGTTGAACCTGAACCTCTATCTAACAGTCTCGTCATACTGAAGTAACTATCAACAATCGCAACCCAGATTTTGGTCATGCTGACAGTATCAGGATACAGGAAGTCTGGCATGATGACGGTGTCTAAATGTGTCCTAGGGTTCTGATGTAACCAAGTAGGTACATCAAGGTATCGTTCAAGCTATGCTCATCCTCAACCATGCCATCCTTGTATTCACGGACGTTATTATGTACATTCATTTTATTCATACTCAAATAAATTAGTTATAAATTATCAAGCTCTCAATAAATAACCGTAATTATAATATTATAACACCATTTCACATATATACCTAATCCTCAATATTCACCATAAAAATACGCATGTGAAGTATTCATGAACCCTAACCCTAACTAGGGTCTCTCTAGCACAAGCAACATAACTATACTAAAAAAGAGAAGGGTGAGGAGTTACCCCGGTGGCTGCGGGTGGTGGCAGCGGTGATGCTGCGGCTTCGGTTAGGGATAGCGTCGACCATAGGGGTGGCACGCGTATCGACCGAGGTGGTGGGGGTGCTCGGCTGCGTGAAGGAGGTGTTGCTCGAGGTGGTGTCGTGGGGGTAGTGAAGCTGGTCATGGAGGTGTTTTGTAGGGTGAGTGGGTGTTGTGTGTTTTGCATGGGCTTCATGAAAGGGGTATTGGGTTAAATTGGGGTTAGGTTGGGATTAGTTTAAGTTGGTGTCCCCAATTTAATTAAATAAAATATCATGTTCTCTAAAATTAAATGGGGGCACATGGGATCTCAATTAGGAGTGACGCAAAGGTCATGAACGGTGTAGGCTTGGTGTCAATCTTGGCCCCTTTAATTAGTTCGACGAAACGGGTTGAGTTTGTGTCCCCAAATCGATGGCAACGACATAGGTACGCGACATAGGATTAAAGAATTAATTTTAGGACTGAAAAGTTGTGCAATTAAATTAGAACACAAGGGAGTATGTTTGTGAGTGATAGAAATATCCAGTGCCTAGGTTGGCTTGTCAGGTCAAGAGTGCAATAATTTATTAGAAATTAAGGGCTATTGTTGGGCTCCAAATATTGTAGCAACGGTAGAGTTTTATCAGTTCTAGGAACATACTACTAGGTTCAATTCTCTTGCTAACAATCTATCCTAGTTCTAGAATCTAAATAGATCCTATCAACCTACCCTACTAAGGATAAAAATCTCCTCAGAGAATATTACACAAATTATATCTTTTGTCATCTGGACTACGATCTTCTTTTGGAGGGAACCATCTAGCACAAGCATTCGTCTTTCCGAAATAAAAGGAGATGAGAAACAATGATAACGATATTAATAAAAAAAGAACAAATATAATTTGGAAGTCCAAGGGCGATAATCAAATACAAAGGAAGTTTTAAAAATTGATTATGGATTGAGATCCTATTCAACAATATATCCTAAATTGCAGGCTCGTTTGGTACAGCAACGTAACCGAAACGATTTAAATCGGACCTGCATGGGCCACCACAAAAACCATGTCATGCCCCAGTCCCAAAATACAAGGGACTAGGCCACGTGGCAATGGCCAGCTACGTACCAGGGGACTCCAGTCCGACTCTGAATACGTATAAGCTGTAAATGAGGGTTACTATCTAGATAACACGGTCTATATGTCTATGTCTCAAACCACAAGGATATGTAATAAAGAAAGGACAACATGTATCATGGTATGCACCCCACACTACACTCGTCTGAATAGACTCAAAAGAAAATAATATGAGTCTACAAATACTGGGCTATACTAGCAGAAAATAAGCAAAGATCACAATAGCTGAACAATAAAGAAATGAATACAAATATCGAGTAACAATACCTGCATACCGGTATAATACTCATCAGCAGCTCCAGCCTCCCATCAACAATCGACCCTATAATTTGGCAGGGAACCAGGTCCTCAGAGGGACGTAACAAGGTACAAAAATAGTATGCCATAGTATAACAAAAAGAAACAAGTACAACGCCGATGTAATATAGCATAACCACCTAAGTGAGACACAACTTTGAAGACAATGTTCGATGCGTAGGCTGTCCAAATATAAAACCGTAGCTCCGAGCACAGAGACACATGGGGCGTACCGTAGCTCCGAGCACAAAATCACACGGGTGATACTACGACTCCGGATACAGGAACACTACATAAATAGGAACATATACATATATATAGCGTGTGCAGAGTAGCCCAAACATCTAGTAACTGTCTTCCCCTTCCAAAGCGGTCAACGAGTGTTCATTGAACCTGAACCTCTATCTAACAGTCTCGTCCTACTGAAGTAACTATCAACAATCACGACCCTAAAGTCATCCCAGATTCCGATCATGCTGACAGTATCAGGATACAGGAAGTCTGGCATGATGACGGTGTCTGAATGTGGCCTAGGGTTCCGATGTAACCAAGTAGGTACATCAAGGTGTCACAAACATCTATCAATCGATACCAAACGTTACCAACGAACGTCTGCACCCGGTTACGACCCGGACGCTAAGTAACGATTCTGATCCAAAGCGCACACAATGCATAGGTAAAATAATTAAATATTAATCTGGAAACTGAGATATAGGATGGCAAGGTACACTTGCCTGGATCCGGATGCTGAAGGCGGGGCTCCGGCACAACGTCCAAGTTCGCGGATTCCGAAGTACCTAGAGACAATATATAAAATTAATCAATAAACTATCACGATGCTATTCTAAAATAAGAGGTGACACATGTCTAGCATAGGCTTCTATCTTAGTTACATATAGCTCACATATACACTAACTAGAGGGTTGACCCAAGTTGACTAAAGGAACGTTGCATCAAATACGATCAACAATCAGTATAACATCATCAAATAAAATCTCTAATCCCCTAATATTAATCACGGTGATTTCAGTCATTCAAGTAATGCTCATCCTCAACCATACCATCCTTGTATTCACAGATATTATTATGTACATTCAATTTATTCATCCTCAAATAAATTAGTTATAAATTATCAAGCTCTCAATAAATAACTGTAACTATAATATTATAACACCATTTGACATATATAACTAATCCTTAATATTCACCATAAAAATACGCATGTGAAGTATTCATGAACCCTAACCCTAACTAGGGTCTCTCTAGCACAAGCAACATAACTACACTAAAAAAGAGAAGGGTGAGGAGTTACCCCGGTGGCTACGGGTGGTGGCAAGGGCAATGCTGCGACTTCAGTCAGGGATGGCGTCGACCATAGGGGTGACGCTTGTGTCGACCGAGGTGGTGGGGGTGCTCGGCTGTGTGAAGGAGGTGTTGCTCGAGGTGGTATCGTGGGGGTGGTAAAGCTGGTCATGGAGGTGTTTTGTAGGGTGAGGGGGTATTGTGTGTTTTGCATGGGCTTCATAAAAGGGGTATTGGGTTAAATTAGGATTAGGTTGGGATTAGTTTAAGTTGGTGTCCCCAATTTAATTAAATAAAGTGTCATGTGCTCTGAAATTAAATGGAGGCATATGGGGTCTCAATTAGGAGTGACACAAAGGTCATGAACAGTGTAGGCTTGGTGTCAGTCTTGGCCCCCTTAATTGGTTCGAAGAAACGGGTTGAGTTTGTGTCCCCAAATCGATGGCAACGACATAGGTACGCGACATAAGATTAAAGAATTGATTTCGGGACTAGAAAATTGTGCAATTAAATTAGAGCACAAGGGAGTGTGTTTATGAGTGACAGAAATGTCCAGCGCCTAGGTTGGCTTGTCAGGTCAAGAGTGCAATAATTTGTTGGAAATTAAGGGCTATTGTTGGGCTCCAAATATTATAGCAATGGTAGGGTTTTATCAGTTCTAGGAACATACTACTATGTTTAATTCTCTTGCTAACAATCTACACTAGTTATAGAATCTACATAGATCCTATCAACCTACCCTTACTTGTGATAGCAGTGATTTGGAAAGTCCTGAAAGCTAGAAAGATTGTTGATCCTAACCCTCTAGAATTATTGATGGAAATACATAGCTAGATGCTAGGAAGTAGTTGTAGCCCATGATAGCGATACCAGGAATGATATTATGAACTGGAGAAGATAAAATTTTAGGCTCTCACCTGGAAGATGATTTTCTGATACCAGAAATTCTAGCTTGTGCTTGGGTGATACCATTATTATAATTGTACTATGTAACTCGGAGTAATAAATAATGGAAAGAAGAAAATTGAGGAATATAATTTTAGGGATAAATTTTGAGGGAAGAGTAATTATACATTAGAGATTTATTTTGAGGTTAAGTCTAGACTATGACATTGTCCTAGGCATGTATTGGTTGAGCCAATACCACACGACGCTAGATTGCCGACATGGTTGCATTATATTTAGACCAGCAGATCACCCTGAGTTTGAGTTTCTTCGGAGAGCCCGAGAGCGTGGTGTCCAACCTACCTTAGCGACACACATTATAGAAGGTGAACCGATGTACCCTCACTTTATATCGGAGTTTGAGGATGTATTTCCAGAGGATTTTTGTAAACTCCCTCACCCAAAATAGGTATTTTGTGTATATTTTATATTATTATATTTATTATAGATGTTGAATTTATTTAGAGTATTCTCTTAGTTAATTAGAAAATAAATTTTCTAATAGTATATTTACTTATATAAATATTTATTTAGAATTATTTTTAGGCTATTTTAGATTATTGAGATTTTTTCATAATTTTTAGTTAATTAAAAACTAGTAACACTAATTTTCTAGGACTTTGAAAAATTTATTTTATGTTCAAACTTAATTAAAAATATTCCAAAATTTTATTTTAGGTTCTAAATAGTCAAATATATTTTCTAGAATTTTCTGGGAATTTTCTGAATACTTTTCGTATTTATTGGGAGTTATTTAGACTAATAACTAATATTTAGGACTTGTAGAATTTATTGTGCAAGCTTAGGAATATAGAATGGACCCACGTTATTTTTTAGGTTTTATAATATTATTATATATTTTCTGGAATTATTTCAGAATTTTTGGAATAATGTTAGTATTTATTTTTAGTTAAATGGATAAAACTAATGTTTAGAGCTTCTCCTAATTATAGTAGTAAACTTATGAATATAAAATTGTCCCAAATATTTTTCTAGGGTTTATAGGTTCAAAATATATTTTATGTAATTTTTTCAGATTTTTATGATTATTTTTAATATTTATTTGGAGTTGTTTAGATTTAAAATGACTTAAATAATGTTTTGATAAATGCAAATAAAAAACAAATAATATAACAAAAACCATCCAATCAGATTCTGACTCGTGTCAGCCTATAAATATCCATTCAGCCGCATGTACATTCCTATATATATATATATAAATTATTATAACCCTAATTATCCCATTATTTTAGAGAGAGAGATTTTGGAGAATTGCCATCTAGGGTTCCTTCATCTTCCACAAGCCATTGCGTATAGCTCCGGACTCCAAACGTGGTCTAGTTTCTTGCGTTAGAAAGATATTGAGGTTAGATTTCTGATTATATAATTTATTTTACGAAATTATGAGTATTAAATTCTGAAAAATTCGTAGAGCAAAACATGTCCGAAAATAAACGTGTTTCAATATATTTGCGATTCTGGGAGAACCAGGAATCAGAATCATGAACCGTTTAAAGTTTTGGAAAGATAATGTCTAGATCATTGACATATATTTTTCCCAGAATTTAATTCAAAGTATTTATATACTGTTAATTCTGTAGGACTTCTAGGTTAGAATTTAACCATCGATGCACAATACAAAATTTGTATGTGCCATAATTCCCAAACGAATTTGAATTCGGACGAGCCATAAATTCCAGCATATTTTTGACGCTAAAATCTACAGGAAATCATGCATGAAAGTTGAGTTTATGTCGGTTGACTTTTCGGTCAACAGATCGCCTCGATTTGCGTGCCATGAGTCTCGAGTTGATAAAATTCAGTTTCTTTGGACAAATTTTAGGAATTAACATAAAATTCAGAATAATAAGATTAAAATAAGATTTTAGAGTAATTATTCCAGAATTAAATAAATTAAAATAAATTATCTTTTGACGTGATAAATTTGTAATACATAGGCTATTTGGACTGTGACTTGGACTCTGATTCATACTAGCAGCAGGACCCCAGGCAAGATACCTTCCCAAATTGCTTACAGTATTTTGCATGCTTAGTATATTTCTTTATATTTATTGCATTTCTGTTTATTTATTGCATGTGTAGTTTCTTTCATTCATACTATATATTAGATATGTTGACACACACATGGCACTTAGTATCATGAGAGGACAATCATTAGGCGTATGGGCTTTTGACCACTCTGGTAAACCGTAGTATATAGTTTGCACTACGGGCGTGTGTCGCGCTGGTCGCTACCCCCATGGTATGTCGATTTCTGGAGTCTCGCTGGTCGCTACCCCCGTGGTATGTCGATTTCTGATGTCCATTGACGTGTGTGCAAGTTGTGAGGTAGATCGAGTAGCCTACCCTTGCCCATACGTCAAAAAGTTGTCCTCATTTGCATTCATATAGATTGTCTTGTACAGCGTACTTATTATTTTCAAATAATATACATGTTTACTGTATTCAAATTGGCTCGTATTTTCTGTATCTTGTTACGTCCCTCTGAGGACCTGGTCCTCTGCCAGGTGTATCTGTTATTGAGTATTTGCAGGAGCGCAGATTTGGATGGTGACATGTGATCCGAGGATGTCTTCTCTTCGAGCCCATGGTCGTTAGCTGGTATTCCTATATTGTATTTGTTGTGTTGTACTTTTCCATTCGAGTTGGTAGTGGATTTGTTTCCATCCAACTATCATCCTTAGATACTTCTTATTGAGATCTAGTTTCATAGATGTTGGTTATTATTTATATTTGATTTTGGTGGATGAGATTTAGATTTTACCCTGTGACTTGTATTACATTTTATACCACTTGTGGATTTGATGTTCATAATACAGCGTACGTGTGGATTTGGTTTCCATATATTGGAGTTGCCATATCCATGCAGCTGGCATGCATACGTGTCCTAGTCCTATGTATTTTGGGACTGGGGCGTGACATGTTTTTGTGGTGGCCCATGCAGGTCGAGAGCATATTGTCTCGGTTACGTTACTGTACCGAGCAAGCCTGCACCTAGGACTAGAGTATAGGATCTCATCCACAATTGACTATGATTCATCTTCCTCCTATCTGTTCTATTTGAACAATTGTATCATGCTTGATTCATGTGCTTCCCTAATAGTTCCTTGAGTATAGCCTTCTGCTGAGAATATAGGAACCCCTGTTATTAGGATGATAATTAGAGTAGCATACCTATTAAGATTACAACGAGGATATAGACACACCACTAAGTTTAGAATATCTAGTGAACCTAGAATTTCTTATCTATAGATTGGTTTACCATTATCCCTTGATGTATTATGAAGACTTAAGAGTAGTATAGATACTACTAGAGTTAGTTAGAAGCTTACCATAATGTTTGACCTTAGTATGGAGGAACCAATAGAAAACCAAAAGAGAATATTAGGACTGAACCTAACCCTCATAGTTAGATAGTATTGGAGAACTATAAACTTATATCATTGTCTTGTTATTAGTAGACAGCATCCTAGGAAGCCTAGAGGAATGCAATCAACACTTCTTCCTTGATCATACCTCGAACATTCAACTAGTATACTACTCCCCCTTGGAAAACCATGATGCTACCTAAAGCCCCTCTATTTCACATATTGTTCCTCTGTGACCTTAACGTTCGCTAATTGTGCGACGACCAAAATTACGTTCTTCTTTTCTTTATCTTTCAACTCGTGCCACATGACACTTCTGATAGTAGGCCAAGTAATTTATTTCTTTGTTAAGGACACATAGTTTGCTAGGATTATAGTTGTAATATTGAATTTTGAAATTGTGTGCTTAGTAGTTAGAACTTGATAGTTAAGTTATTCTTGTAGATTGAGACCTGGTGCTTATCCCTTAGTTTTAAATTGCGTAACTTGTACCACACCTCAATACGAGTTATATTCCCTTTCCCTTGAGGCCAGTAACTGTCCCATTCTTACTATTGACACTTGCACTATGACTAAGAGTTAAAACGACCATGACCTATGTAATATAAGATGATACCCTAACAAGTACCAAGACCCCTTCTCGAAGACCTTAACAGGAGCTTCTACGGTACCCTTAAGACTGTCACAGTATTAGTTTATTGTTTTAAGTTGGGTAGTATACCTCACAATCTAGTATCACATAGTCTTTTGACCTATTATTGAAGTGTGATTGAACAACATTAATTGTATACTAGCATAAGACAACAGTGGTTATTCAGACAATAGAAGTTAGAGGTCCTTGCCCACATTTGGTCGACTAGTGACATAGACAAGGAGGTTGTATGATAACTGTAGGGATTGTAGAGTCTTTTATTATTGTTGCTTAGTTGTTTTGTTTTGTGAACTTGAATTAATTTGTACCTCCTTTCATCATCATCTAGCGTACTTATATTTGCTGCACTACCTTGACTTATGCTGCTATTATAGCCTAGTTTTGCAAGCTTACTCTTTTATCGAGCTTGATCATGAGATATGTATTATTGGGGACGCCTACTAATACATTTCAGAATCAGTGTATTAAGGTCTAGCTAACCTTAGTGCGCTTGATTCGCCCTTCGTAATACTACTTTACGTGAATTGAGATATGTAGTGATTGGTAGACAAATATACTTGTCCCTAGATATGTCTGAGCGGATCATATCGGTTACATAACTGTACTAATACGAGCATGCGAACAAAGAATTACCAAAATAGGATTTTAATCCACAACTGCTTTGACAATTCCCATTTGAATTCCTTAAACTCCTTGATCCCGATACTTCTATTCTATTACCTCACCCTTGAACTCTTTATTATTGGTCTCCATCTTCCCTTATTTAGGAAAGACAAAACCTCATGCTTGGTATAAGTTTAATACACAGAGAGTACTAGATATACCCCGTAGGCCGATCACATACTTGAGGATTATTCTTTTGTAATTAAGGACATATCATATATGATATAATCGGCGTTGAAGTTTTGAGGATTGAATAACATGAGTAAATAAATTAAGAAATATTTTTCTTAAAGTATATAGCCTTCTGTGATAGATGGGTAAATTCTAAGTTGGGTAGCAGTGCATTGCCAACTTGAGAGAAATTTCTTTTAGATTGTGATCAAGTAAGATTAGATTGGGAGATTCAAGTCATTTTAATTTTGAGAAATTCTAAAAGAAGGATTAAGATAATAAAGATTTAACGAATTTTAAAATCTTGATATTGCAGACCAAATATTTATACTTTGAGCACATGATTTAAACTTTGAATATTGAAGAATGAATCATCGATTTAAATTTTGAGGATAAATATAGAATTTTAGACTTGAACAATTGGTTAATTAGATTTAAATTTTATAATTTGATGATTTGAATTAAAAGTTTAATTTTGATTATTGGGCCACCTATTTGAAATATTGAGGATGTAAATTGAGTTTAAATATTTGAAGAGTACAAAATTCTTAATTTGAGAATAGGAATAAGATTTGATTAGAATTGTTTATTGTTCAAAGTCTAGGGGAGATGATAGTTGGAAATGGTGATATAAATTTTGATGTGGGATGTCATATAGACTTGAGTTAGATTTGAATGTTGATTATTTAAAAAAATCGAGAAGAGATTACGACAGGTTGAATTTTGATTTAAACAGTGGTTATCTTAATTTTGAAGTGATCGTGATAGATTTGAATAGATTTTGTTATTTAAATTTTTGGAAGATATTGCGATTGACGTACCTTATGTACGAATGTGAAGGATTTAACAAATTATGTCTTATTTTAATTTCGAGGACGAAATTATTTTAAGTTGGATAGATTGTAAACTCCCTCACCCAAAATAGGTATTTTGTGTATATTTTATATTATTATATTTATTATAGATGTTGAATTTATTTAGAGTATTCTCTTAGTTAATTAGAAAATAAATTTTCTAATAGTATATTTACTTATATAAATATTTATTTAGAATTATTTTAGGCTATTTTAGATTATTGAGATTTTTCCATAATTTTTAGTTAATTAAAAACTAGTAACAGTAATTTTCTCGGACTTTGAAGAATTTATTTTATGTTCAAACTTAATTAAAAATATTCCAAAATTTTATTTTAGGTTCTAAATAGTCAAATATATTTTCTAGAATTTTCTGGGAATTTTCTGAATACTTTTCGTATTTATTGGGAGTTATTTAGACTAATAACTAATTTTTAGGACTTGTAGAATTTATTGTGCAAGCTCAGGAATATAGAATGGACCCACATTATTTTTTAGGTTTTATAATATTATTATATATTTTCTGGAATTATTTCACAATTTTTGGAATAATGTTAGTATTTATTTTTAGTTAAATGGATAAAACTAATGTTTAGAGCTTCTCCTAATTATAGTAGTAAACTTATGAATATAAAATTGTCCCAAATATTTTTCTAGGGTATATAGGTTCAAAATATATTTTATGTAATTTTTTCAGATTTTTATGATTATTTTTAATATTTATTTGGAGTTGTTTAGATTTAAAATGACTTAAATAATGTTTTGATAAATGCAAATAAAAAATAAATAATATAACAAAAACCATCAAACAGATTCTGATACGTGTCAGCCTATAAATATCCATTCAGCCGCAGGTACATCCCTATATATATATATATATATATTATTATAACCCTAATTATCCCATTATTTTAGAGAGAGATTTTGGAGAATTGCCATCTAGGGTTCCTTCATCTTCCACAAGCCATTGCGTATAGCTCCGGACTCCAAACGAGGTCTAGTTTCTTGCGTTAGAAAGATATTGAGGTTAAATTTCTGATTATATAATTTATTTTACGAAATTATGAGTATTAAATTCTGGAAAATTCGTAGAGCACAACAAGTCTAAAAATAAACGTGTTTCAATATTTTCGCGATTCTGGGAGAACCAGGAATCAGAATCATGAACCGTTTAAATTTTTGGAAAGATAATGTCTAGATCATTGACATATATTTTCCCAGAATTTAATTCGAAGTATTTATATACTGTTAATTCTGTAGGACTTCTAGGTTAGAATTTAACCATCGGTGCACAATACAAAATTTGTATGTGCCATAATTTCCAAACGAATTTGAATTCGGACGAGCCATAAATTCCAGCATATTTTTGACGCTAAAATCTATAGGAAATCATGCATGAAAGTTGAGTTTATTTCGGTTGACTTTTCGGTCAACAGATCGCCTCGATTTGCGTGCCATGAGTCTCGAGTTGATAAAATTCAGTTTCTTTGGACAAATTTTAGGAATTAACATAAAATTCAGAATAATAAGATTAAAATAAGATTTTAGAGTAATTATTCCAGAATTAAATAAATTAAAATAAATTATCTTTTGACGTGATAAATTTGTAATACATAGGCTATTTGGACTGTGACTTGGACTCTGATTCATACCAGCAGCAGGACCCCAGGTAAGATACCTTGTCAAATTGCTTACAGTATTTTGTATGCTTAGTATATTTCTTTATATTTATTGCATTTCTGTTTATTTATTGCATGTGTAGTTTCTTTCATTCATACTATATATTAGATATGTTTACACACACATGGCACTTAGTATCATGAGAGGACAATCATTAGGCGTATGGGCTTTTGACCACTCTGGTAAACTGTAGTATATAGTTCGCACTACGGGCGTGTGTCGCGCTGGTCGCTACCCCCGTGGTATGTCGATTTTTGGAGTCTCGCTGGTCGCTACCCCCGCGGTATGTCGATTTCTGATGTCCATTGACGTGTGTGTGAGTTATGAGGTAGATCGAGTAGCCTACCCTTGCCCATACGTCAAAAAGTTGTCCTCATTTGCATTCATATAGATTGTCTTGTACAGCGTACTTATTATTTTCAAATAATATGCATGTTTACTGTATTCAAATTGGCTCGTATTTTATGTATCTTGTTACGTCCCTCTGAGGACCTGGTCCTCTGCCAGGTGTATCTGTTCTTGAGTATTTGCAGGAGCGCAGATTTGAATGATGATATGTGATCCGAGGATGTCTTCTCTTCGAGCCCATGGTCGTTAGCTGGTATTCCTATATTGTATTTGTTGTGTTGTACTTTTCCATTCGAGTTGGTAGTGGATTTGTTTCCATCCAACTATCATCCTTAGATACTTCTTATTGAGATCTAGTTTCATAGATGTTGGTTATTATTTATATTTTATTTTGGTTGATGAGATTTAGATTTTACCCTGTGACTTGTATTATATTTTATACCACTTGTGGATTTGATGTTCATAATACAGCGTACGTGTGGATTTGGTTTCCATATATTGGAGTTGCCATATCCATGCGGCTGGCATGCTTACGTGTCCTAGTCCTATGTATTTTGGGACTGGGGCGTGACAATTTTCCAGGCCTGCCACCTGACAAAGAGATAGAGTTTACTATAGAGTTGACTTCCAGAGCCGAGCCAGTTACTTCCCCCGTCTATAGACTAGCACCAAAAGAGTTGGTTGAGTTGAAGGTCCAAGTAGATGATCTCTTAGACAAGGGTTTCATTCGGACGAGTGTAGTGTGGGTTGCACACCATGATACATGTTGTCCTTTCTTTATTACATATCCTTGTGGTTTGAGACATAGACATATAGACCGTGTTATCTAGATAGTAACCCTCATTTATAGCTTATATGTATTCAGAGTCGCACTGGAGTCCCCTGGTACGTAGCTGGCCATTGCCACGTGGCCTAGTCCCTTGTATTTTGGGATTAGGACGTGACATAGTTTTTGTGGCTGTGTGCATAGGTATCCCGTCATAACGATATTCTATATTCATATATAAACTCGCTAGTATGAGCGAAAGGGTATTCTAGTTTGTACATAACTTCCAATTCTTAGCACGAGTTTATTCTCACGAAGTCTGACACAGTTCGACACAAAGGCCATCGTATATGTATCTCGTCCAATAATCCTCCACATAAATTTTTAAAATACTCATTGTGTGGACCATTTATCGAAGCATCGAGGGCGTGCCGCATGTGCGACAAAGGAGTTACGCTCCCACAAGACAAGAACATCAAACGTTTTGGTTATCATCAAAATGATCAAGATACCTTATCTTTGCACTTATTTCATCCAAATTATATATTAATCCATCGAGTCAAGTTTATCTAATAATCGTTCATGCCGTAATCATAATCTGCCTAACCGGATTGTCTTACTTCAATGTTACCGTTTGATCAATCCGTAGTCTACTACTAGCATTCCATAAAACATTCAAGTTCAAATCCACTACTCAAAGTCTATTCACCTCTGTTACATTCCATTTCTTCTAGTTCGTCTGTATAGTCATCGAACATGCCAGGCCTTGGTCTCACACGAGTTCGATCACCTCTGCTGGACGTGAAATTACCATGCCAACGCTGCCGCGGGATAATCATTCTCATCCAGGCCTGATGTCGAGTGCTATCTTTCGAACTAGATTCAAGATCGTTCGTCCAACTCAAGTTCAAATCTCTTATTGCACAACTCAAATCATCGAACCACAAAATTCCTTTCTTTTATCAATCCGTGCTAACTTCTAGCTATTGATATCGTATCAAGTCTTCAAATTTGAAACCACAACATCCAAATTGAATCTAAATTCTATCAAACGATATCCTTTTAAATCCAAATTTTTTATGCGTGCTATCTTCCCTTGCGCTAAATTTTGATCGCATCATCGAGTATACGATCTCAAACTTAAGTTTTAATCCATTCGATTCAATCCGAAATCGCACGTACGATCCATTAAGTTTTTTCAACCAAGATGTTGATTCCAATACTCTGAGTCCCTATTCAATATAGGCCTTATCACTTGCTCAATACATTCTTAATCGTTCTGAATCCTTAGTCGACATTATTTTTGATTTACATAACTCATCCACAATTGTCTAAACGAACTTCACATAAGATATTCAATTCACGCTAACTACACAACACTCATTCTAAGGCTTTGTGCGACCACATTGCTTGCTGATAGACTCGTTGCTACCCTAAAATCCTTGATTCGCTCGAACCTTTCCAAGATGATCCATAGACCACTCAGGATTCGAGCTACTCAACAAATCTTTAAAGTCACTCTATCCTCCAATCGCTTATTCATTCCTGAGCTATCATATACACCACTCAGGAATTGAGTCATCCAAATAAGTCCTCAATCGTATTCGCATTGCTTACTTGCATATTTATCTAATTCGTTCGTTAGAACTCCAGCATGGTCCTTATGAGTTGCCTCGATAAATCTTAGTCTTGTATACACCTCTATTGATAATCATCCACATAAACTATATTTTAAGTCATAAATTATCGACATGTATAACTGTCCGAACTATTTCTCAAAATCCAAACACGATTTCTATTACTCTCCATAGCGACAATCCGATAACATTTCTTTCGATTTCTATTCTAGTCCAACTTATCATTATTCGAACGACATCCAAATCTCACTCACAAACTCGATCGCACCAAGGGGTCAGGTGCGCGATATTCAGTACAACTTAGTCAAAAGGCTGTGTGCATAGGTATCCCGTCAGAACGATATTCTAGATTCGTATATAAACTCGCTAGTATGAGCGAAGAGGTATTCTAGTTTGTATATAACTTCCAATTCTTAGCACGAGTTTATTCCTACGAAGTCTGACACAGTTCGACACAAAGGCCATCGCATATGTATCTCGTCCAATAATCCTCCACATAAATTTTTAAAATATTTAGACTCATTGTATGGACCATTCATCGAAGCATCGAGAGAGAGCGCCTATCACATCATCAATGAACAAGTTCAAAACTGAGATAATCAATATAAAATTTCAAAGACCTACAGCCGTGCTTTGATACCAATATGCCATGCCCCAATGTCCCGTAGGACCGATCGTCCCTGCTTAACGTGAATCACCATATCGCAACGCTCCAGCAGAAAAATTAGTCCTATCAGAATGTGATGCTGCGAGAGCCTGGAGTTGCGCTAGCGCAAGGCAAATACGGAAACGGCCGATTGATAACGAGTTCAAAGAGTCATCATAGCGAAAACATAGAATAAACATAAGTATTGAATTCAAACAAGCTCTTTATTGATATGAAGTAAAGATTACAAGCTTCGCTAGGCCGAGAACATAAGTCGCTCATGCTCTCTCTCTCTCTCTCTCATTACAATGAATATGTCCTTAGGATTACAACTGAATCAAGTACTCTGGATGATGATGTTACCATATATTACGTCCCGTATATGTGAGCTTCAGGTCCATGCGCCACACTCCAAGATGCCAACTGCGGTCCGGCCCCCTTGATGTATCAAGCGATCTTCGAATCTGTGCGAGTTCTCCCTGCACCCTGTATGCAACCTGGTTTGGTGACAATACATTGAATGCACTGGTGGGGAGGTCTCTCGTCCACGCCACAATATAAGCACGTTCATTAGTTATGTGCACCGACTGATTATGTTATTTTTTTAGTCTTTGCTTTAGGATCAGTTTCATGGCAGAGTAAAAGTAAAGCATATATCTGTGTTTGAAATAAAAGTGTCATAACGTAAAATAACTGAGTTCGTATTACCCTTTTCTTACCATTCGGCCTTCCCTGTCATTCGTAGCAATATAGTCAATAATCTACTAAGGAATGAAGAACATCTATGCAATTCAAGTGTTATGATTGTGTCTCTACCTCAGATATATTTTACTCGAACTATGTTATATACAGTGCATCCATTCTAAATGTGCAATGTGCCGTGCATTATACTTGCCCATGTTACTCCTCTTCTAAATGCGGATCACCGCTATGCATGCATGATTTATTTAAATGAAGGTCATTGGCTCTGTTAGCCATATTAGACATAAATCTGGGATGGAACGACTATCTTCCTAGCTCGGTTGCGAGCCTTACTGGGCGTCCCAAACCATCCGACGAGTCGGCTATTTTTTCAGGTTGGTAGCAAGCCTTGTTGGACGTCCCACACTCGCCAACTAGTACTTCAGCTAGCTATCGCACTAGAACTTCAGCTAGTGTAGTCCTTCAGGGCCGACACGATTCCGATGCCTCGGAGATTGTTCAAGGACTCTTCCTGGTGCGCAACTAGTTGTCCGTGATAATGCAACTACTTCACCACTTCCAATCCTAACCGAGAACTTCCTGCTTTGTTTCTCTTATCCGAGAACTTCATCTTGGTTTATTCTTCTTAGCGCAGCTCCCTGATTGGAGACTGCCTCGGTGATATGAACATCCCGAGTACTTTCTCTTCTTTTCTTCTTCTGACTCAGAACGACTACTTGTTAGTCTTCCTCTTCTATGTATGCAATATGATTATACCCTAACTCCATGTTACATTTCGTGCGATGCAGTACATCAATATTGTAAACGATATCTACTTTGTGGCATAACATATGAAACTACTCCATTTAGATCAATACTCTAAGTTACGCACTGGCAGGGCAGAGTTTCTATATTCTATACACATGATAAGGCGGGATTATTCCCTTAGCTATGTGTGTTCATCTCTTCTATTATCATGCAAATGTTATCGCTTAGAAAACTAGCATGTATCTTTCCTTTTCTTAAGTGTGTAGCTAAGCAGAGACAGGTTCATCAGAGCCACCCACCTTAGCGATAAATCTCATCAGCCGAGTGAGACTCCGAGGGCGCCTCTGAAATGTCTAAGTCTGAACTTCTCTGAAGAGCCAAGTCTAAAAGTCTTTGCCTCAACCAATTCATCTCGTCAAGCTAGGCGGGACGGTTCGCTACACTTATGTCATTTGAATGGGCACTCCGGGTTGAGCGGAGCGGGTCGTTACAGTGGGAACTTGCAGTATCAAACATTTTTTTAGTATTCTGCAATTTACTTCCTCTGTAGTAAGTGGGTATCAGTTTTTGAGTTCCCAGGTTTTTTTGGTTCTGATACTTCATTTTTGTGTCCCACTATTCTTTGGCTATGAAGGATACGTTCAGCTCATGTTTTGGTTCTATTTTTTGTTTGTTTTGGTTCTGATAAAAATTGTGGTTGGCTTAGTTTTTTTTATCATGGTACTCTTTAGAATAGATACTACATGGGATCATGATCAATATCTACTGCTGCCAGTATTCCTGTGCAGTTTGGATATCTTGGTTTTGTGCAGTTTGGCAATCCATATGGATGTCTATGTTGCTTTGGCAAGGCTTTTTAAGTGGTATTGGCTTATTTTCTTCTATATTACTTCTTTGATGGAGCATGTATTTTCTGATACATTTCTGGATATCCTAGTTCGATAAAGTGTGCCCAGATACTATATTTGATTTTACTAATACTATGTGCCTAGATACTACATTTGAATTTTACTGATACTATGTATTTCTTGTATATTTCCTTTCTGCTACTTTATACTAAGTGTCAAGACAATACATTTGATTTTACTGGTTGTCCCTCATCCCCATACCCTAGGCAATGATGATGAAAAATTGGATACTATAATCAGGTGTGCTTTAGATGACTACATTTGATAACTGTGAATGACAAATTTTGATACTACATTTGATTTGATTTGATTTTATCTGAGACAGGGGTGTTGGGAAATACATGAGTATGAGACATAAGAGTTTGGAAATTATCTACTAGTTGGTTTGAAATTATCTACTACTGGAAATTTCTATGGATAAATTGTTGAATAGATACTACATTATTTATTCCTTGGATACATTACTGCTTTGGATTTGGAAATGGGTTGAAATGATCAAATTTGGTGGCAATCAACCAAACTCTAGTCCTGCTTTGGATTTGGAAATCGGTTGAAATTATCCATTTTGATGGCAATCAACCAAACTCCAACCTACTTTAGATTTGGAAATCGATTGAAAATATCCCTTGCATCAGTTATCTATTCATACATGTCTGATGTCTTCATAGTAGTCTAATATTATATATTATGGACCGATCAAGTAGCAGATGAGTGGTCTTTATATGATCTATGTATCTCTTGTTGTTTGAGAAATGGGGGCCAATGTAATTCCTCCTGCCGTTGTTCTATTTTTTCTTCTCAATTTTTGTTGGCTGAGCCTCAACTTCACAAATTTGATTTGCTGCTGCTGCTGCTGAAATAGGGTCCATTGTAATTCCTTGGGTAATAATGGAAATCCGCATTTAAATGTTTCATCTGATGTTCCTCTCTTATTATAATCTGTACATTGGTAGGTTATGATATTCTTCAGTGGATTTGAAGTTTCTACATCCTAATGTTATGACCAAGGTCGTAATTTTTTTCGCTGGCATTATATGCAAATTATGTGTTGGATGTACTTTCTTATGTCGTGGGGATGTATTTTCCTTGTAAATATTATATGCCGAGAACTGCTTTCTTGTAAATATTCTAATTTTGGAGAATCTCCTCTTCCGGATTCAGGCAGAAGTTTGTAATTTATAAAGGAAGTCTCATGCCTTATTTTGCTTCAATTTTGGTTATGTTTTCTTTTCTTTTCTTCATAAATATTGTAGCCTCTGTTGTGCTGGAAATAGAATTTCGAGCGAGTGCATCTCTTGACTCAGCCAATTTTTTTTATTTATTTATATTAAAGTTGGTAAAATCTTGTTTGTAAGATATAATTGTTATTTGTAAGAAATTATTAACATTATTTTGCTATTTGTGTGTATAATTTGCTAATTACTTTAATTTTTTGTACGGTTGAGAAAGAAACATGTGGTCAATTGTTTTTACAACTTGTGTTTATAATTTGCTAATTACTAATATGCTAAATTTTATTATCATAATTTCTGATTTTTAGATGCCAAATAATTAGTTTAAAATTAAATTTTTTTTTTTTAATTTTAAGCACTTTTTTATTTATGTTAAAGTCTTCAATTCATAGTCCATACAAAAAAAAAAAAAATACATTTAATAGAAGTTTGGGGTAATCTTACTATATTTGAAAAGTGGTCACCATATCGCCAAATCACTTAATTACTAACATCAAAACAAAGGAACTACAAAAGTTATCCTTCAACAACCATTATACCGAAGGCATTATCCTAGTGGTAATGTGACGAACCTTCTTGGAGTAGACCAAAGTTCGAATCCCCCTCCGCCAGCTGGATGGCTTTTATAGCCACGGGTGGAACTAGGTATATATAAAAATAAAAAAAAAGTCATCCAAACAACCGAACTTAAAATATTCCACTTCCAACCTCTATTTCTTCAAGACATACAAACGGAGGAAGTGAAAATATTTGCGTACACATGACGTGCATATACAATTCGTATGAAAATACTTCACTTACAGATTTTTTATTTCGCTCCACCTCATCGAACCAAACGGCAGAAGTAAATGACTTCACTCTCAGCATGAAGTCAAAGAGTATAAGAAGGTTAACGACTACATCCTGCTCAAGATCGTACTTACGAATTAATTGTAGATACCATATTTCAATTTATGTAGGAATAGGTAATTTGGCAACAAGAAATAACATAAGCTTCCGAAGTGTATGTTGGGAACACATTATGATCCGAACCGGAGTTGGTCCATGAGTGCGATATTAGATTGGGTGTGAAATTTTTTATGTAAGGTCTGAACCAATTCTAATTATCTACACATTATGATTCCATCTCATATTCGGTGTGGAACTAAATTATCAACTACATTGTTACCTTCCTTTTGAGAGCTCAACCGAAAACGAGATACAATCCAACAATCTCCACCTTAGTTCGTTTTTGCTAGCCGAACAATCTTAGCATACCCGGCTACCTTTTGCTGCTTCCTGCTAACCGAGCACCCTTAGCACACCCCGACTACCTTTGCTCGTTCCCACTAACCGAACAACCTTAGCACACTCCGGCTACCTTTGTTTGTTTCCGCTAACCAAGCACCCAAGAGATCCAACATATTGTCATCTCGATCCGTTCGACCACAGAACCAAACCTGACACGTTCATCCATACCACCATTGTGTGTCAACCACAATGTCTTGTTCCACTTTGGACTCGTCAGATCCACCTTTAATGTCAATTCATGTAGTTGATGCTGCTACTCCACCTTGAGAAGAGTCCATATAATCCATGAACGTTCAACATCATCTGTCTAGAACCAATTAGATCCGTTCAAACCAGTCTCGTAACCTTGGACTTTGATATCACTTGTTGGTAACGCGGTGTGATCCGAACTGGAGTTGGCCCATGAGGTATGATATTGGATTGGGCCCATATGTCTTAAAGAAAATTTTCATGTAAGGCCTGAATCAATTTCAATTATCTATACCTCATGATCCCACCTCCTATCCTATGTGGGACTAAATTAGCAACTCCATTGTCACCCTTCATTTGAGTGCTCAACCGAAAACGAGATATAATTCAACAGTGTAGATATTGAAAAGAACACTGAATAACTCCCACAGGGCCAATTTTTTCTTTTTTCAAGTTTAAGCATCCTTGCAAGTATATGTTTCTTCCCAACTGCTTCAAAAGATTTATTTGACAAACAAATTTTTGTAACATAGACTAGTCTCAGTGGCTTAATATTGCATAGGGTTTCATGTAGCCGAAACACCCTTAGGGGCTATTTGTTTAGGTGCAACTCATGTTGATGTTTGGTTTGGTTGATGAAAGTCTTCATTTTGGATTATTTGACTGGGACTCAATTTCTGTTCCTCCTTTTTTTTTCCTACACTTTTCACATCCAAAAAAAAAAAAAAAAAAAAAAAATTCAAAACTCTTCAGAGGAGCCGGAGGAAAGAGAAAACTTTGAAAAAAATTCCCGGAGAAGGAAGTGCTGGAAAGTGAGGCGACGGTCCTCTGATGGACCTAGTATAAAGTGTGATCATGTAATTTTGTTCATTTTATGAGAATTTTAGTATTAAATTGTAAAAAAGATGTGACAAAATCTTGGAGAAAACCAAAATTTGTAAATATTTAAATGTATTTTTAATAAAATTTGTTTGCTATACAAATTTTATTTGGTTGGCCCTACAAATTTCTTTTTTAGTTTTCAAAATTTACATTTAACTAATTATTTGTCAAATAATTGTGTGGGAGAAAAATTACTATTTACTCATTAATATGGAAGAAAAATGAGGGTAACCATACCTAAGTTTACCACTTCTCCAACCACCATATACTTTCAACAACCATCTAAACAACAAAACTCCTTTTTTCTTCCCTTTCAATATCCATCCAAACAACGAAACTCATTTTTTCTCCACTTTCACCAACCATCCAAACAACGGAACTCTTTTTTCTTTCACTTTCATATTTTCAATTACACCAACAAAACAACTTTTGGAAAGTAAAAAATTATACGTATGCAAACTCCGTTTTTTTACTTTCGTACTTACATACACTTTCGTGCAACCAAGCAGCCCCTTAACAAAAAAAAAAAAAAAAAATCCAAACAATTTTACACATCTGGCTGCAAAAGCTAAAACCCTCCAGTAGTAATCCCAAGTCTTTTCAATATTAATTTAGGCTAAGCTTCCACATTGAGCATGGGCCCTCTAAATCCAGAGGCCTTCCCTGCACTATCCACAGTTTGGCCTTTTGACGCGGTACAAGCTCTGTAAAGGAAACATATCAACTTTACACAGTATACAGCATACAAAAGGCAATATGAATCTAAGTTCTAGTCATTTTGAATTGCAAAGTACACACCCAAGATTCTGCCAGTACTTGGTTTCCCTTGGCCTGCCTGCAAAATTGAACAAAATTGTCTCAAACGCTACTTGGAGGATTTCCCATCAGCAAAGAGCTTCTGTCAAGGAGCCCAGAGGCGTTCTCCTATTAGATTCCTCTACTGATCGTTCGGAACTGGAATTTGAGGTATAGTCTCTTGTCTATGGTGTGTCCGATACGTGCTAGATACAATTTCGACAAGCGACTCGGTCAAGATTTTATAGTATCCATGCTTCCTACTTACCCTTCAAGCAGATAAGTTTACTGTATACACCAACCTGGTTTAAAAGGCTACAGATTTGACCCATTAGAGTGGAAGAAAAAAGGCGAACTAAACTAGAACATGAAAGGAACTTTCTTGTTGCTCATAGTATTTAGCAATGTTTTACTTGACTCTTGACACGATGGTACACGGATTAGTATACTTGGATTATCGTCATGAGATGTTACTCCTTAGTGATTGTCTTGGTATTCTCCGTGATTATATAGACCGTGATCATCGTGCTTGTATTGTAGACCTTGCATAGTGATTACAGTGTCGTGACGTGTTATGATTTGGATCCATTGTACTAGTCGAGAGCGGGGGAAGTGCTAGAGAGATATGTGATAAAAAAATCTTAAACATTGTATTGCATCATGTAGACATTAACAGCCAGTCATACACGTCACGTATGATTGTGTTACTCCGTAGAAAACAGTCAATCAAATATGATTGTGTTACTCTGTAGACAGCAGCCAATCATACTGTACATATGATTGTGTTATAACTTTGATAGTAGACAATGATTAACCCAGGCCGATCACATATATAATTAGTATTTCGAAACACTTAGTGTAGTATCAGTTCTTCTCTTTATTCCATTTTATTATGTACAGATTATGCCTTATTGCTTCAGATTACCTGTCTTTCTTTTCTACCATACTATGATATATGCTCATTATTCTTCTCGTCTTGTATTACATTCACTATTAATGTTTATAGTGATTATCAATTAATTTGGAACGGTTATTGGATTGTACTCGTTCAATCTTGACTAGATATATTTTTCAGATGATGACTTAGAGGACTGGTGTCCGATGTATTACGTACCGCAAGAGGGAGTGACAACCTTGGGCCCTAACATTCATTAGTAATATTTGGGAGGACTAGCCGGTGTCACTAGATACCCTAGTTACATTACTTAGCACTTTGTACTGGATTTGTCTCTAGCTCTTTAGACTTTGAGTTGTTGTTGATATCTTAGACTTTATGATGGTGTAGCTTGACTTATAGACTTAGATATTTGTTGTGACTTCTCTAGATGTGACTTTGTGATTCCATTCCTTTATATGCTATTGTTCCATTATCCTTCTCTAGTTTATCGTGATTGAGTATTGATTATCATTATATATTATCCTCTTGTCCTCCATTTGTAATTGAGATATCATTCACAAGTTATGATTATTATTGTGTGAGATGGATAGATAGTATTATTGACCTAGACAGCGTTCTACCGCTAATGCTGTGGCGTAGGCTGGACGTACCCACGTACTCGTGCCTGATCATCCGGGTGCGGATCGTGACACATTTTTGTGGTGGCCCATGCAAGTCAGGCTTCACAATTAGTGTGATATCGTTTTAGTGAACCGACATAGTTGTACTGCTGCGAGCCTGCGATAGGATATAGGGTACTAGGATGAGAGAGAGAATACTCAATCACAACTAAGAATTTCAATCTGACTTGAAATTGCTAATCTTGATTCATTCTGAATACTTTGTTATCCTTGATAATTGTTGTCACTACAAGAAAAATGGCTTTTTTTGATGGTTTTTCCACGTCAAGAAAGTTTTTTCTTGACGATTCTGGATCCTTCATCTAGGCCATAATCAAGAAAAGTCTCACGTTTTCTTGACGGTTTCTGATTTTTTATCTTGACTGTTTTAAACCATTAAGTAATAAAACTTTCTTGATGGTTTTTAGCCGTCAAGAAAACATAACAAAAAAAATCGTCAAGGTAGATAAAAACTTTTCTTGACTGTGCCATAGATGACGGGTAATAACCGTCAAGAAAAATCTTTCTTGATGTTTAAAACCCATCAAGAAATAATATTTTGTAGCAGAATTCAGATATTTGTTGACGTTTTATAACCGTCAATAGAACCCAATTTTTGTATAACAAAAATTATGTTAATAATTATATATTACATATCGAACACACATAATATCAATATAATCCAGAATATTGCGAACATCAAAGAACTACAATTCAAAAAAAAAATATTAATAAATACGCGTTCATACACCACAAACATCCAACCACATCCAAATAACCAAAGTTTATGGTTTTTTTATAACATCTTAAACAAACAAAACCTATTTTTACAAGTAAAACCAAAATACATATGAACCCCGGAGAACATCCCTCCTATCACAGTACAACCTTCATTTTCCATGTAGTTCTTAAGAGAAAAAATATATTTAATCAGTATTTGTTTGTACAAACTAATATCAGTATGTGTCTACATGACAGATAAAACAAACCTTACTAAGAAGAATAGTTTTCTGATAAGAGTCACCGAAGCTGGATGTATTTTATCATCATTGCATTATGTGTGCTGGTTTTGTAAGTTTTCAAACCATAAAAGCATCCGACAAAAACTGTTTTAAGTTCACAAAGATATGGATGACAAGAAAAATAAAACAAATTTATAGAGAGCTTTATGGTAGAACTTTATTCATATTTTTGATTGATTTAATTTCTAGATTCCTTTTTCTGAGAGATTTCTTCATTGTCTCTCTTCTTTTTCCTCCATCTGTGAAAATTTGCATTGGAAGTTTGCTTTAAAAATTTTCTTTTTGTTAGGATAAAACAAAGTGGAGAAAGATTCATCCTTTTATGTTCTGAAAATTTCTTCAACCACCCAGAAGATAATTATCTTCTCCTTGAATAACATAGTTATTTAGTTGACTACGTCCTTTGTTAATCTGAATATGACATATTGCAAAATATCTATTCTCCACTAACACTTCTACCAATGCTTTAGGACAATTAACATGGATCAATATGCCAAATGTTCTTGAAATTCAAAGTGCAGTACTGAACTTCTTGTTGTTTATGCATCAATTTGACAGAAGCGTGTGAAAAATAGTTTTGAAACTATGCTGATCACATTGTCCTAATATTCACATAATTGCTTATTGGGTAAATTTTTTACTAGAAATCAGAAGCACATGAAATGGTATAAGTAATTTTCTAAAAACATGAAAATTAAGTGTAATAAACATAGGAAATGAAAACTTGTTTATGAGACCTAACTTGAGAGCAAGCCTCCTGATACCTGTCACGCCCCAATTTCGACGAATCGTAGGGGCGTCCCCCGGCGTGACCGCCGTGCGGGCCTGGGGTTGCGCCCGCACAAGGCTAGAGTATTTTGCATAACGAGCACATATTCAGAGTACGCAGATAAATTGAAACACAGATTGAAGATGGAAAATTCTCTTTATTGATAATGAACATCTATTACAAACTCTTGAATGATTCAGCTAATTTACCGCACGGGCTTACAAAAGTGTTGACTCAAAATGAGATAGCAGTCCTGTACATTACATTCCTTTACTAAACTTCAAAATGATAAGGACCTCCGGGCTGGAGGACGCCTTTGCCACGGAGCTACATTGTGTATAAAGTTGCAAGCTCCTGCTTCAAAATGCTTCAAGGGTGGCATGATCTGAACACGCCAACAGCTGGACTAGATCGGGAAGACGACTTCGGCTCCTCGCTCGGTTCGCCTTAGTGCGGAGAACCTGTTTCAACGAGGGTCAGTATGTCGAAACATACTGGTGAAGGCGAGCTAACCGAACTATACCAATCAACACGTTGTTTATATGAAGCATGCATATTTGATGGTTTTCTATCTTGCCTTAGTTCATTTACAAGTAAGCAGCATATAGAATTTATTGAAATGAACTTGCCACCGTTCGGTGGCTTTTACCTGTCCGTCTGAACCACCTGTACAATACTTACCATGCCTTCCCTGCGACGAAGACACAAGTTAGTTTGCAACAGGTTTAAATATACAAGATGATCACTGGCTTGATTGCCATAATGGACACTAGTCTTAGACGAGAATGGTTTGCAGCGAAAGTACAGTGGGTGCTACAAGCCATCTCGTCCAGTACAGTAGACTATACAGTAGAGTTTCGTCCGGACCGGATCGGTGCCAGTGCCCCAGCAACCGTCCGCAGGAACCAATGACCTTGTGCACAAGTTGTCCGTGATCGAACGATTTGTTTACTAAGTTAACAGTTCATGCAGTTGAGGCAACACGAGTACATGACAAGCAGTATCACATGATTCATTGTGCATAGCCTCCCTGAACAATTATGCACATACAAGGTGTGTTCCATACTTAGCACAATTTATAGAACATTTGCAATTAACTAGCATATAATAAGATAACAGTTCACATGTTTGGTTGACAAGCAATATAATCCAAGTCTATTCCCTTTTTATCTTGACATCTTTTAGTTATTATTTGGTATCGTCTGATCGGGGCAAACAAGGATGCAAGATTTATTAGGTGTGAAGACTTGGAAGCAGGGCTAGCTAATCGGGATGGTAGCCACTCACTTAGATGGTTGGAAGGGAGAAGGAAATAGGCGCTTCAAGACTCTGCTCGTAAGCCGCCTACTGCTCGTTCACTTGCATCATGAACAGCTCGATCAATACCTCTTCCTCTCTTTCCATACTCGGAATTGAAATGCAGTGCAATGAACGAAAACAATGAAATCCATCGAAACCGTTCAAGGAAAACAAGCAAATCCGAAAACCAACTCAAAGCACAAAAGCAACAAGCGACATCAAAATCTGAGGCAACAAAGAATGCAGCGGAGAGGTCCCTCCTGACTCTGCCGCTAAGTCGATCCCGGGGGCATGGTCCACTGAATATGGGAATTGATTCCGAAGAAATAAATCCATAATGAGGAAGAGTTCTTGTTTCAATCTATCCCGATCGAACAATACCATCTTGTGTTTCTTAGCCGCTCTCCTCGAATAGGAGGAACGAGGCGCCACATCCTACCCAACTAATTAGAAGTTTCGTCCTCGAAACTAGGGATTATTTTGTTGCGGGCGATGATTATTGAGGCAGCTTAATGGGCAGTCACGAACTGTATGGTTTGATTCACCGCAAACTAAACATAACTCAAGCCTCAGGCGACACTTATCAATTGCGTGCCCCGACCGCCTGCAGAAGTGACATAGTCTATCTAACTTTTCTCCATACTTGCCACCGTTGTTCGGACGCTTTGCAGCATTGTTTTCTCTATCGTTGCTTTGGCGTTTGTGATTGTAGGTATGCACAGCGCCGGCAGGAACGTGAGGATACTGTGGTTCAAGAGATAGAGCGTGATTCATGACTCCACACATAGTCTCGTACTGATGAATGACAACGTGCGCATGGATGGCAGGACGTAGACCACCTTCAAACCTTCTGGCTCGACTCGCTACATCAGGTAAATAGGCGCTAGCGAATTTGGAGAGTCGGTTGAATTCGGCGAAATACTGTTTGACTGTCATGCTGCCTTGCCTCAGTTGCACGGACTCGTTCTTCATCTGACGACGTACTGGAGGGGGTATAAACTCCTCTTCAAACGTGGCACAAAAAGTCATCCACGAGATCGCCTCCTCTCCATGGTCAAATTGAAGAGATCATCGATGCACGTCCCATCAATCATGTGCGTTGAGGCGGAGCTGCACGTCCCATCATCGATACACACTCCATACGATGCGCTTCTCTTCGGGGACCTCTAGCAGAGCGAAGTGGTCTTCAAGTTAGGCCAACCAATCTAGAGCCACGATTGGGTCCTCAGTCCCGTTGAATGGAGTATTGCAGACTTTCTTGAAGTGGCCAAAGTCGAAGGCAGCCATTTCTCTCGTCCTTGGAATTTGCGGTGTCTCGACTTCAAGTATGGGCTGTTCCACCGGAGTCGTTGCTGTTGCCGCAGAATGGTTGGAAGCCAAAGTCTGAACGATCTGTTGCAGGGCATCTACCTGCTTCTGTTGGACTGAGAATCGAGCTTCTATATTGTCTTGAAACTTGAGCTGACTCTCCTCCGTCCGCTTCTCGGCCCGTTCGTAGTAAGCCTCATCCCTTTGTTGGTTTGCCTCCAACATTCGCATCAGTTGCTGGATGGGATCGATGCTTGGCATGGCTCGCTGGCTTCGCGAACTTCCCGAAGTACCTGAACTACTTTCTTGGCCTTGCGTTTCGTCCGGTGCTTGCGCTGAGGATTGCGGTAGTGTCATTCCTTCAAAAGAAGGTAAATTACATTAGGATCATAATGTATTATGGACTTATTGCATGAACGTATCTCATTTTGGCCTAGCGAGTTCAAGAGTTCGCACATGGATTGATCGTTAAAGGAACTTTTCCAATACGAGGGTCAGGAACTTGAATCTGTGCTCTGATACCACTATGTCATGCCCCGATTTCGACGAATCGTAGGGGGTCCCTCGGCGTGACCGCCGTGCGGGCCTGGGGTTGCGCCCACACAAGGCTAGAGTATTTTGCATAAAGAGCACATATTCAGAGTACGCAGATAAATTGAAACACAGATTGAAGATGGAAAAGTTCTCTTTATTGATAATGAACATCTATTACAAACTCTTGAACGAGTCAGCTAATTTGTCGCACGGGCTTACAAAAGTGTTGACTCAAAATAAGATAACAGTCCTGTATATTACATCCCTTTACTAAACTTCAAAATGATAAGGACCTTCGGGCTGGAGGACGACTTTGCCACGGAGCTGCATTGTGTATAAAGTTGCAAGCTCCTGCTTCAAAATGCTTCAAGGGTGGCATGATCTGAATACGCCAACAGCTGGACTGGATCGGGAAGACGACTTCGGCTCCTCGCTCGGTTCGCCTTAGTGCGGAGAACCTGTTTCAACGAGGGTCAGTATGTCGAAACATACTGGTGAAGACGAGCTAACCGAACTATACCAATCAACACATTATTTATATGAAGCATGCATATTTGATGGTTTTCTATCTTGCCTTAGTTCATTTACAAGTAAGCAGCATATAAAATTTACTGAAATGAACTTGCCACTGTTCGGTGGCTTTTACCTGTCCGTCTGAACCACCTGCACAATACTTACCATGCCTTCCCTGCTACGAAGACACAAGTTAGTTAGCAACAGGTTTAAATATACAAGATGATCACTGGCTTGATTGCCATAATGGACACTAGTCTTAGACGAGAATGGTTTGCAACGAAAGTACAGTGGACGCTACAAGCCATATCGTCCAGTACAGTAGACTATACAGTAGAGTTTAGTCCGGACCGGATCGGTGCCAGTGTCACGCCCCGGTCCCGCCCGGGCCGCCGCTCCGCCCTGCCCCGCCCCGTGCGGCCGGGAATTAACGAACCGGACACGTATCACCGTGCCTCGGCGCGCCGGACGCGAATCACCGCGCCCGTCCCGCGGGTACGAGGGAGGAAGGGAGCCAAGCGAATGGCCCGTTCGAGCTTTCGGGGGACGTGATGCCGCACGGGCCTGGGGTTGCGCCCGTGCAAGGCCAATCGTTTAAGTTGATAGTTGGCTATCATCGCATCAATCGAGTAAGCAGCGAAAAGGGACTTGTTGCAATACAAAGCATTAGCCAACTGAGTGTTCGGGACAATCGAGGCAACTTGGGTTTCCTTTAGCAAAGGCACACGTTCGTTCCATACATTATGCCCCCTTATACGATAGCATTCTCGGGGCAACAATCGAAACCAGGATTCCGGGTCTTCGGGACTGTGGCACGCCTATCGCTCCCTCGGACGATCCAGTACCTGCGAACAAGTAAACTGTTGGTGGGTCAGCACTTTATACAAGTACTGGTGAGATAAATCAACTGAACAGAAACAAGCATTCACTCAAACAGGCACTAAGTAATCATGTTATAAAACATTACATTACTAGTGATCTTTCTAGTTTTACCTAGGTTCGTTTCATGCAGTTCTAGCAGAGTCGATTTACTTGTTTAGAAATATGTTTGGAAACAGAGTTTCATATTGAATATGTAAGCAAGCAAACCGTTCATGTTTCAGGGTGTGCGCAGCGTGTCTCGTGCGACTCGAGGGTCTGATGCAAAGCTAGACACACAATGCACATTCTTAGGGGCAGTCACTATCCAAGCCAACACAATGACTTAGCTATATGCAGGGCGGTCCCCGAGTATCTCAGGATCGGCAGCTGGTGGAACAGCATACCAATGACTCTTTATCTGATGCTAGAGGCAGCTGTGACTCATGGTTGCTTTGCACTATCATGGTAGCAGCCGTGACATATGCAGTTCAGCTCTCCACCAATAGCCATTGTCCGACCGCGTGCGAATGCATGGAACACTATCAAATAAACTCTAGTATGCAGACGAGACGAACCATCAGAATACACTCATTGTTGCGGGGCAATCCGACTTATCACTTGAACACGTTCAGGCACAGTATGGTTCTCTCGAAGCATAGACAATAGTGAACATATTCATGCACTCTAAGCAGGCGATTTAGGATTCTCGTTAAGCAGGCATTGTTTCAAAGACAAGCTAGGTGAGTTCGTTCATTAACATGCAAGGCAGGTTCTATCATTCTCTTAAGAAAATATTGCAAGCAAAAACTCAGGTTATTATTAAGGCGTGCAAGAATCAGGGAACAAAGTTCTGCCCACTCACCTTGATACATAACGCCGGCGCGGAGCGGGGCGTTACATACTTACCAACCAACAAAAAGTTTCGTCCTCGAAACTTCAAGGATAAACTTCTCGATATCCCGAGTAGCGATAGTGCCGTCCCTCGCCGTACTCAATCGAAACAATCAAGCAATTCAAGTTCAGGAAATATTTTGCACTTTGAGAATATCTATGGACTTATTGTATGGAACACTCTTTGCAAACCATATCGATAATATCTCAGAGTCATAGCAACGGTTTGGGCCAGAGAATCGATTCCGCTCTGATACCATTCTGTCATGCCCTGGTCCCGCCCGGGCCGCCGCTCCGCCCTGCCCTGCCCCGTGCGGCCGGGAATTAACGAACCGGACACGTATCACCGTGCCTCGGTGCGCCGGACGCGAATCACCGCGCCCGTCCCGCGGGTGCGAGGAAGGAAGGGAGCCAAGCGAATGGCCCGTTCGAGCTTTCGGGGGACGTGATGCCGCACGGGCCTGGGGTTGCGCCCGTGCAAGGCCAATCGTTTAAGTTGATAGTTGGCTATCATCGCATCAATCGAGTAAGCAGCGGAAAGGGACTTGTTGCAATGCAATGCATTAGCCAACTGAGTGTTCGGGACAATCGAGGCAACTTGGGTTTCCTTTAGCAAAGGCACACGTTCGTTCCATACATTATGCCCCCTTATACGATAGCATTCTCGGGGCAACAATCGAAACCAGGATTCCGGGTCTTCGGGACTGTGGCACGCCTATCGCTCCCTCGGACGATCCAGTACCTGCGAACAAGTAAACTGTTGGTGGGTCAGCACTTTATACAAGTACTGGTGAGATAAATCAACTGAACAGAAACAAGCATTCACTCAAACAGGCACTAAGTAATCATGTTATAAAACATTACATTACTAGTGATCTTTCTAGTTTTACCTAGGTTCGTTTTATGCAGTTCTAGCAGAGTCGATTTACTTGTTTAGAAACATGTTTGGAAACAGAGTTTCATATTGAATATGCAAGCAAGCAAACCGTTTATGTTTCAGGGTGTGCGCAGCGTGTCTCGTGCGACTCGAGGGTCTGATGCAAAGCTAGACACATAATGCACATTCTTAGGGGCAGTCACTATCCAAGCCAACACAATGACTTAGCTATATGCAGGGCGGTCCCCGAGTATCTCAGGATCGACAGCTGGTGGAACAGCATACCAATGACTCTTTATCTGATGCTAGAGGCAACTGTGACTCATGGTTGCTTTGCACTATCATGGTAGCAGCCGTGACACATGCAGTTCAGCTCTCCACCAATAGCCATTGTCCGACCGCGTACGAATGCATGGAATACTATCAAATAAACTCTAGTATGCAGACGAGACGAACCATCAGAATACACTCATTATTGCGGGGCAATCCGACTTATCACTTGAACACGTTCAGGCACAGTATGGTTCTCTCGAAGCATAGACGATAGTGAACATATTCATGCACTCTAAGCAGGCGATTTAGGATTCTCGTTAAGCAGGCATTGTTTCAAAGACAAGCTAGGTGAGTTCGTTCATTAACATGCAAGGCAGGTTCTATCATTCTCTTAAGAAAACATTGCAAGCAAAAACTCAGGTTATTATTAAGGCGTGCAAGAATCAGAGAACGAAGTTCTGCCCACTCACCTTGATACATAACGCCGGTGTGGAGCGGGGCGTTACATACTTACCAACCAACAAAAAGTTTCGTCCTCGAAATTTCAAGGATAAATTTCTCGATATCCTGAGTAGCGATAGTGCCGTCCCTCGCCGTACTCAATCGAAACAATCAAGCAATTCAAGTTCAGGAAACATTTTGCACTTTGAGAATATCTATGGACTTATTGTATGGAACGCTCTTTGCAAACCATATCGATAATATCTCAGAGTCATAGCAACGGTTTGGGCCAGAGAATCGATTCCGCTCTGATACCATTCTGTCACGCCCCGGTCCCGCCCGGGCCGCCGCTCCGCCCTGCCCCGCCCCGTGCGACCGGGAATTAATGAACCGGACACGTATCACCGTGCCTCGGCGCGCCGGACGCGAATCACCGCGCCCGTCCCGCGGGTGCGAGGGAGGAAGGGAGCCAAGCGAATGGCCCGTTCGAGCTTTCGGGGGACGTGATGTCGCACGGGCCTGGGGTTGCGCCCGTGCAAGGCCAATCGTTTAAGTTGATAGTTGGCTATCATCGCATTAATCGAGTAAGCAGCGGAAAGGGACTTGTTGCAATACAATGCATTAGCCAACTGAGTGTTCGGGACAATCGAGGCAACTTGGGTTTCCTTTAGCAAAGGCACACGTTCGTTCCATACATTATACCCCCTTATACGATAGCATTCTCGGGGCAACAATCGAAACCAGGATTCCGGGTCTTCGGGACTGTGGCACGCCTATCGCTCCCTCGGACGATCCAGTACCTACGAACAAGTAAACTGTTGGTGGGTCAGCACTTTATACAAGTACTGGTGAGATAAATCAACTGAACAGAAATAAGCATTCACTCAAACAGGCACTAAGTAATCATGTTATAAAATATTACATTACTAGTGATCTTTCTAGTTTTACCTAGGTTCGTTTCATGCAGTTCTAGCAGAGTCGATTTACTTGTTTAGAAACATGTTTGGAAATAGAGTTTCATATTGAATATGCAAGCAAGCAAACCGTTCATGTTTCAGGGTGTGCGCAGCGTGTCTCGTGCGACTCGAGGGTCTGATGCAAAGCTAGACACACAATGCACATTCTTAGGGGCAGTCACTATCCAAGCCAACACAATGACTTAGCTATATGCAGGGCGGTCCCCGAGTATCTCAGGATCGACAGCTGGTGGAACAGCATACCAATGACTCTTTATCTGATGCTAGAGGCAGCTGTGACTCATGGTTGCTTTGCACTATCATGGTAGCAGCCGTGACACATGCAGTTCAGCTCTCCACCAATAGCCATTGTCCGACCGCGTGCGAATGCATGGAACACTATCAAATAAACTCTAGTATGCAGATGAGACGAACCATCAGAATACACTCATTGTTGCGGGGCAATCCGACTTATCACTTGAACACGTTCAGGCACAGTATGGTTCTCTCGAAGCATAGACGATAGTGAATATATTCATGCACTCTAAGCAGGCGATTTAGGATTCTCGTTAAGCAGGCATTGTTTCAAAGACAAGCTAGGTGAGTTCGTTCATTAACATGCAAGGCAGGTTCTATCATTCTCTTAAGAAAACATTGCAAGCAAAAACTCAGGTTATTATTAAGGCGTGCAAGAATCAGAGAACGAAGTTCTGCCCACTCACCTTGATACATAATGCCGGCGCGGAGCGGGGCGTTATAGCCAGTGCCCCAGCAACCGTCCGCAGGAACCAATGACCTTGTGCACAAGTTGTCCATGATCGAACGGTATGTTTACTAAGTTAACAGTTCATGCAGTTGAGGCAACATGAGTACAAGACAAGCAGTATCACATGATTTATTGTGCATAGCCTCCCTGAACAATTATGCACATACAAGGTGTGTTCCATACTTAGTACGATTTATAGAATATTGTGTTTGATAATAATCGAAAGAAATAAGAAACGACAGGTTTATGCGAAACCCGCTCTTTGGTTTACAAACAAGATTATACAATTAATCCTATATGAGGATGTCGAGTACAATTTTTTAATCTGTATAAATATTGCTATAGGAGTCTGATCTGCAGTCGATCACTTTGACCCTTGGACCACACGATGATGAAGAAGTGCCGTAGAAGACAGAAAGCAGCTTCGAAGGTTGCTAAAGAGAGTGGGCGCTCGATGCCAAAGTCGTCGATCACTACTCTTTGTCTGAGCTCTGGATTCTTCTCTCTCAAAGACTCTTTGACTCTCAGTTCCTTGGAATCTTTGACCTTGGTTCTGATCTTCAGTTTTTTGACCAATCTTCCACCTTTCGACCTTGGACCTCTGTCAATAGAGGTCTCTATTTATAGAGTTTTAGTGACAGTGACCACCCAGTCGGCGTAGAAACCGAGTAGTGGAAAGTACAACACCCTTTTACACGATGGTTACAATAACCGTTACCCATTTATAAATGATCTTTTGAATAAGCGTGTGACGCGTGTCCTATTAAGAGATAATGCGTATAACTGCTGCGAAGATCACGGCGTAAAAGCCACATAGATAGTTATCCCCCGCGTAGAAGAGGCTGGCGTAGAAGCCAATAACTGTCACCATGGCATAAAAGCCAATTAGGCATAGAAGCCAAGTGGGCGTAGAAGCCGAGTGGGCGTAGAAACCGGGTGGGCATAGAATCCGAGTAGGCGTAGAAGCCGAGTGGGCATAGACAGGTAGCTAGCATAGAAGATAGCTGATCTTCCTCCCCTGACTGAGGCCTTGAGCGAATTCTGGACCGAATAGCCTTAATACGCACCAATGCAAATATGGCCTGAGTTGGCGTATTCCAAGGAGATAGCGTACAACGTACTCCCATAGCTGAGAATAGCCCGATGGCGTAATGTGCCAAAGTGATGATGTGGACATTTTAGCCAAAATTATGACTTTTGGAGATATAATCAAATCTCTTGCATTAAATGCAGAGATCTGCCCCCATCTTGTGCATTAAATGCTGAGGCGTGCCTTGATAATCTGTCAGCCTTCCGCTCATAAAATGCAGAGACGTGCCTTGAGCCTTGTACGAAGAGCAGCTTTTGACGTGGCAGTCTGTTTGTCTTCTGCGGAGCGTAAGAAGCTCGCGTCTGCCTGTGTAAAACTAGGCAGCGTATTCCAGAGGCGTGTCTCGAAGATCTGCCATTATTCTGCGCATTAAATGCAGAGACGTATCTTCGAAGATTTGCCATCATTCTGTGCATTAAATGCAGAGACGTGCCTCGAGGAATTGCCATCACTCTGCACATTAAATGCAGAGACGTGTCTCGAGGAATTGCCATCACTCTGCGTATTAAATGCAGAGACGTGCCTCGAGCTCTGTATGAAGAGCAGCTTTTGATGTGGCAGTCTGTTTGTCTTCCACGGAGCGTAAGAAGCTCACGTCTGCCTGTGTAAAACTAGGCAGCGTATTCCCTTGTATGCGTAAAAGCAGTTTACGCCAAGGAAATGGCACTAAACGACAGCCTGGGTCGCTGTGCCGCGCTATCATTATAGCCATCGTCTGGGTGGTCGTGCAGTACTCTTTGTCAGAAGTCAGACGTCAGGTTCACTATACGATTTGTCAGGTTTATTTCGGGGAATACGAAGCGTCCCTCGTACACTTCAATGCTGCATTTAAATCGGATGAGTTTTACACCATAAAGGCGATATAGCACCCTTTTTACGATGAAGCAGCCTGGATATACTGCATTACGCGGATAGTCTTTGAGCTTTATATTTTACGCTGTGCTCAGCGGAAAAAGCTCTGTTGCACGTCGATGGCTCTTAAGTCATCTTTTTACGCTGCCCAGCATCAACATGCTGCGTATAGCTATCCAGCATATTTTTCATGCTTCTACAAGACCCCCTTCAAAGCTTTCAAATTCCTCATAATTTGAAATGCTTTGAATGAAGCATAAAATGGTCAAGTCTGACACGTTCTTTAAGACTGACTTTCTGGCAGATTTATTGAGGATTTGTGCGTTCTCTTTTGCCTATATAAAGGCTGAGGAGTTAACCCGTTCTTTCCATATTTCCTTCACCACACAGAGATGATCGTCGGAGTTCGTCGGGTCGATTTGAGGAAGGAGAAGACCATGTTCTTCCAGCATGTAAGGAGCCAAAAAAGAAGTCTTCGAGCAAATGTCCTCTGCAACGATGGATCATGGAAGGATATCATAGCCTCCTTTGCTCGGGATAATCAGCAACTTTGTATGGCAGTTCTTCAAGAGAGAGGAAGGGTCTCATTTAACCACACAGCTTGCAAGCTGTATTTTCTCCTGTCGTTCGTGGACGAGAGCAGACAAACTAGCTCTGTCCTCAAGTATTGAGTTGGGTAAAATACCTCAACTCAATCTGTCATGGCGTACCGAGCATGGGATTTGCATAATTTAGACAGGCCCAGTTTTATATCCTCCTATCATTTATCATTTTCTTGTTAATCGGTCGCGGAAACCAACTAACTGCTGGAGAAGATGGATGAAGATCTCCACTCATGCGAGAACCTGGCAGAACAGATTCTGGGAGCGATCTTCAGACGACGATGAGGAAATCCTTTGTAGACGGGATTTCCCTCATATGTAACCATGAAAAAGAAGAAAAACCCTTGTAGACTGGATTTCCCTCATATGTAATCATGTTTTAATAAAATCGTCTTCTTCTGTGCATATGATCATTTTGCCATATATTTTGCTGTAAAGTCTGAATATGTATAGCTTCGACACGTCTGATAACTTTACATCGACTCTGATAGAAAGAGTGCTAGGTCCCGTCCTATCTTTTACGCATAACTAAGGATGCGCAGAAAATCTGCTTTAGCATTTAAGTCGAATATTCGAACTGTCCTGCTGTTAGGAATGAGGAACCACGTAAAATTCTGAACTGTCACTTCTGATAAACAGAATTCTTGTTCAGACCATCATCTTCAAGAATGATTTCTCGAAAATCCCTTAGAACAGGGCGAGAAATTGGCTGCCAAAAAAAAAACTGAGTCGCCATCTTGAACTGTAGATGAAATATTCAGACTGGATTCTGGATGAACCTCCAATCGACCCAAGGAGAAGAGTTATTTTCAATGTTTAAACTCTGTATGCTTCCGGTACTTGGGATATATTGAGGTCAAGAAGGAGTATCTTCTGTGTGAACTCTTACAATTGACTGCCTTAAGAATTGTTCAGATATACGCGTACTCTGGCCTGCGTATTTTCAGATATGCGGAAAGTCATAGATCTGTAACTGTAGATGAGCATAAAATCATAAGTTCTTAGCCTCTCGAGCGTAAAAGCTGCTGAGCATGAGAGCATCCGGGCGTAGAACTGTTGATTTGTAGCCTCTGAAAAGAAAATCTTTCGAGCGTGAAGTTGTGGATCTGTTGCCTCTGAGCGTAAAAGCCCCCGAGCATAAAATAATAGATTTGTAGCTTCTGAGCGTAAAGTCGTAGGTTTGTAGCCTCTCAAGCGTAAAAGCTACCGAACATAAAAGCATCCGGACGTAAAACCATAGACTTGTAGCCTGTGAGCGTAAAACCGTAGATCTGTAGCTGTCGAGCGTAGAAAACTCCTTAGCGTAAAACCACGAATCTGCTTTGCACAAAAACTTTTCGAATTCGCTGACTGTCCGTCTTCTCTGAGTAATAGGCTGACGTAGTCCCCAATCATAACCGAATATTAAATGTGGGATTTGGTTAGGGATTCGAGGAGTCCATCCGAACTCTATATATACCCCACGGTTTTCAGAGAAAAACTTTTTATTTGTCTTTTGGAAAAAAAAGCCTTCGACTGTTCGAGTTCTCTCCTTTGTTTCCCTCTCCGAGTATTCAAAGTTTTCAGCAATGGCCCCGAAACCGATCTCCTCCTCCAAGGGAAAGAAGATCGACTCTTCTTCTCGCTCTTCTGCCCAAGCAAGAGCGACTTCCGTCGGGCAAGGCGAGCTTCATTCTGAGCGAAGTGTCCCACCGACGAACAGTGCACCCGGCCTTATAGGTAGAGCTTTTGGGACGAAAAAGAACAACTAAAATCCTTCGCACACGTTGTACGTGAACGCGCTAGGTCGTCTTCTGTGCTGATAGACTCTTCGAGGAAGATGATGCACAGAGATGTTTCATCTTTTATGCCCACATTTCTAATATGTCAGCGCAAAAACTCTATATTTTCGCAGTCTGGCGTAAAAGCACAGACTGTCAAAACTTGGCGTATACCATAAAATTTGAGTGTTACGCTTTTGGATAAAAATTCCTGCATAATAACTCAAATTTTGGCAGTCTGGCGTAAAACACAGACTGTCAAAACTTTGTGTATCCTGTCAGTCTTGAATTTTACGCCTTGGAATGGGATTCCAGCGTAAAAAATCAAGTTTTTACAGTCTTGGCGTAAAGCACAGACTGTTGATTTTTTGCATATGCTGCAAGATTGTCTAGTATAAAAAAACTGACGTGTCTTTCTTGCATTTTGCAGTTAACTTGCATGCATCTCCATTGGCTGAGGTGATGGGTTCTGCTGCCGGGATGCTGCACTCCAACTACCTGGAGGATTTGTCCCACTTGACATTTCCCATCTCTGGACCCCAATATCCTGAGGGAAGAGGAATCCTGATATCGGCTCAAGGAGAGCGGATGCTGTTGAGCATGATCAATGGAGAGCCCCTGACGTATATAGACGAGGACTAATATATAAAGCCGGTTTTTCTCTTCGGGGACATGATTGACAAGCAGTCCCAGACGAAGCCCAAGAAAGAACTTTGGGTTTTCCCTACCGGGAGCTTGGTTCTGTATCTGCCCAAGATGCTGAGAGACTATCCCATCTCGACATTCTTCTATGCTACACATCCCAGGAGGATGTCGTGGACGCTGACTCCCGATCTTCACGGCCGGCCGGGGAAGATATTTCATCAGAAAGGATCTGACCAGGGGTCCTTTGTCAGCAGCCCTTCCGGCTCTGTGATGCCGTTCAGGAGATTGTACCCGGGCAGTGTCCCGAGTGAAGACAGCTTACTGCTCCAGCCGGTCCAATTATCTACTTTCTGCAATGATTTTATGGGGCACGGGGGAGTATAACCTAAGGTGAACCCTCGGACAAGTGGGTGGATCACACCTACAAATCTTCGTTGGGCTCGCTTAGCTGAATGGGCCCTGAAGCATTTTCAGGCCGAGCTGGAGGGCATTGGTCTGTACGCAGCTGTGAGTGCCACCAGTGTTGGGTTACCTCTCAACCCTAGCCTGTTTCTGGCGCTGATGGAGCGATATATCTCGCTCACCGGGACTTTTGCCACTCTACTGGGGGAGTTAGGATTGGCCCTCCACGAGATGGCAGAGATCTCGAGACTGCCGATGGGGGATACTCCATATGAAGAGTATGTTCCCATAAACCGGGAGCTAGAGGATTCAGACCCTCGGGTAGTGGCAGTGTACCAGGAGCTGATGTGCCACTACCTTGCTTGCACCACTTTTTATGGTGAGCCCTCAGATTTGGCTTATATCAATAAATGGGCATCCTATCTCTTCTTTCACCGGGCTAGGGCTGCTAAGCCAGAGAAAGTCTTGGAAGGCAAGGATCAGCCTCTGAGCTTTTTGAGCGTTCTTAGTGCTCAGGTAGTCGACGATCTTATGGAAGACGCTGGGGCTCCGGACCAGATTCTCGATGAAGGGATAGAAAAATATCCTGCAGGCACTAAGTCCTACAGTTATTTGAGGCATTACCGCATGCCTCTGTCCAAGGAAGCTCAACTGGCGGGCTTTCTTTCTATATGGCTGCGCCGACTGGTGGTACCCGGGATTGCATCTGCGGACCGTATTTACCACAACACGCTATGGCCTGCAGTGATTCTGGTGTTCGGGCAAGACTGGGCTTGCTCCCTGCCATGGTGTGCCGCATACAAGCTGGCCTGAGGGCCCTTACTGATGGGCTGCTCGCCGATGAAACTCGGCGCGATAGCTTTCCCAGGGTAGAATTATCATACCTGTATTTGATGGGATGGTTAATTCTCCATAACCCCAGGGTGATGTCTCCTGGCCATGGCAGTAGTTCGGAGGGTAGTTTCTTGATGAATTACAAGAATTCCTCCTGGAACGTGACCACAGTTTTAGACTATCGGTGGGTGCTGAACTTCAGTCACAGCTGGAAGATTTTGGCACTGTCCCCTCTGTACATCTCAATCAACAGGGGATTAGACTTCAGGATATAGGCGACGGGAAGACCGTTCTTTCTCCTGAGGCTTTTAATTGGTTGGTCTGCATTAGACCTTCCCATCTACTGTACATAAATGAAGACCATTGCTTCTTTGAGCCCTACCTGCCTAGTCGGTTTGCCAGGCAATTCGGGTATGACCAGTTACACGTGGGCAATGCCGTCACCAGCTTCAGGTCTAGAGACGGACTCATTGATGGAGCGAGAGGATGGCGATACTTCAACATGGGTTGCACTGAAGCAATTTTTACCGTGCCCGTTATTTTACTCTCCACGGAGCTGCGCATCCTCCACTCGTATGTCCAATTCTATGTGGCAACCAACACCTTCCATCGCGATTTTGACATGCGTGGAAGTTTTAGGATGCCCTCTTCCAAGTCTGGGGGAAGAGTCGAAATACCCTCGGTCTCTTCTGACGAGGGTGAAGATTTCGTTAATCCAGATGAGCCTCTGTTGGCGGTACCGAGGGGTGAAATACCTCCGCCTGCAGGGCCTCTGGTAATCTCTGGGAAGCGAAGGGCTCCTGCTCCGAAGGAGACTTCCCCTCGCAAGAGGGAGAAGAAGACGGTTACTCGTCCTCTCTGGATTCTCGGCAATGTGGCTCCTAGAAGTGAGCCTGTATCTCCCCCTGTTGGGGATGATTCTTTGATTGGAGGTTCCTCACCTTTTAGAGAGGGAACCTCTACAGTTTCGGCTGGCAGTACCAGCGAATCTCTGCTTGAGGCTGCTGTCGCTGCTACTGCTTCAGGTAGTGGAACGAGGTCGCCTTCGGGGCCGAGCATAATAAGATTTCATATACCTTTATCCAGATCAGCATCGGGAGAGACCCCTGCCGTGTCTGTAAGAGCACCCAGCGAGATTCCAGCCGATGAACCTCGGTTGGAACTTGACGAGGACCTGGAAGAGTATTTGCCAGTGTCGGTTGACACACCACCTTCTCCAGGTATGACAGCTTGCTTAGCATCATTAAGAAATGATTTAGCTGTACTGGCTGCAGACGCGACATATATTCCGTCGGCCATGGGTAAATATCGTCTTTACGTCTCTTTTTTAGGAAAATTAACATCATGTTGATATTAACTTTCTTTTGTCTTCTTTTCAGGAGAAGACATCCACGGGGAGGGCAGTGTTGATGCGCCTTTTGGCTCTGTGTCAGGTCCTAGCGATGACATGGAGGTGCCTGACTTTGAAGAGGAGACACTTTCGGGTGCCGGCTCGCCCGCCGAAGATATTCTGATATCTCAAGAGGAGGACGAACCTGTCATTGCCTCCTTTGAGTACGTCGGTCATTTCGTCCGGTGTTGGCGCTTCTTCTTTTGTCGCACCACCTGTTGAGGCGACAACTGTGGCAACGTCGTCGGCAGTTATTCCTGGAGTGGGATTCTCTGATATTGCAGCCACCCCCAGCACCCACTTGAATCTCACCAAGTTGGTTGAGCAGTTTTCTACCATTTTCTATGCCACTTTGAAGACGCTAGTATCAATGGTACTGGAGAAGAATTTAGGCTTCGAGGCTATGAGGACGTCCTGCAACCTTACTATAGCGCAGATTAGACATTTCAGTGACACTGGAAGAGCTGATGCGCTAGAGTAGATAGTTAATGGTTTGGAATAACCCATTAACGAATATTTGCAGCTATCGCGAGGCAGCGTCGACGGTCTCGTTCAAGCTAGGTTCGACTCCTTGACTGCAGAGCTTGCTGGGCAAATGGAAGCTCTGGACAAATCCGTCTAGGAACAGCAGCAGGAGATGGATCATGATTGTGCCGAACTGGAGTATGTCATTCCTCAGCTGGCTCAGTGTGAAGTTGAATATGAGGAAGTGGCAGCAAGGGTCCGTAGATTGAGAGATGAACTCGCTCAAGCGGAGGAACTGGCTGTCTCTTTGTCGACAACTCGAGATATGCTGACGAATCGGAGGGAGACCGCTCAGCAGAATCTGACGCATATGGGTATTGTCCACGCGGGTTCCGTACATGCTCGGTCTGAGCTATCCACTTTGAACAATAATGCAGCAAGGTTGGAGCGGGCTCGCGCCGACGTCTTGAACTCCAGGGATGAGAGAATGGCTGCCCTGGCACGGCAGATTTACGATCTAACTACTCCTCCTAAATGATGTACTTTTTGCTTTTCAATGTACTTTTGCTCTTTTTGGGAATAATAAAGAGGCTTTCATCTGACTTTGTGGACCCATCATTTTGGAATATAAATGACAGGTTTGGGTGAAAGTGATATCAGAGGTAATATGGACGTGATATACTCCCGGTAAGTTTTAGCAGGACATATCTATTCAGAGGTTATATGGACATGATAGAATATGCTTCAGCTAAAATTTGTACACAAAACACTATCAGAGGTAATATGGACGTGATAGGTCTTGAAGTTCCAAATTAGTTAAACATATCTATTCAGAGGTTATATGAACATGATAGAATATGATCCAACTAGTTTCGTTTTGGAAGTAGTTTTGTCAGAATGAGATTTTTGCCATATTCCACTTTGAGCAAAGGAGGTTAAGCATAGTACCTCTTCAGGAATTTGCTATTGATATGAGCCATTAACAAGTCTCCGTTAGGCTTGGCTAACCTGTAAGCGCCGTTTGAGAAATTTGTCTCGATCACATAAGGGCCTTCCCATTTGGGCTGGAATTTACCCTTACTCCTGTGAGTAAGAATCATCGGCCTTATCACAGATAAAACTAGCTCGCCGACTTTGAACACTCTTTTCTGTACTTTTTGGTTAAAAGATCTGGAAATGCATGCCTGGTAGAACGCGATGCGTTGTTGAGCTTGGAGGCATTTCTTGTCTAATCCTTCTAACTCTTGAAGCCTTAACAGGTCATTCTTTTCTTGAGTCAGCTCATTAGCCACTGCTATCCTGAGTGACGAAATTTGGACTTCGATGGAGAGAACTGCTTCACTCCCGTAAACCAATGAGAATGGGGTACAACCTGTCGGTGCTCGTACCGTTGTGCGGTATGCCCAGAGACATTCTCCCAGCTTCTCATTCTAATCCCTCTTGTTCGAAGAGACAAACTTTTTCAAGAGTTTGATAATGGTTTTGTTGAAGGCTTCCGCCAAACCATTAGCAGCAGGATTATATGCCGTAGAGGCCACATTTTGTATCCGATTTTTATCGCAAAATCGATGAAACGCTTGGCTGATGAACTGAGGTCCATTGTCATGAATTATCCTTCGGGGTATCCCAAAGCGATAAATGACATGATGCTTGATGAAGCTGATCACATTAGATGCCTTCACCTCAGCAAGAGGGATCGCCTCTACCCATTTGGAGAAATAATCCGTGATGGCCAGTATGAACCGGTGACCTCTGGAAGAAGACGGGTGAATAGGACCAATGATATCCATACCCCATGCTTCGAAAGGTCAGGATGCAACCGTAGGATGTAGGTGTTCAGGAGGTTGATGTTGGTGCATCAACTCAAATACTGTCTTCAAGTCTTCGATGTGATTATCCTTGAGGCGGCTTTTGACAGCTACATCGTCCACGTAATATTCCACTGTCTTGCATAAATGCTCATGGAATATGTTACTCATAGCCCGTTGGTATGTAGCCCCGTCATTCTTCAATCCGAAGGGCATGACCGTATAACAATATACCCCCAATGGTGTCCGGAAGGCAGTATGCTTCTCGTCCTCAGGATGCATCTTGATTTGATTGTATCCCGAAAATCCGTCCATGAAAGACATACGTTCAAAACCGCATGTATTGTCAATCATGACGTCTGTGATGGGAAGAGAAAACTCATCTTTGGGGCAGGCTGCGTTCAGATCTCGGTAATCGATGCAGACACGTACTTTCCCATTTTTCTTCATGACCGGGACAACGTTGGTGACCCAGTCAGGATGTTGTTCTTCCTGGATGAAACTGCAGGCTATCAACTTCTTGATTTCAGCTTCAATGGCGTCCATCATATCCGGGCGAAACCGGCGTTGGTGCTGCTTCACAGGCTTCAAATCGGGCAATATATTGAGTTTATGAGTAGCCACCTTTGGATCAAGACCTGGCATATCCTCATAATTCTACGCAAAGACGTCGATATACTTTTTTATCAGCTGGATAATTTCTTCCCTTTCTTCTTCGGAAAGATTGTTACTGATAAATATCGGCTTTGGCGAAAGTTTATCCCCAACATCGATTCGAATAACTTCATCTTCAGTAGGAGGTTCTCTCTGCTCGAACCGGAACTCCCATTGTGTATCCATTTGTTGAGCCCAAGAGTCATTCTCGACTGGTTCGAATTCTTGTTCGTCTGCTTTGAAAGGATCTGTCACTAACGCATTTACTGAGAATGTTCGTTCGAGAGCATCAGATAAGTCAGAGGACGACAAGCCATTTTGAAAAGAGAAAAAGATATCCTCGTTTGACTCAAAAGTTGTAAGGGAGGTGGTATACCCTAACCCGAAATGAGTTCGTTGACAGTAGGGATCATCGTGCAGCGGTATTCGTCTGCCTTTCCCGTAGTTGAGACCTGGTTCCAGCTTCAAGTTATAACCCATACTTTGCATGATCTTCAAAGCTTGCGGGGTGTATCTGTGAACCTATATTTTATCAACATCGTCGTCGAAAGAATCTTCTTGTATAGTCGGTTCATTGTGCATGCGGCCGAAGACTATTGAATGTTGACTGCTGCAAGTAGGTGGGAAAATGAAGATAGAATCCTTATGTTGTCCATATATCATGGTGACATTGGATGATGACACTACTTCCCACATATACGGATGATATGAGTCTATAGCTTCCAAGAATTTTTGTGCTATAGGTTCTATATCGTCGTGGGGAGAGGATTCCTGATTTGGAATTTGAGCATCAATATACTGGAAAAGATGATCTTTATTATCATCCGAAATCGCGTTCCAGGTTGCGTTTACATTAATCGACTGCCTATTGCACCGAAGGTTGATAAGCAAGGGTGGAGGCTTCTGGTTTAAAGTGATCACTAGAGGATTACCTCCTTTTCCTGACCTAGTTTTGTTCAGGTGGATAGCCATAGGCTCCATGGCTTTTGGACGAGTAGTTCGCCCTTTCACCTTGATTGACAGAGGTTGCTTGGCAGAGGGTTCTTCTGGCTCCAGATGGGATTCCTTCTCTGCTTCGCCTGATACCTCATCCATATAGTCTTGAGAGTACAACACGACATCAGAGTAGTAGGATTCTACTCCTTTAAACGGGTTCAGGTCAGCAAACTCCGTTTGTACTGTTCCTTGGGCATCTACATATTTAAAGCATTGATGTAGAGTCGAAGGAACAATGTTGTGGTCGTGGATCCAAGGTCTACCCAGCAGAATATTGTAGGACACCTCTGAATCAATAACGTAATACATAGTCGCTGATCTGAGGTCGCCAATCTGGATCCTCAGGCAAATTTTCCCCAACGGCTTACTTTTTTGGCGTTGAAACCCACGATTGTAGTGGTGGTATAAGCCAATTCGCTGGTAGGAATCCTCAGCGGTCTGAGCAGACTATGAGGAATGATGCTGATTGATGATCCCGGATCTATGTGAATCCGGTTGTCCTCCATGGAATCGACGTACCCGGTATAATAGAGGGGTCTGTCATGCCTGTTATGCTTTTTTAACAGTATGCCATCTTGAGTGAAAGTGATATTCGGGACCACCTCTATCACACTGTGGCATTGAGGACATTCCACGGGTTCTTCGTCAGGGGACTTGAGCTGGGTCAAGTATGCATCCGTCTGCATTAATGCTTCACTCAGGGCTTGATGAGTGTCTTGAGAGAGCCTGAGTAGTTCGAAGATGGACAACCTGGCTGGTGTATTAGCCAATTGGGCCAGGATATCGAAGTTGTATGGCTTATTTAAACCTTTGTTTTGAATATTTTTCAAAGGTTTATCGAAACGCACTTCTTTTTGCTTCCCTTTGTCCGCCGAAATTGGTCTCGAAGGACCGGCCTCTGGTATGGCGGGCTCTGGTTCTGAAGGCTTGGTAGCTGAAGCGTCTGCCAGTGCATCTTCCTGACTTGCTCCATAGTCCTTGAGGTAAGATTTCACTGAACGGGTTCCAGTAGCCAAGATCTCGTCTTCTGATGTCGAGTGTATCGCAACCATGTGACATGGTTTATGCTTCGAGTTCTTTTTAGATTTAGCCTTAGCAGCTTGAGTCTCCTCCTCGATCTCTGGCACTAGATCTGGATGAACCCACATAATCTCGCCTCGCTGGGTAGTTAGAGGTACCAGGTCATAATTTTGACCTCTAGCTGGAGGGAGATTAACGATGTTCATCGTTGTCCGGGACATAGGTGTAACACCATCCGGGACTTCTTGGGGAGGCAGATCGCCAAATTGCAGAGAGATCATGTTGGCTGTGACCGTCTTCTCGCTGTTGCGCTGAGTGATGGCCTTAGCATCGATCAGCTCCTGGATCTTCCTCTTCAGTACATAACACGCCTTCGTAGGGTGGTGTATGTATCTATGGAAGATGCAGTACTTGGGGTTATTAGTACTGCCGACTTCGTTAGGCCGCTTCTCCTCAGAAAGGGTAATCTTGCCGCTTTTGACGAGACACTCGAATATGCTCGGAATATCGTCGTTGTCGAAAGAGTATACTTCAATGGGCCTGGAAGTCCCAAGTTTCATCTGTGTGGTTGCTGCAGTCTTTTGCCTGGACGTATTGATTGTCAGAGCTTCTTTCCCTTTGGAACCACGAGGATGGTCGCTGTTGGGGGATGACCTCTTGCCTCTATCGGAGGCAGAGATCATGATGCCATTATCACGCGCCTTCCGACTGTTGTCCTCGGCGGCTATCGCTGAGATGATGAACGAGGGCCAATCATGGAACTGATATGGTCCTGTGAACACCGAGATTACGGGAAGAAGGTTCTTCCTGCAAATGTCCACCAATGCCGAGTCTGGAACTCCGGAAGGCATTTGCAAAGTGGCTTGACGAAAACGTTCGATGAAGGTGCGAACGTCCTCTTTTTCCTTCTGCTTTACTTTGATAAGAGAGGACATAGACATGTCCATCCCTCCCTCGTAGAACCGTGCGAAGAATAAAGCCTTGAAGTCTTCGAAGGAAGTAATGTAGTTGTCTGCCAGGCTGCGGTACCACTGATAAGCCACTCCCTCAGAGACAGCCCTTGAACACCCGAGTGAGGAGGGCGTTATTCCCTTGCAATAATACCGTTATCATACTGAAGTAGTTCATGTACTGACTCGGTGATGTTTTTTCCTCGAACAAAGCCATAGTCTATGATTTGTATTTAGGAGGAAAAGGGGCCTCTTCCCAGATAGCCGGGTACGGCTGGTTGATTCCCAATTTCTTGAGCTGATCTTTGTGCTTCAAGGCATCAAATTGGGCTTTCAACTCCCGTACTGCCTGCATCGGATTTTCAGCCGGTACCGGGACCACGGAGTGGTGAAGAATCGGTTGCATTAATACATTCTCCAAGCGAGGAAGCGGAGGAACTGCTGACTCCTGATCTAGAGCAGGCTCTTGGATCGCGTTGGATGGTGGTAAGTCCACCCCCACACGTATCTGAGTTGGAGGGACCGATGCTTGAGCCATCACAGCTGTGTGTTGAGTCAGCATTATCTGGTGCATGTTCTCCATCATGGATTGCATTTTCTTCAGAGACGTCTCCAGTACAGTGATGCGTTGCTCAGCGCTCCCCGACGGGGAAGCTTCCTCGTGTTCATCTCCAATGGCATAAACTCCCATCTCCCTGGGTGTCATTGAAGGATGAGTATAGGTCTCTGTAGAAGTTGACTCTATACTTTCAGCATCTGATTCGGGAGACTGGCGACCCCCAGCATCAGAATCAGAAGAGTACGAAGCCGATTGTCACGACCTCAAATGGGTATTTTGGAACACCCTAGCTTTAGTGTTCCTAAGGAGCTTGTTGAATCTCCTTCGGCTCGAAGTTCTAGAGGGATGACATCTTGAGCTCGATCTTCCTCTAGGTATGTGTGAAGCTATGTTCACTGATGCATGAGTGGGCTCTTCTTCCTGGAAAGACGGAGAGTAGTTCAACTGGTCGAAAATTGACCGTTTTGTTTCTGAACAACAATAATTAACTACAATCCTATGGCTATTACAATAGTGCTCACTAGGAGGCGTAATAGACATGTTGGAAGATCCCCTCTCCTTGCATTTCTGGATCAGATACTCATGCAGGTCAGGAGGATTTACAGAAGAAGAAGATGGCTTGTTCCTTCTGTTCACATCAGTGGGCATGCGGATGTTGGAAACCATAGTTTTCCCTGTGCCACCCGTATACAACAGGTTGGCCATCTGAGTAGCGGATAATCCCCGAGGAGGGTGTCTTTCCGCGAATTGAGCCTGCTTTACGCTGAGGGGCCTCACCTGGTGTAAATTGGAGCTCTGCTCAGGTTGGCGTAAAGTCGAAGAGGTCCTTAGTCGGCCATCAGCTCCTCGCGTAATTCGGAGGGCTGGCAGATTTTTCCCTTGCTGGCATAAAGTCCGAGAAGTTGAGTATTCCGCCACTTGCTTTCCCTTGCGTAGATTGCAGGAATCATCTGCTTTTCCGCGGAGGGCAGATACATTTTTATGCGTGGAGCGTGTTTGGAACTTCTGATTTGGCGCTAAGGCATTGTCAGAAATTCTGCCTGCCACGTCATCGACGGGAGACTGGATTTTACGCGCAGAGTGCGGATTAGGCTTCTGGACTAGCGCTGAGACATTGTCCGAAGTTTTGTCAGCCACGTCAGAGACGGGAGACAGAGTTTTACGTGTAGAGCGCGATGTATACTTCTGGATTAGCACTGAGGCATTGCCAGAAGTTTTGTCTATTTCGTCAGTGACGGGAGACTAAATTTTACGTGCAAGGCGCGGAGGGAGCGATGCTACAACCTCGTTGGTCAGAGAGGTCGAAGAGTCGACAGGAATGGTAAGGGATGTCTTGGGCATCCAGAACTTACGCAGTTTCCTGTGGTCTTGAACAGAGAGAGAGTGAGAGCTACCCCCTACTCGAAGCATATCTTCGTAGGCAGACTAGTCGAACTGGACGACCAGTGTCTTCTTTACGGATCCCACGAATACCGCATCTTGTTGAGCAATTGCTTCCTCATCAGAAGAGAAAGAAGTCCCCAGCAGAGTCGCCATCTTGTGTTTGATAATAAACGAAAGAAATAAGAAATGACAGGTTTATGCAAAACCCGCTCTTTGGTTTACAAACAAGATTGTACAATTAATCCTATACGAGGATGTCGAGTACAATTTTTTAATCTGGGTAAATATTGCTATAGGAGTCTGATCTGCAGTCGATCACTTTGTCCCTTGGACCACACGATGATGAAGAAGTACCGTAGAAGACAGAAAGTAGCTTCGAAGGTTGCTAAAGAGAGTGGGCGCTCGATGCCAAAGTCGTCGATCACTACTCTTTGCCTGAGCTCTGGATTCTTCTCTCTCAAAGACTTTTTGACTCTCAGTTCCTTGGAATCTTTGACCTTGGTTCTGATCTTCAGTTTTTTGACCAATCTTCCACCTTTCGACCTTGGACCTCTGTCAATAGAGGTCTCTATTTATAGAGTTTTAGTGACAGTGACCACCCAGTCGACGTAGAAACCGAGTAGTAAAAAGTACAACACCCTTTTACACGATGGTTATAATAACATTTACCCATGTATAAATGATCTTTTGAATGAGCGTGTGACGCGTGTCCCATTAAGAGACAATGCGTATAACAGCTGCGAAGATCACGACATAAAAGCCACGTAGGTAGTTATCCCCCGCGTAGAAGAGGTTGGCGTAGAAGCCAATAACTGTCACCATGGAATAGAAGCCGAGTGGGCATAGAAGCCGAGTGGGCATAGAAGCCGAGTGGGCGTAGAAGCCGAGTGGTCATAGACAGGTAGCTAGCGTAGAAGATAGCTGATCCTCCTCCCCTGACTGAGGCCTTGAGCGAATTCTGGACCGAATAGCCTTAATATGCACCGATGCAAATGTGGCCTGAGTTGGCGTATTCCAAGGGGATAGTGTACAACGTGCTCCCATAGCTGAGAATAGCCCGATGGCGTAATGTGCCAAAGTAATGATGTGGACGTTTTAGCCAAAATTATGATTTTTGGAGATATAATCAAATCTCTTGCATTAAATGCGGAGATCTGCCCCCATCCTGCGCATTAAATGCTGAGGCGTGCCTTGACGACCTGTCAGCCTTCCGCGCATTAAATGCAGAGACGTGCCTCGAGCCCTGTACGAAGAGAAGCTTTTGACGTGGCAGTCTGTTTGTCTTCTGCGGAGCGTAAGAAGCTCGCGTCTGCCTGTGTAAAACTAGGCAGCGTATTCCAGAGGCGTGTCTCGAAGATCTGCCATTATTCTGCACATTAAATGCAGAGGCGTATCTTCGAAGATTTGCCATCATTCTGCGCATTAAATGTAGAGACGTGCCTCGAGGAATTGCCATCACTCTGCGCATTAAATGCAGAGATGTGCCTCGAGGAATTTCCATAACTCTGCGCATTAAATGCAGAGACGTGCCTCGAGGAATTGCCATCACTCTGCGCATTAAATGCAGAGACGTGCCTCGAGCTCTGTATAAAGAGCAGCTTTTGACGTGGCAGTCTGTTTGTCTTCTGCGGAGCGTAAGAAGCTCACGTCTGCCTGTGTAAAACTAGGCAGCGTATTCCCTTGTATGCGTAAAAGCAGTTTACGCCAAGAAAATGGTACTAAACGACAGCCTGGGTCGCTATGTCGCGCCATCATTATAGCCGTCGTCTGGGTGGTCGTACAATACTCTTTGTCAGAAGTCAGACGCCAGGTTCACTGCACGATTTGTCAGGTTTATTTCGGGGAATACGAAGCGTCCCTCGTACACTTCAATGCTGCATTTAAAGCGGATGCGTTTTACGCCATAAAGGCGATATAGCACCCTTTTTACGCTGAAGCAGCCTGGAGATACTACATTACGCGGATAGTCTTTGAGCTTTATATTTTACGCTGTGCTCAGCGAAAAAAGCTCTGTTGCACGTCGATGGCTCTGAAGTCATCTTTTTATGCTGCCAAGCATCAACATGCTGCGTATAGCTATCCAGCGTATTTTTCATGCTTCTATAACAATAAGATAACAGTTCACATGTTTAGTTGACAAGCAATATAATCCAAGTCTATTCCCTTTTTATCTTGACATCTTTTAGTTATTATTTGGTATCGTCTAATCGGGGCAAACAAGGATGCAAGATTTATTAGGTGTGAAGACTTGGAAGCAGGGCTAGCTAATCGGGATGGTAGCCACTCACTTAGATGGTTGGAAGGGAAAAGGAAAGAGGCGCTTCAAGACTCTGCTCGTAAGCCGCCTACTACTCGTTCACCTGCATCACGAACAACTCGATCAATACCTCTTCCTCTCTTTCCATACTCGGAATTGAAATGCAGTGCAATGAACGAAAACAATGAAATCCATCGAAATCGTTCAAGAAAAACAAGCAAATTCGAAAACCAACTCAAAGCACAAAAGCAACAAGCGACATTGAAATCTGAGGCAACAAAGAATGCAGCGGAGAGGTCCCTCCTAACTCTGCCGCTAAGTCGATCCCGGGGGCACGATCCACTGAATATGGGAATCGATTCCGAAGAAACAAATCCATAACGAGGATGAGTTCTTGTTTCAATCTATCCCGATCTAACGATACCATCTTGTGTTTCTTAGCCGCGCTCCTCGAATAGGAGGAACGGGGCGCCACAATACCTGCCAACCACACAAAGTAGATGAGTCGCAGAGAGTGACTTGTCAGTCCTCACCATATTGGCTGCAATGACCTAGATAAATAGTTTTGAAACTATGCTGATCACACTGTCCTAATATTCACATAATTGCTTATCGGGTAATTTTTTACTATAAATTAGAAACACATGAAATGGTATCAATAATTTTCTAAAATCATAAAAATTAAGTGTAATAAACATGTAAAATAAAAACTTGTTTATGAGACCTAACTTGAGAGCAATCCTCATGATACCTGCCAACCACACAAAATAGATGAGTCCCAAAGAGTGACTTGTCAGTCCTCACTATATTGGCTGCAACGACCTAGATAAATAAACTTCAACTCATAATATAAGACATCTAGACAGAATCAATTAATAAAATATCGGAAAGACAATACTTCTCATATTATATGAACTCCCCAAATTGTCAATATAATGGCACAAGGTAACATTTTCTTCACCTTAATAGCAAGTTCATGTAATGATCGTGACACAGCCGAGGAAAGTGCCACTGCACATAATGCATTTGGGTAAAAATGAGAGCCTTCTGGAGGGGTGGAGATAAGTAAAGACACTACAGCTTCTAAACCACCAATAGAGATGAGCCTGATACCATAGTCAAGCATAAAAGACCAAATGTTTAGGTAGTCAACCTGTGATGTCATAACCATTAAAAATGCACCATATTCTATTGGACTATTAATGCACGATGGTAACAACGTAAATTAAATAAAATCTCTCACAGGACTACAGGAATCTACATGCATTATTCTATATTTCTTTCATCCGAGCATATGGAAAACACATCCAAAGAGGTAGAATTTTCTTTCTTTATTAACCAATTGTTAGTCATTATGTTCGTGAAAATATCTTCCATTCCTCAATAAATAGTCAAGTCGCCACTTTTCTACTAAATTATTTTTGTAGGTCAAAGTTACACGACTTTCATGCCCTTGACACTCATTTAAGGTTGTAGAAATTCTCTAGAAGTTCCCTTTAGAACTTTCCATAAAACAAAATAACACAAAATTCAAAACTACAAAAGAAAAAATTGCGGTATCTTAGATAACGCATACTAAATCATAGTGAATCCTCTAGACGTTTCCATAAAAGAGAAAATAAACTAACACAATTTAGAAAATAAGTGAGTAACCATAAATATTCATGTGTTACTGAATATATTATTATGATCATGATTCTAACTCCTTATTTAACTCCTATTTCAATACTCATAAGCTACGTTGTCAACTCATAATACATATCGTGTATCGATTTGCTTATGTATTATATCGTGTATTGTGTATCATATGGTGTATCGTATGACAGACTAATTCTAAGAGTTGAGATTATACTTCTAAATTCATATAGGAACATGATTTAATATAATTTTCTCATAAATTTATATTTAAAGGGATTACCAAGATGGGAACTGAGTTGAGGTTAAGTTTAGTAGGTTGAGGGGTGTTGTGTTGATTGTGGTGAGAGTGTCTGCTGTGTGTGGGAAAAATCAGCAAGTGCAGTGAGTTTGAGCAATGTGAAGAATGGGTGTCAAGGGTGAGTTGATGAGGTATCAATAGGTGGAGGTGTGTGTTGGGAGCTTGAGGGATGAAGGAGTTGATGAGGTATCAGTAATATGATTTAATATAATTTTCTCATACTAACTGTAAGTTATAGCTTGTTTGATGTCAGATAAATAGTCAATAACTTTTTGTATGGGATATATAAAATATAACTTAAAACAAAAGGCACAAAGAAATTATTTGAGTTCATATAGATAAACAAGAACTTTTTGTATGGGATATCGCAATTGGTGGTGGAGTCCAATATCTTTTTGTACATACCTAAAGAATACAATTGAGAATGACTTAGTAATTAACTAGAGTATCTGGAAAAAATTAATTAATGACCAAAAAATACTAGGACCAAATCAAAATATCTACCTGTCTTTTATACCAAGACCTATGAAAAAATTATCATGTTTGATGTCCCTATGAGGAAAAGCTATTGAGTGCACATATTCTATCTTGTTCATCGGCACAACAGTAGCATAGGAAAATTGGTCCCGAGAAAACATGAGAAACTTTAAATTAGTGAACAAATTTCAAGTACTAATATTATACTTACAATACATATATGATTATGATAGTCAAACCAATTTCATATTTGCACACAACTTTAAAATGAATATGTTGTTTGTGGTGTATTGTGTTGGACTCCTGTTGTTCGTGTTGTCGTTTATGTGCCACGAGTAATCCTTGGGATATTGAAAGAGATGACATTACATACAAATAAAATATAAAAAGAATGAAAGAAAGCTTATTTTTAGTTCACAGTCATGGAGAGCACTCAGACATGCAATGTTCCTGCACCTCCTATACAAGAAAACTTCAATAAGTCAACTGTGAGGAACGCTGATGTTTGGATGGATTAAAGCTTGAATCCTATTCTTGATTGCAACCAATATTTCAAGTTGCACTCTATAAGCTTTGACATGGACCTTCTGTAAGTTGATGCCTGATAGTCGAGAGCATACATGACAAATGGTTTACATTTTGATGTTATTTACATCTACCAAGCCGTTGATGTTTCTACAATGACCTATTATTAAGCATGCCAACTTGTAAAATTATCGTAAATTTGAAGTCTCGTAATTATACTTCACAAATATATCACTGTAAGCAAATTATATAGCTTGTTGCTAAGTACAGAGGGGCAAGGTTGTAGATGTCAGATGCTGGGTTCATGTCGGATCAGGTTCTGAAATGTGGGATATCCAGTTTAGACTACTTATACACGTGGTTATACTGAACAACCTATAGATTTTATTGATTGGCAATCCAGTTTAGAGTAATATTTAATTATTAATTAATAAAATTTGCTAGGGAGGAGTTATGCTACTTAATACATGATTGAAGCACATTAAAGAAAACTCGATATCACTGGTTGGTGTACCACAGCTAAGAGAACTGTGATGGCATGTCAATACTTGATCAATAATTTCGATTAGAACTTAAAAATATTACTTTACTTCAGGCTTTAAATTAATCTTCGCATGAGAATTATCTCTTCCATTAAAGACTTTTGCTTTACTTTGGATATGACGATGTCTAAAAAAGTTCAGGTACTTGATATGTTAGGATTCACACAGATATGGAATTGCTTACTATAGGTTTGCTAGGTGAATGTGGTGTTCATCTTCAGGTCCTCTCTGTCACTGATACTATCAGTAGACAGGAAAAAGAATACAAAGTTTAAAAGATATCAATCGTATCAAGAAAAAACTATATAGTACAAAATAAACTGAAGGTCTGGCTTACTGAAATTGTAGAGGTTGGTTTTGAAAGGTATTATCATGTATATGGTTTCTCCATTTGATATTCCTCAGTAAACATATAATACACAGTTCTCAGAGAGAGATCTGAATAAAAAGAAAAGTTTTGACACTTAAGGCTGTTTTAATAAGTTTTTCTTTCTTTTTCTATATAAAACTCTTTATAATGAAATGCAGAGGGAGAGTTCTCATGCCGTTCTATCTCAAATGTAAGAAAAAGTATCTTTGGTGATTCCTGAACAGAGTATCAGATATCATCATTTTCTAGCCATAAGAAAAAGATTACTAGCTATATGTGTCTGAAAATATGGAATAAGTATCCAGTGTAATAACCATACTTGAGTGCACTTGACTAAGGTATCTTTCTCAAACTCCAAAAAGAAAATCTAAGCAAAAGGACCATATCTTAAAAATATCCAAGAGCTGGGCATAATATTCGAAGATTTGCTTTGCTAACCACAAGAACATGTATTAGATCACCATCTCATGAACTATAACCTCAGTCATTGGAACTTTACATCCTAAATTTTAGTCCTCTAAAGTTGACATACTCCAATACTGAACTAATGAAAGGTATGCTGCTAATTACCGTAACATGAACTAAAGTGTCAAGCAGGTGTAAACTTACAGTGCATAGCTTCTTGGTGCTTTTGATAACCATCTTGAGGTTCTCTAGGGTTTGTTAATGGTAGTCGATGTCTCCCCACAAGAAGTCAAATTATGCAACTGCAACCACCAGATATTATGAAACATTAACACAAGAGCCCCCACGTACCTAAACCCAGCATTACCAATTGATCCTCAAAAAATGTCATGTCAACTTTGAATCGGAAATAGGAACGCACCTGACATCCCGGTCTTGAGGTATAATGCCCCGCTCTGCGTCGGCATTATGTATCAAGGTGAGTGGACAGAACTTCGTTCTCTGATTCTTGCACACCTTAATAATAATCTGAGTTTTTGCTTGCATATTTTCATAAGAGAATTATAGAACCTACCTTGCATGTTAAGAAACGAACTCACCTAGCTTGTCTTTGAAACGAACAAGTCCGCTTAACGAAGAATCCTGAAACGCCTGTCTAAGACTAAGTGTTTGCATGAACATGTTCACTATCGCCTATGCTCTGAGAGAACCATATCGTGTGCCTGAATGTGTTCAAAGATAAGGCGGCTTGGCCCGCAACAATGATATATGTCCTGATGGTTCGTCTCGTCTACATACTAGAGTTTATTTGATAGTGTTCCATGCATTCGCATAGGTCGGACAATGGCTATTGGTGGAGAGTTGAACTGCATGTGTCACGGCTACTACAGAGATAGTGGAAAGCAACCATGAGTCACAGCTGCCATTAGCATCAGATAAATGAGTCATTGGTATGCTGGACCAACAGTTGACGATCCTGAGATACTCGGGGACCGTGCTGCATATAAGATAGTTTATTATGTTGGCTTGGATAGATGGACTGCCCCTAAGATGTGCATGTGTGTCTAGCTATGCATTTGTCCCTAGAGTCTCACGAGACACGCTGCGCATACCCTGAAACAGAACGAACGGCTTGTCTTGCTTGCTTATTCAATATGAAACTCTATTTTCTAAAGATGTTTCTAAAATAATGTAATATGACTCTATTCTATGCTGCATGTAACGAACCTAGGTAAAACTAGAAAGATCACTAGTAATGTAATATTTTACAACATAATTACTTAGTGTTGGTTTTAGTGAATGCTTACTTCGTTTCAGTTGTTTTATCTCACCAGTACTTATAAAAGTGCTGATCCACCAACAGCTTACTTGCTTGAAGGTACTGGATCGTCCGAAGGAGCGATAGGCGTGCCTCAGTCCCCAAGACCCGGAATCCTGGTTTCGATTGTGCCTCGAGCATGCTATCGTATAAAGGGGCATAATGTATGGAACGATGCCTTTGCTAAAGAGAACCCAGTCCCTCGATTTGCCCCGAATACTCAGTTGGCTAAATGCATTGCATTACAACAATTTTGCTCCGTTGCTTACTCGATTGATGCGATGATAGCCAAACAAACTCAAACGATATGGCCTTGTGCGGGCGCAACCCCAGGCTCGTACGGCATCACGTCTCGGTATCAAATGGGCCATATTCCTTGTCCCGTTGGAAAAGTGCCGAGGTGCGGTGATTCGGGGCATGACATTGAGTATACCTCATGAGACACGCTGTGCATACCCTGATAGTAGAATAATCGGTTTATCTTGTGTGCTTGAATGCAATCGAACATGAACTCTGATTTTAAAGATGTTTCTAAAAGAAGTAATATGACTCTGCTCCTGTACTGTATGTAACGAACCTAGGTAAAACTAGAAAGATTACTAGTAATATAATATTTTATAACATAATTAGTGTTGGTTTTTGTGAATGTTGCTTCTGTTCATTGATTTTATACTCACCGGTAGTTTCTCCAAAGTATTAACCCACCAAAAGTTTTCTTGTTCGCAGGTGCTGGATCATTCGAGAAAGAGATAGCCGTGCTTCATCCCCAGGACCCAAAAATCTGGTGTCGATGCCTTGAGCCATATCGATATTTTGTGCTACTTTTGTATAGAGGGATATAATTTATGGAACGATGCCATTGTATTCAGAGAACCTCGTGCCTTGACCTTTGCCCTGTATACTCAGATGGATTATTATTTATGAGACTGTCCCTCCGTTGCTTACTCGATCGGTTCGATGATAGCCAAAACTTTAACAATTTTGCCTTGTGCGAGCACCACCCCAAGATCGTACGATATCACACCTCGATGGCAAATGATATACGTCCCACGGGAGCGCCAGTGCACGGTGATTTGCACTCGGTGGGGGCATTGTCGGGACCTTCGGGATTGGGGCATGACACGTGATGTCAAACAACTGGTTGTCTGCTGCCTCTATCTGCAAACTCTCTAGAATATGGGCTAACCGCAATATCCTCTAAAAATCCTCAATCCAATCATCCACATATAGTATCCCCTCTATACCTTTGGACTCCCAAGAAAACATTCTCTTGAAGTCCAATATGGTACCCGGCCTCGGCAGCTGTGGAGCGGGTGGATGCGGAGCAACCTATGGCTGGACAAGCGCTACTCTCTCAAGTACTGCCATGGCGACCTGATGGGCATTTTTAATGCACTATCGTATTACATCTCATTGTCTGTGCTGGACCTTGTCCTGGGCCCTCTGTGCCTCCATCATCTCACTGAAGAGCGCATACATCTACGCGACGTCCACTAGCGCTGGAGGTGGTGGAGGAAGTCCTCCCGAAGTAGCCGAAACCGTCCTATGAATAGGCGAAGGAGGAGGACCCCCTGAAAGTAACTGAGGCTCCTACTTAAACTGGTGAGGCAACCCTCTGAGCACGTAGATGTGGGACAGTATCAGCTGCTACTCAAATATGGGGTGGAAAAGTCATCGACTTCTCTGAAACTGCTTTAGAATGCTGCGACCTAGTCTTTGACGGCATCCTGGGGACATATCAAAATAAAATAAATAAATACGACACAAGATATGATATTATCAAAGAATGACACACTACAAGAAAAACTTCCTTTCTTGACGGTCGATTTCTTGACGTATGGCTAAACCCGTCAAGGAAAGCCATTATCTTGACGATTTTAGACATACGTCAAGAATACACCCCTTCTATGTTATTTTAGAAAATTCGATCATAATATTTAATGCTTTTATAGGAACCATCAAGAAAATCTATTGTATTTGTTGACATTTTGTTGATAACCGTCAAGGAATGTATGTGCGGGAAGATTACTGTGATTATTTTAACTGCCATTTTAGTAATTTTTTTGAAACTTTTTTTTACTGTAGATTCTATGTTGACGGTTCCATGATTAATTTGATCGTTGTTTCTATTCATTTTTTTCTTTCTCTCCGAGCTCTTCTATCTCCATCCTCCCCAAACTCTCCACGGGCTCGAGATATGCTCTCCTCTGTCACCTCCTCTCCTTCCTCCCAAACTCTCCACTGAAATCCTAGCCTCCATCATCCTCCTTTTCGTCCAATGTTGCCTCCTCTCCTTTCCCTCCAAACCCTAGACATCTGCCTCTTCTCCTGCTTCCCCTACTGCTTTAGTTCGTGTAGGGTTCCGGTGAGTTCTCTCGGAAGCCCAATTGGAACCATATAGGCAAGAAGTTTGAGCTCGCCTAGGGTTCCGGCGTTGGGGAAGGCAGCACTCGTGGCAAGGTCGGCTAGCTATGGTCCCCTTATGAGGTAGTCATACAGCTTCTCTTTTTGCGGTTGGTTGAGATTTCTTCATATCCAGGGCTTGGATCTGGGGAGCACGACGTGGCAGAGTGCGCAGAGTGGTGGCTTCGAGCTCCGTCGACGAGCACAAGTAAGACTTTCGCTAGTGGTCAGCACGGGCGCGGGGATCTGGGGCTTGGACAGAGGTGCGAAGGCAAGCTAAATTTTGGTGTCTCTGGTCGAGGCAAAGGCCGTTTGACGAGTGGTCGGTTCCAGCCGACGTTTGTGGATCGGGTCCGCGTACGATTACTCTGCCCTGTCGACACCAAAATCCTATCACGATGGCCATTAAGATGGCCTCCATCCTCGAGCCATCCAAATCCATAAGTATTCTCCTTCAACCACCTCTAGATCTACTATTTTTTTTCCTTTCATTTTTAATCAATTAATCATTTTCTATGAATTATTTGATAGGTTTTGTGACTATCTTCGTATATTAATTATTTGATGGGTAGATCGAGTGCAAATAATTTTTTTTGATGCAATTTGATGTATATGCAGAGCTTCTTCCCTGCAATGACCAAGATTATGGGGACGCTTGGACCCAAGTCTCGATCTGTCGAAGTAATCTCTTCCTACCTCATGTAACACCCCATTTCGCTCAAGCGGACTGCCGATTCAAACGGTAAAGTGCAATATCCCGACCCGCTTTCCTCTGGCGAGAATACTCGTTTGAGGCAAAGGATATCCAGACTTGTCCCTATAAGAGTTCGGCGTAGGCTTTCAGAGGCTCGCTCGATGTATCGCTCAACCGCGGCGAATCATCGCTAAGGTGGGTGGCTACGGTGAACTTGTCTTTGCTTAGCCAGCACACTTAAAATAAGGATCGATACATGCTAGTCGCTAGGTGAATCATCCCCTGCATGCTAATAAGAATACAATGCACCTAGCTAAGGGAATAATCCTAACTTGTATTGCTTGTGTTAGAACATGGAATTGAAATATTGCTTATATTCAGACCCTCGCATGCTACCCTAGATCATGTCGCTCGGTAAGTCCCTTTACGGTATCACTCCTCGGCTTACCTTCAGGCCTGAGTTAATGTGAATGATTATGTTTATACAAATGCATGCTTGCCTGCTTGTATATTGCCTCGTTCGATGCTTGTCGCATAAACTATGCCTCAATTGTGTAACACTGTGCATGTCATGCATTCATCTAGTTCTCCTCGGAAGACTATCTAATAGTCGTTTCGTGCAAGAATGAACCTGTAAGTATCCGGGATCGTTAGGTCACCAAGGCAATCCCCGAACCAGGGGAATGCATCAAGGCAAGTTGTTCAAGAATTAAGAATCCTGTCAAGTTACAACTGAATGATAATCACATCAAGTTTATCTCTGAATGAGAAACATGTCAATGAATCCAAGAATCCCAGCTCGTGGAACAAATGCTCGGTTCAGAACAAGAATTATGGATTATCATGTCAAGTTATGGATTTGGAAAGACCCTTGAGACTTGCATGTCGCGGACAACTTGGAAACAAGGTCATTAGGTTCCACGGACGATTTTTAGGGCACCGAGGCCGAGCTAATCCGGATGGAACTTCACGATAGTCTCACGCATCTGGACATGATGGTCTGCATCCACCAATGAATCTTTGTTGCTTTTCATCCTCGTTCAAGCCTATAACACGTCCTTTATGTCTATGCCAGCGACACATGTTATATAGATAAGTCATCCTCGTTTAGCGACTATCCGTGTGCGAGTCATTGCATCACATCAAAAGAAAAACTGAACACCTGAACGATCATACTATAACAACATATTATTTGCATATGCTATTGCCCTGAATGTTATATATGCTCGTGCTTATATTAACCTGGGTTGCCTTGGACAGGGAAGGACAAAGGGTAAGTTGGTAAGTCTCGCCGTGTTTCCTCTTATGTCGCACGGTGCATTACCACACGAATTAGGCTATTCAATCTTTGCCATAAAACTGATCCTAAGGCAACTAGAAAGACAACATAATAGTTGGTGCACGGAATCTATATTACGTGTTTGGATTTGTCGAGCGGGCGAGTAGCCTCCCCACCAGTGCATTCGTGTACTGATAATCCACCAGGTTGTTTGTAGGGTACGGGAGAACCTCGTTCGGTGCAGATGCCTCCTTTGTGCGTGTTAAAGCATGGAGTTCACTCTGGTTCCTTGGAGCGTTGCATCCAGAACTGAAGCACATATACAAGACATAATATTGAAACATCGCCTGAACATCGCCTGTACATCTTTCCACAAATGTAGCCACTTGGCACGCTTTTACTATTTCAGAGAGAGAGGCTTGAACGACTTCTAATCTCGGCTACGTGCCGCCTGTAACACTTGTCTATATCAATAAAGAGTTTGTTTTACTTCAACTTGTGATACTGAATGCTTCCACTATTGTCGACTTTGTGAACTTGTTACCAAATTGCCTATACGTTTATAATTCTGCTGCACTCGGACAATCTGTGCGACTCTGTGGCTTAGACTTCTTACCGCCTGCCAATGAACCACGGACTTGCACGGGCATGGCTCACGCTTGTGCGGCATCACGCCTAGGTGGGTCAAAGCGATCATCCCGCGGGAGCACTGGCGCGGTAATTCTCACCTAGCGGGGATGGCCGATTTAGCTTGTGGAAGATCGGGGCGTGACAGGTTGGTATCAGAGCCTGGCTATACGTCTTTGGACTTCGTTTCAATTTTTACAGTTTCGAAAGCTCGTTCATGGGTTATGTGCATACTCTCTCTCAATGTCCCAAACGGAATATTTCAACAATAAGTCTAAATACTTTCAAAAAGTGTATTAGAATGATGTGATTGCTTGTATGAAACCGTGACGCTAAGGCCTTTGTGCCGACCTGTGCAAACCCTTAAGATTTTCGCAAGTAGCTTGTCCGATTTTACTATCTCTAAGTTTGGTTGAATGCATATGTTTGAGGGATGCCTTGAACGTGTGCACGATCCAAGACTCAAGAAAATGTGAAACTCGAGTGCTAAGACATCGCTATCGCCGAGTTGGTTGGCGTGCTCATGCTAGAAGTGCACTTCGAATATGTGCACGATCCAGACTCGCGATATGCTGATCTCAATGCTAGTGCAAGTGAATATCCAAATGAACAAGCATAATGACTTGTATAGGTTTGCCTCAGCCTTAGATCGTTAATCAAGATCAATTGAAGCATACTCCGCGTTAAGCAATATGTCCCGCGCTAAGGCGCAAATGAGACCGACTCAACAAACTCGTAACACGATAAAAGAACCGAGTAGGAGATTATGTCCAATTGGATTTAATAGTACCAATTGCTACGCTTGGGATAGATTCCATAATGCGTTAGTACTGCCTGCCCTCAGGAAGTCTCGAGGACGAGAATTTTTCTGAGTGATGGATGATGTAACACCCCATTCTGCTCAAGCGGACTGCCGATTCAAATGACAAAGTGCAATGTCCCGACCCGCTTTGCTCAGGCGAGAATACTCGTTTGAGGCAAAGGATATCCAAACTTGTCCCTACAGGAGTTCAGCTTAGGGTTTCAGAGGCTTGTTCGACGTATCGCTCAACCGCGATGAGTCATCGCTAAGGTGGGTGGCTACGATGAACTTGTCTTTGCTTAGCCAGCACACTTAAAATATGGAACGATATATGCTAGTCGCTAGGTGAATCACCCCCTGCATGCTAATAAGAATACAACGCACCTAGCTAAGGGAATAATCCCAACTTGTATTGCTTGTGTTAGAACATGGAATTGAAATATTGCTTATATTCAGACCCTCACATGTTACCTTAGATCATGTCGCTCGGTAAGTCCCTTTACGGTATGACTCCTCGGCTTACCTTCGGGCCCGAGCTAATATGAATGATTATGTTTATACAAATGCATGCTTGCCTACTTGTATATTGCCTCGTTCGATGCTTGTCGCATAAACTATGCCTCAATTGTGTAATACTCTGCATGTCATGCATTCATCTAGTTCTCCTCGTAAGACTATCTAATAGTCGTTCCGTGCAAGAATTAACCTGTAAGTATCCGGGAACGTTAGGTCACCAAGGCAATCCCCGAACCAGGGGAATGTATTAAGGCAAGTTGTTCAAGAATCAAGAATCCTGTCAAGTTACAACTGAATGAAAATCACATCAAGTTTACCTCCGAACGAGAAACTACCTCCGAACGAGAAACATGTCAATGAATCCAAGAATCCCAGCTCGTGGAGCAAATGCTCGGTTCAGAACAAGAATTATGGATTATCATGTCAAGTTATGGATTTGGAAAGACCCTTGAGACTTGTATGTCGCGGGCAACTTGGAAACAAGGTCATTAGGTTCCACGGACGATTTTTAGGGCACCGGGGCCGAGCCAATCCGGAAGGAACTTCACGATAGTCTCACGCATCTGGACATGATGGTCTGCAGCCACCAACGAATCTTTGTTGCTTTTCATCCTCGTTCAAGCCTATAACACGACCTTTATGTCTATGCCAGCGACACATGTTATATAGATAAGTCATCCTCGTTTAGCGACTATCCGTGTGCGAGTCATTGCATCACATCAAAAGAAAAACTGAACACCTGAACGATCATATTATAACAACATATTATTTGCATATGCTATTGCCCTGAATGTTATATATGCTCGTGCTTATATTAACTTGGGTTGCCTTGGACAGGGAAGGACAAAGGGTAAGTTGGTAAGTCTCGCCGTGTTTCCTCTTATGTCGCACGGTGCATTACCACACGAATTAGGCTATTCAATCTTTGCCATAAAACTGATCCTAAGGCAACTAGAAAGACAACATAATAGTTGGTGCATGGAATCTATATTACGTGTTTGGATTTGTCGAGCGGGCGAGTAGCCTCCCCACCAGTGCATTCGTGTACTGATAATCCACCAGGTTGTTTGTAGGGTACGGGAGAACCTCGTTCGGTGCAGATGCCTCCTTTGTGCGTGTTAAAGCATGGAGTTCACTCTGGTTCCTTGGAGCGTTGCATCCAGAACTGAAGCACATATACAAGACATAATATTGGAACATCGCCTGAACATCGCCTGTACATCTTTCCACAAATGTAGCCACTTGGCACGCTTTTACTATTTCAGAGAGAGAGGCTTGAACGACTTCTAATCTCGGCTACGTGCCGCCTGTAACACTTGTCTATATCAATAAAGAGTTTGTTTTACTTCAACTTGTGATACTGAATGCTTCCACTATTGTCGACTTTGTGAACTTGTTACCAAATTGCCTATACGTTTATAATTCTGCTGCACTCGGACAATCTGTGCGACTTTGTGGCTTAGACTTCTTACCGCCTGCCAATGAACTACGGCCTTGCACGGGCATGGCTCACGCTTGTGCGACATCACGCCTAGGTGGGTCAAAGCGATCATCCCGCGGGAGCGCTGGCGCGGTAATTCTCACCTAGCGGGGATGGCCGATTTAGCCTGTGGAAGATCGGGGCATGACAGGTTGGTATCAGAGCCTGGCTATACGTCTTTGGACTTCGTTTCAATTTTTACAGTTTCGAAAGCTCGTTCATGGGTTATGTGCATACTCTCTCTCAATGTCCCAAACGGAATATTTCAACAATAAGTCTAAATACTTTTAAAAAGTGCATTAGAATGATGTGATTGCTTGTATGAAACCGTGACGCTAAGGCCTTTGTGCCGACCTGTGCAAACCCTTAAGATTTTCGCAAGTAGCTTGTCCGATTTTACTATCTCTAAGTTTGGTTGAATGCATATGTTTGAGGGATGCCTTGAATGTGTGCACGATCCAAGACTCAAGAAAATGTGAAACTCGAGTGCTAAGACATCGCTATCGCCGAGTTGGTTGGCGTGCTCATGCTAGAAGTGCACTTCGAATATGTGCACGATCCAGACTCGCGATATGCTGATCTCAATGCTAGTGCAAGTGAATATCCAAATGAACAAGCATAATGACTTGTATAGGTTTGCCTCAGCCTTAGATCGTTAATCAAGATCAATTGAAGCATACTCCGCGTTAAGCAATATGTCCCGCGCTAAGGCGCAAATGAGACCGACTCAACAAACTCGTAACACGATGAAAGAACCGAGTAGGAGATTATGTCCAATTGGATTTAATAGTACCAATTGCTACGCTTGGGATAGATTCCATAATGCGTTAGTACTGCCTGCCCTCAGGAAGTCTCGAGGACGAGAATTTTTCTGAGTGATGGATGATGTAACACCCCATTCTGCTCAAGCGGACTGCCGATTCAAATGACAAAGTGCAATGTCCCGACCCGCTTTGCTCAGGCGAGAATACTCGTTTGAGGCAAAAGATATCCAAACTTGTCCCTACAGGAGTTCAGCTTAGGGTTTCAGAGGCTTGTTCGACGTATCGCTCAACCGCGATGAGTCATCGCTAAGGTGGGTGGCTACGATGAACTTGTCTTTGCTTAGCCAACACACTTAAAATATGGAACGATATATGCTAGTCGCTAGGTGAATCACCCCCTGCATGCTAATAAGAATACAACGCACCTAGCTAAGGGAATAATCCCAACTTGTATTGCTTGTGTTAGAACATGGAATTGAAATATTGCTTATATTCAGACCCTCACATGTTACCTTAGATCATGTCGCTCGGTAAGTCCCTTTACGGTATGACTCCTCGGCTTACCTTCGGGCCCGAGCTAATATGAATGATTATGTTTATACAAATGCATGCTTGCCTACTTGTATATTGCCTCGTTCGATGCTTGTCGCATAAACTATGCCTCAATTGTGTAATACTCTGCATGTCATGCATTCATCTAGTTCTCCTCGTAAGACTATCTAATAGTCGTTCCGTGCAAGAATTAACCTGTAAGTATCCGGGAACGTTAGGTCACCAAGGCAATCCCCGAACCAGGGGAATGTATTAAGGCAAGTTGTTCAAGAATCAAGAATCCTGTCAAGTTACAACTGAATAAAAATCACATCAAGTTTACCTCCGAACGAGAAACTACCTCCGAACGAGAAACATGTCAATGAATCCAAGAATCCCAGCTCGTGGAGCAAATGCTCGGTTCAGAACAAGAATTATGGATTATCATGTCAAGTTATGGATTTGGAAAGACCCTTGAGACTTGCATGTCGCGGGCAACTTGGAAACAAGGTCATTAGGTTCCACGGACGATTTTTAGGGCACCGGGGCCGAGCCAATCCGGAAGGAACTTCACGATAGTCTCACGCATCTGGACATGATGGTCTGCAGCCACCAACGAATCTTTGTTGCTTTTCATCCTCGTTCAAGACTATAATACGTCCTTTATGTCTATGCCAGCGACACATGTCATATAGATAAGTCATCCTTGCTTATCGGCTATCCGTGTGCGAGTCATTGCATCGCATCAAAAGAATAACTGAACACCTGAACGATCATAATATAATAACACAGTGTTTGCATATGCTATTGCCCTGAATGTTATATATGCTCGTGCTTAAATTAACTTGGTTTGACTTGGACAAGGAAGGACAAAGGGTAAGTTGGTAAGTCTCGCCGTATTTTCTCTTATGTCACACGGCGCACTGCCACATGAATCAGGCTATTCAATCTTTGCCATGAAACTGATCCTAAGAAAACTAGAAAGACAATATAATAGTTGGTGCACGGAATCTATATTACATGTTTGGATTTGTCGAGCGGGCGAGTAGCCTCCCCACCAGTGCATTCGAGTACTGATAATCCACCAGGTTGTTTACAGGGTGTGGGAGAACCTCGTTCGGTGCAGATGCCTCCTTTGTGCGTGCTAAGGCATGGAGTTCACTCTGGAGACTTGGAGCATTGCGTCCGGAACTGAAGTACATATACAAGACATAATGTTGGAACATCGCCTGTACATATTTTTACAAATGTAGCCACTTGGCACGCTTTTACTGTTTCAGAGAGAGAGGCTTGAACGACTTATAATCTCGATTATGCGCCACCTGTAACACTTGTTTATATCAATAAAGAGTTTGTTTTACTTTAACTTATGATATTCAATGCTTCCGCTATTGTCGACTCAGTGAATTTGTTACCAAATTGCATATACGTTTATAATTCTGCTGCACTCGGACAATCTGTGCGACTCTGTAGCTTAGACTTCTTACCGTCAGCCAATGAACCACGGCCTTGCACGGGCGTGGCTCACGCTCGTGCGGCATTACACTCAGATGGGTCGAAGCGATCATCCCGCGGGAGCACTGGCACGGTGATTCTCGCCTAGCGGGAACGACCAATTTATCCTGCGGGAGATCGGAGCGTGATACTCAAGACTCTAGGGACAAAGCCATTATTCTATCAAGCAAACAAGATAAACTATCTATAAGATGTCGATCCCCAAAAAACTCAGGATCAATAGCGGTAATCCATCTAACTAATGACTCCTTTATTTGATGCTATTAGCTGCTATGACTCATGGCTGCTCTTTACTAAAATACGCTCAAAATAGCAGCCGGGACCAAGGTTCAGCTCTGCACTAATAGCCATTGTCCGACCGATGCAAATACATAAAATAATATGCAAAACAATAAGCAAAATGATATATCACTTAATTAGTGATTCTTACCCCTTGCCGAACGGTTATCACTGCAGCAAACATACAAGTTAGCGACAATTTGCATATATAACAAGGTTTTCTTTCCTGTTCGTCTCTGCATCAAACAGTTAGGTATGCAAGAAGGATAGCCTAACATGCGTCCTAACTACCTGAAATGCAGCTATCTCCAAGAATAAGCTAACTTCTCTAACTCAAACTTTTCCCAACAGAAGCATCGCCTCCCATCTAATAGTCATACCCTCAGGGCACACTATTAGTCTCACCCCATCAGTAGTCTCCATCCACCATTCTAATAACTACACCCCCTAGATCCCTTAGGACCGAAACATTAAGGCGCACTATTAGTCTCCAAACTTGTCATTTATCCTCCATCCCCTGCAAGATCCTCGATAACAAGCATATCACAAGCATAATACAACGTGACAATACAAGATTTTAATCCATCTATCTCTTATCTAATAGCTGTACCCCCTAGATCCTGCAGGACCAAAATATCAGGATGGGCTACTAGTCTCTTCTCTAACAAGATAAGCCATTTACTCTTTATAACAAAACAAGCATACATTCAATCTAGCTTTTACATCCAAGACAAGCAATGATATAAACGATGACAAGCAAATATATGAACGATCTTTAATTTAAGCAAGCATTGCACGGGTCTATTTATCTCTTCAAGTTAAGCATGCAGTTATACTCTTTCCTTAGCATGGCAAGGTTCGTTCGATAGCGGTGTCAGTGTAACTAGCATGCAATATTCATTTTTATACTTAGCATGGCAATGGTTCTATCTCTTTTTAGGCAAGCAGGTTCTCGTTCTATTATTTATGCAAACATTATCTATTTAGCAAACAAGCATACAAAAAATCAAATTTATTATTAAGGCGTGCAAGAATCAGAGAATGAAGTTCTGTCTACTCACTTAGATCAATCATCTTCTGGTTCAACCAGGATCTCTTCAAGAAGGTTTTCTTTTTGAGTCAGCAAACTGATATCTCTTATACATAGTGTCAACACGGAGCGGGGCATTATATACTTACCCACCAAGAAAAAGTTTCATCCTCGAAACTTCAAGAAGAAACTTTTGATATCTAGAGCAGCGGTAGTCCCCACCCCTCACCATTCTCAATCGAAAATACTAGCAATCAACAAGCACGAAATCACAACTCTCAAGCAATAAATCAAATCCAGAAAACTTTTACACGCATTTTTAAGAATATTATGGACTTATTGTATGGAACTCTCAACTCAGCAACGATATCAATGGGCAAGGAATCGTCATCTAAGAATAGCAGCAAAAAGGGCATAAGGCCAGTGAATTGAGTTGCTCTGATACCACTCTGTCACGCCCCGATCCTGAAGGTCCCGATAAAGCACCGGCTGGGCGCAAATCATAGTGCCCTGACGCTCTCGAGTTGACAATGCACTACTACCCAACTTAAAATTTACCCCTCTATCACATAAGGCTATATACCTTAAGAAAATATTCCTTAATTTAATTACTTATGTCATTCAATCCTCGAACTTCAATGCCGACCATATCACATATGATATGTCCTTAATTACGAAGAATGATCCTCAAGTATGTAATCGGCCTATGGGGTATATCTAGTACTCTCTGTGTATCAATTTATACCAAGCACGAGGTTTCGTCCTTCCGAAATAAGGGAAGCCGGAGATCAATAATAAAGAGTTCAAGGGAGGTAATAGAATAGAAGTATCGGGATCAAGGCGTTTAAAGAATTCAAATGAGAATCGTCAAGCAGTTGTGGATTGAAATCCTATTCTGGTAATCCTTTGTTCGCATGCTCGTATTAGTACAGTTATGTAACCGACACGATATGTCAGACATGTCCAGGGCAAGTATATTCGTCTACTAATAACTACATATCTCAATCCACGTAAAGTAGCGTTACGAAGGGCGAATCAAGCGCACTAAGGTTGGCCAGACCTTAACACACTGATTCTGAAATGTATTAGTGTGTCGACCCACTAATACATATGTCATGAACAAGCTTGATGAGGAATAAGCTTGCAAAAACTGGGCTATAAAATAGCAGCATAAGTCAAGGTAGTACAGCAATATAAGTACACTAGATGATGATGAAAGGAGGTACAAATTAATTCAGGTTAAAAAAAAAAAAACAGAATAAGCAATAATAACAAAGATTCTACAATCTCTACGGTTATCATACAACCTCCTTGTCTAAGTCGCTAGTCAACCCAATAGGGCATGGGCCTCTAAATTCCACCGTCTGAATAAACACTGTCGTCTAGTGCTAGCATAAAATTAATATCATTTAGTTACACTACCTCGATGGATCAAGTGGACTATGTGATACTAGGTTGTGAGGCATACTACCCAACTTATAATAATTAAACTAATACTGTGACAGTCTTAAGAGGGTCCTACACAATAATCTTGCACATGTAAATAAAACAGAAACTCTTTATTAGGGTATATGAGGAAAAATCTTGGTATTGATTAGGGTATCCTTTTTATGTAGGTAATGGTCATCCTAAGTCTTAGTCATAGCACTTACAAGCAAGTGTCAATGGTAAGGATAGAAGAGTTACTGGCCGTTAAAGGGGAGGGGTCTAACGTGTATCGAGGTGAGGGTACAAATTACGTGGTCTACAACTAGGGTAATCATCACAATCTAATTGAACAATTTAACTATCAGGTTCTAACTACAAGGCACACAATTCAAAATTCAAAATTCAAGGTTACAACTATCACTTTAGCAAACCATATATCCTATCATAGAATACAATTGCTTGGTCTAAAATCAGAAGCGTCAGATTGGCATGAATTGAAAGATGGAGAAAAGAAGATCATAATTTAGTCGTCGCGCGAGTGGTGAGCGCTAGGGTTTCAGAGAAACAAGATGTGAAATTTAAAATAGGGCCTATAGATAGCATCATGGTTTCTAAAAGGGAAGTGGTACGCTAGCTACTATGTTTGAGGTATGATTAGGGAAAAGATTAATCACATTCCTCTAGGCTTTCTAGGGTGCTGTCTACTAATAATAAGGCAATGATCTAAATTTTATAGTTCTCTAATACTATCCAGTTATGAAGGTTAGGTTCAGTCCTAATGTTCAATATTGGTTCTCCATTGGTTCCTCAATACTAGGGTCAAACATTATGGTAAAACTTCTAACTATCTCTAGTAGTGTCTATACTACTCAAGTCTTCTTAATACATCAAGGGGTAATGGTATACCAATCTAAAGATGAGGAGTTCTAGGGTTCACTAGATATTCTAAACTTAGTGGTGTGTCTATATCATCGATGTATTCTTAATAGGTGTGCTACCATAATCATCATCCTAATAATAGGGGTTCCTATATTCTAGCAGAAGGCTATTCTCAAAGAACTATTAGGGAAGTACATGAATCAAGCAGGATGCAATTATTCGAATAGAATAGAGAGGAGGAAGATGAATCATAGTCAATTGTGGATGAGATCCTATACTCTAGTCCTAGGTGCAGGCTTGTTCGGTACAGTAACGTAACCGAGACAATATGCTCTTGACCTGCATGGGCCACCACAAAAATATGTCACGCCCCAGTCCCAAAATACGTAGGACTAGGACACGTAAGCATGCCAGCCGCATGGATATGGCAACTCCAATATATGGAAACCAAATCCACACGTACGCTGTAATATGAATATCAAATCAACAAGTGGCATAACTGTAATACAAGTCACATGGTAAAATCTAAATCTCATCCACCAAAATCATATAAAAATAAATAACCAGTATCTATGAAACTAGATCTCAATAAGAAGGATCTAAAGATAATAGTTGGATGGAAACAAATCCACTACCAACTCGAATGGAAAAGTAAATACAATATAAGTACAACTCACTCAAACAATATAAGTACCAGCTACCAATCACGGCTAGAAGAGAAGACATCCACGAAGCATCTATATCCTTCCAAATCTGCGCTCCTGCAAATACTCAAGAACAGGTACACCTGGCAGCGGACCAGGTCCTCAGAGGGACATAACAAGTATACTTAAACACATGCCAATAAAGTACTGAAATAAATATCCAAAGGGGTCACCTAACCGTCTAAAGTGAATGCAGTTAAGAACAACTTTCTAACAAGTGGGCCATCTGGCCATAAATGGGATTGGCATAGTTCTCTTGGAGATCCAGGGGCCTACAAAGGCACGACGTCTTTCGAACACCGGAGGCCCGCCATGATAATATATAGGGGTCATCATGACCGCGTATCTCCGGCGGAGCGTACGGGTTACACAAGGAAAGTGCATAGGAGCCCAAATGCCTTACTTGTTGTTCTCCCCACCCAATGCTCTAAGCATGTCACCTCCATGACACGATTTGGTCCATAGCCTATCCTTAGTACCCTAGCCCAATCCTGCAACCAAACAAGGACAAGGATGGGACCACCGTACTACAATAGACTATGTCCATAGACCTCTAATAACTGCTAAGTCTTCTAGCATGCAAAGTTTTTAACAGCAGTTATTCCTAACGCACGTCCCACACGTACCGATGATCAGTCAATACGTGCGTCCATGATCTATATGAGACTCACAACTCGTGTAAAAATATGTGTCACAGTCAAATGAAATCTAATGGTGCTACATGATAATGGGGTAGTCTCATGAACAAGGTCAATGCAATACATAAATAAAAACATAACGCGACAACACCGTCGCGCGCATTTTGTATAACAGTTAAAATATATGAACTAAGGAAAGAAAATAAAGATGCATGCAACATATGGAGTATAAATAATAGTACAATGGCAAGGTATACTTGCCTGACAAGAAGCTGCAAAATGTCACGTCCAGATGTCCAATACACAGGACCAGAAGCTATGGCCTCAGAACAAATGTCTCCGGATGCTGAAATAAATATCACCAACGTTTCCAAAATAAGCAAAATATCTAGAAAGCACATCCCTTTCGTCCAATTTGGACACAGGGCAAAACGATAATTTCGGATAAAAGTGGGGTCCACCTGTGGCCCACTTTGCACCGAAAAGCGTGCCAAGGGTAACAGTCTCTAAATGGGACAAACTATAGGTCAAACAACTCTAGATGTCAATACGAACCCAACGGTATATCCAAATGTGGATTCCGATGGGTCGAACAGAATTTTGTCCAAAAAGGTCAACTGGGGGCCCACCAATTGGCGATCTGGTCAACCGTCTCAGAATCGCGTGAAATTTGGGTCACAAGACCAGCGCATTACCACGAGTCCAGTGGCGCAAGTTTCATCGTAATCTGACAAGCGTGCACAAAATACGTGCGAGTTCTACAAAAGTTACGACACGAAATGTGTCCGCGGATACGACCTGATTCCGGCACGCACACACGTCCGTATCAGTCCCCACGAATTTTCATATGTCCGGTTATGCTGCGTGCACCATTCGGTACACTTGGTACACGGCGGGACGGTCCCGTAAGGCGGGGCGCGCTCCGTTTCCCAACTTTTGGAAAACCGGAAAAAATGGGTGCGCGCAGTTTTGTGACGAATTTAACTATGTCCACTGCGACTAATAGCATAGGGTTATTTAACAGAAAATAAACTAGGTCAGGTATTCTACAGGTATCAAAAAGAATCACCGAATTCGGATCTCTGTGGTGGGAGATACGAACTCGACAATACGGGTGGTCATTCTAGAATTCTGCGATTCCAGAATTCTGTCTGTCCGTCCACTTTGGACGCTGTTTTTCACCTAGGGGCACACGTTTTCCGAGGTTGGCTATAAAACAAATATTGGAGAGGGTTAAGGGATGATCATACCTATGAAAATGGAACAACGTTTGGTCGAGCGAGTCGACAGGAAATTATGCCAGAGCGAAGGTGCCTCGAGTGGGAGACTGCAGTTCGCGAGGTCGGCGTCGACGGGATGGTTGGATGGCTTTGTGGGGCTTCTCTGGCTGTGGTGACGGCTCTAGATGGGAAGAGGAGGTCTAGAAATTAAGTTAGGATTTTGAAGGATAACTATATATATATATATTATATATTAAGGGGAGAGAGAGGGTGGATGGTTGGATCGGTTTGGACGCTGAATACATAGGCCGGCTCCCAAGGCGCTGAAGACTCAAAGAGGGTCTGGAGATTGCTAACGGGTCTTAAGTGGGCGGTGGGAAAATGGCTATAAGTTGCTGAAGAGGAATCAAAGCTCTAAGGACTTAAGTATACTAAGTAGTATATTATTAATATTATTATTATTATTATTAATAGATTCTTATTTCATAATTCTTTTTCCTTTCTTTCTTTTTAAATATATATACACATATATATATTTATATATATATATATATATATATATATATATATATATATATATATATTCACACATAAGAAAATTTATATGTTAGGGTAATGCACATCGTTAGGCTAGCAACTGCTCAAGGGGTCTCCTACATAGAAATAATTTCGAAAAATTCCTGATGGTCCCATAAGTCATCTAAGTGCCCGAACACCTAACATAAAAATTATTAAAAAATCTATTTCTCCTATTTAGACCTAATTACTACAATTTGGCTAATAATTAATAATTAAAGGGTATATACGATTTTCTAGAAAGGGGGTTTTACATTCTACCCAACTTGTAAAAATTTTGTCCTCGAAATTAAGATTAAGCCACGATAGAATGCCAAGAATGGTATAAAATTTGCATCGTTTAAAATGCAAGGCTAGGTTTAAAGGGGTGGGCGATGTTGCACGTTGCACATCCCGAAGAGAAAAAAAAACATCATGGAAAAATCCATATGAGCGAAAAATAGGTTTCTTCATGTGTCATGTCCAATGGTGTGGACACATAAATGCTCTTTTGCATAAAAGCGTCCAACAATTAGAAAATTGCACAAAGATGAGAATTGGATGATGGACATGTCTAGGATAAGGGTGTAAAATTTGTAGGAGGGCAGTGACTAGGAAAGTGCTCAAATTATCGAAGCAATGGTAAGGCGCGCCGAGGAATACCATGTTGTAAAACTAATTAGGATACCGTGTTCTATTTCTAGGTAGATTCGATCTAGCCTTAGTCTCACTATCTAGGCCGAGTATGTCTAATTCTTAGGTGAGGGGGTTTCACAATCCAGCCAACTTAAGACAATGTCGTCCTCAAAATTGAAATAAGGCAGAATCTGTTAATCCTTCATGTACAATAAGGCAAGTCAGTCGTAATCTTCTTGCGATAACTAAAATCTTAATCATATCCATTGCAATCACTTCTAGGTTAAGATGACCACTGCTCCAATCAAAATTCAACCTATGGTTATCTCTTCTCCCTTGGTTCGAATTTATCCATATTAAATCCACATAACATCTTCAAGATTTAAATAAGCATGTAAATTTTACCTCACGATCTCTCACTATCGTAATCTCCTCTAGAAGTAATTCGAGTCCAATTTTATTCCCATTTCCACTTATAAATTTTTGTATGCTTCAACCTTTTTAAATTCCATTCACATCCTCAATATTTCAAATAGGTAGTCCAACCATCAAATTTTAATTCTTAATTTAAATCATCAAATTGAAAAAAATAATTTAAATGCAGTCTACCAATGTTCAAGTCTGAAATTATATATCTATCCTTCAAATTCAAATTGATGATTTTACCTTCAATACTCAAAAATTTAAATCATGTACTTTGAGGCATAAATATTGAGTCCTTGATATCAAGGATTTAAAATTTATCGATCCTCATCATCTTAGTCATTCTTCTAAATTCTCAAAATTAAAATGGCTAGAACCTCTCCTAATTTAATCTTACTCGATCACAATCTAAAAGAAATTCCTCTCGAGTTGACAATGCACTACTACCCAACTTAAAATTTACCCCTCTATCACATAAGGCTATATACCTTAAGAAAATATTCCTTAATTTAATTACTTATGTCATTCAATCCTCGAACTTCAATGCCGACCATATCACATATGATATGTCCTTAATTACGAAGAATGATCCTCAAGTATGTAATCGGCCTATGGGGTATATCTAGTACTCTCTGTGTATCAATTTATACCAAGCACGAGGTTTCGTCCTTCCGAAATAAGGGAAGCCGGAGATCAATAATAAAGAGTTCAAGGGAGGTAATAGAATAGAAGTATCGGGATCAAGGCGTTTAAAGAATTCAAATGAGAATCGTCAAGCAGTTATGGATTGAAATCCTATTCTGGTAATCCTTTGTTCGCATGCTCGTATTAGTACAGTTATGTAACCGACACGATATGTCAGACATGTCCAGGGCAAGTATATTCGTCTACTAATCACTACATATCTCAATCCACGTAAAGTAGCGTTACGAAGGGCGAATCAAGCGCACTAAGGTTGGCCAGACCTTAACACACTGATTCTGAAATGTATTAGTGTGTCGACCCACTAATACATATGTCATGAACAAGCTTGATGAGGAATAAGCTTGCAAAAACTGGGCTATAAAATAGCAGCATAAGTCAAGGTAGTACAGCAATATAAGTACGCTAGATGATGATGAAAGGAGGTACAAATTAATTCAGGTTTACAAAAAAAAAAAAAATAGAATAAGCAATAATAACAAAGATTCTACAATCTCTACGGTTATCATACAACCTCCTTGTCTAAGTCGCTAGTCAACCCAATAGGGCATGGGCCTCTAAATTTCACCGTCTGAATAAACACTGTCGTCTAGTGCTAGCATAAAATTAATATCATTTAGTTACACTACCTCGATGGGTCAAGTGGACTATGTGATACTAGGTTGTGAGGCATACTACCCAACTTATAATAATTAAACTAATACTGTGACAGTCTTAAGAGGGTCCTACAAAATAATCTTGCACATGTAAATAAAATAGAAACTCTTTATTAGGGTATATAAGGAAAAATCTTGGTATTGATTAGGGTATCCTTTTTATGTAGGTAATGGTCATCCTAAGTCTTAGTCATAGCACTTACAAGCAAGTGTCAATGGTAAGGATAGAAGAATTACTGGCCGATAAAGGGGAGGGGTCTAACGTGTATCGAGGTGAGGGTACAAATTACGTGGTCTACAACTAGGGTAATCATCACAATCTAATTGAACAATTTAACTATCAGGTTCTAACTACAAGGCACACAATTCAAAATTCAAAATTTAAGGTTACAACTATCACTTTAGCAAACCATATATCCTATCATAGAATACAATTGCTTGGTCTAAAATCAGAAGCGTCAGATTGGCATGAATTGAAAGATGAAGAAAAGAAGATCATAATTTAGTCGTCGCGCGAGTGGTGAGCACTAGGGTTTCAGAGAAACAAGATGTGAAATTTAAAATAGGGCCTATAGATAGCATCATGGTTTCTAAAAGGGAAGTGGTACGCTAGCTACTATGTTTGAGGTATGATTAGGGAAAAGGTTAATCACATTCCTCTAGGCTTCCTAGAGTGCTGTCTACTAATAATAAGGCAATGATCTAAATTTTATAGTTCTCTAATACTATCCAGTTATGAAGGTTAGGTTCAGTCCTAATGTTCAATATTGGTTCTCCATTGGTTCCTCAATACTAGGGTCAAACATTATGGTAAAACTTCTAACTATCTCTAGTAGTGTCTATACTACTCAAGTCTTCTTAATACATCAAGGGGTAATGGTATACCAATCTAAAGATGAGGAGTTCTAGGGTTCACTAGATATTCTAAACTTAGTGGTGTGTCTATATCCTCGTTGTATTCTTAATAGGTGTGCTACCATAATCATCATCCTAATAATAGGGGTTCCTATATTCTAGCAGAAGGCTATTCTCAAAGAACTATTAGGGAAGTACATGAATCAAGCAGGATGCAATTATTCGAATAGAATAGAGAGGAGGAAGATGAATCATAGTCAATTGTGGATGAGATCCTATACTCTAGTCCTAGGTGCAGGCTTGTTCGGTACAGTAACGTAACCGAGACAATATGCTCTTGACCTGCATGGGCCACCACAAAAACATGTCACGCCCCAGTCCCACAATACGTAGGACTAGGACACGTAAGCATGCCAGCCGCATGGATATGGCAACTCCAATATATGGAAACCAAATCCACACGTACGCTGTAATATAAATATCAAATCCACAAGTGGTATAACTGTAATACAAGTCACAGGGTAAAATCTAAATCTCATCCACCAAAATCATATAGAAATAAATAACCAGTATCTATGAAACTAGATCTCAATAAGAAGAATCTAAAGATAATAGTTGGATGAAAACAAATCCACTACCAACTCGAATGGAAAAGTAAATACAATATAAGTACAACTCACTCAAACAATATAAGTACCAGCTACCAATCACGGCTAGAAGAGAAGACATCCACGAAGCATCTATATCCTTCCAAATCTGCGCTCCTGCAAATACTCAAGAACAGGTACACCTGGCAGCGGACCAGGTCCTCAGAGGGACATAACAAGTATACTTAAACACATGCCAATAAAGTACTGAAATAAATATCCAAAGGGGTCACCTAACCGTCTAAAGTGAATGCAGTTAAGAATAACTTTCTAACAAGTGGGCTATCTGGCCATAAATGGGATTGGCATAGTTCTCTTGGAGATCCAGGGGCCTACAAAGGCACGGCGTCTTTCGAACACCGGAGGCCCGCCATGATAATATATAGGGGTCATCATGACCGCGTATCTCCGGCGGAGCGTACAGGTTACACAAGGAAAGTGCAAAGGAGCCCAAATGCCTTACTTGTTGTTCTCCCCACCCAATGATCTAAGCATGTCACCTCCATGACACGATTTGGTCCATAGCCTATCCTTAGTACCCTAGCCCAATCCTGCAACCAAACAAGGACAAGGATGGGACCACCGTACTACAATAGACTATGTCCATAGACCTCTAATAACTGCTAAGTCTTCAAGCATGCAAAGTTTCTAACGGCAGTTATTCCTAACGCACGTCCCACACGTACCGATGATCAGTCAATACGTGCATCCGTGATCTATATAAGACTCACAACTCGTGTAAAAATATGTGTCACAGTCAAATGAAATCTAATGGTGCTACATGATAATGGGGTAGTCTCATGAACAAGGTCAATGCAATACATAAATAAAAACATAACGCGACAACACCGTCGCGCGCATTTTGTATAACAGTTAAAATATATGAACTAAGGACAGAAAATAAAGATGCATGCAACATATGGAGTATAAATAACAGTACAATGGCAAGGTATACTTGCCTGGCAAGAAGCTGCAAAATGTCACGTCCAGATGTCCAATACACAGGACCAGAAGCTATGGCCTCAGAACAAATATCTTCGGATGCTGAAATAAATATCACCAACGTTTCCAAAATAAGCAAAATAGCTAGAAAGCACATCCCTTTCGTCCAATTTGGACACAGGGCAAAACGGTAATTTCGGGTAAAAGTGGGGTCCACCTGTGGCCCACTTTGCACCGAAAAGCGTGCCAAGGATAACAGTCTCTAAATGGGATAAACTATAGGTCAAACAACTTTAGATGTCAATACGAACCCAACGGTATGTCCAAATATGGATTTCGATGGGTCGAACAGAATTTTGTCCAAAAAGGTCAACTGGGGCCTGCCAATTGGCGATCTGGTCAACCGTCTCAGAATCGCGTGAAATTTGGGTCACAGGACCAGCGCGTTACCACGAGTCCAGTGGCGCAAGTTTCGTCGCAATCTGACAAACGTGCACAAAATACGTGCGAGTTCCACAAAAGTTACGATACGAAATGTGTCCGCGGATACGGCCTGATTCCGGCGCGCACACGCATCCGTATCAGTCCCTACGAATTTTCACGTGTTCGGTTATGCTGCGTGCACCATTCGGTACACTTGGCACACGGCGGGACGGTCCCGTTTGGCGGGGCGCGCTCCGTTTCCCAACTTTTGGAAAACCGGAAAAAGTGGGTGCGCGCAGTTTTGTGACGAATTTAACTATGTCCACAGCGACTAATAGCATAGGATTATTTAACAAAAAATAAACTAGGTTAGGTATTCTACAGGTATCAAAAAGAATCACCAAATTCGGATCTCTGTGGTGGGAGATACGAACTCGACAATACGGATGGTCATTCTAGAATTCTATGATTCCAGAATTCTGTCTGTCCGTCCACTTTGGACGCTGTTTTTCACCTAGGGGCACACGTTTTCCGAGGTTGGCTATAAAACAAATATTGGAGAGGGTTAAGGGATGATCATACCTATGAAAACGGAACAACGTTTGGTCGAGCGAGTCGACAGAAAATTATGCCAGAGCGAAGGTGCCTCGAGTGGGAGAATGCAGTTCGCGAGGTCGGCGTCGACGGGATGGTTGGATGGCTTTGTGGGGCTTCTCTGGCTGTGGTGACGGCTCTAGATGGGAAGAGGAGGTCTGGAAATTAGGTTAGGGTTTTGAAGGATAACTATATATATATATATATTATATATTAAGGGGAGAGAGAGGGTGGATGGTTGGATCGGTTTGGACGCTGAATACATAGGCCGGCTCCCCAGGCGCTGAAGACTCAAAGAGGGTCTGGAGATTTGCTAACGGGTCTTAAGTGGGCGGTGGGAAAATGGCTGTAAGTTGCTGAAGAGGAATCAAAGCTCTAAGGACTTAAGTATACTAAGTAGTATATTATTAATATTATTATTATTATTATTATTATTATTAATAGATTCTTATTTCATAATTCTTTTTCCTTTCTTTCTTTTTAAATATATATACACACATATATATATATATATATATATATATATATATATATATATATATATATATATATATATATATATATATATATATATATATATATATATTCACACATAAGAAAATTTATATGTTAGGGTAATGCACATCGTTAGGCTAGCAACTGCTCAAGGGGTCTCCTACATGGAAATAATTCCGAAAAATTCCTGATGGTCCCATAAGTCATCTAAGTGCCCGAACACCTAACATAAAAATTATTAAAAAATTTATTTCTCCTATTTAGACCTAATTACTACAATTTAGCTAATAATTAATAATTAAAGGGTATATATGATTTTCTAGAAAGGGGGTTTTACAGGTAGAATTGTATTATTGTATTTAGAGCTCGAAATACAAAGGAGAGTCCACCAAAAATTATAAGAATTCCAGGAGATAACTCAATTATGAAGCAAACACTTTTATATCATACTGAACCCTAACCTAGATTTTTATATCTACTAAAGACAGGATCTCGATAACTCTAAATATGTTAGGGGTCAAATTGTCTAAGTTTTGAATCTTAGGATACATACACACTGATACACAAGCGTAACAATAATTAAATCCAGTTGTTCTATCTTATTTCAGTAAATAGATTTTCATGGTGAGTTGTATACTCATACTACAAGAAGCTTGATATCTGAAGTAAAATCTCATATTTGTCATACTTTATCTGCTAGAATATCATGTTGAGAAGTAATCTTGTAATACGTAATATTTGACACGTATAGAGATACTTACCTGTGTGTATTCCAATGGATAAAAACTTGCTTGCTGGTTTATATTATCGTATTCTTCTGATATCTATGAATACACAGATCGAGATACATAATTAAGCCAGAAAAGAAAGTTCTAAATAAGATAATAAATTGATTATTATTGTAGGATAGAGCATTGGGCGAAAGAGAACAGTTTGGATTACATCGTATTAAATCTTGGCAATATAATTAACAAAACTGATCCATACCTATATCTCCTTCACAAGGCCTTGCGTTGAGAGCGGGTTAATGCTTAGATCACCTACCTTACCTGAGGCTCGTGAATCGCTCTGGTTTGGCTAATCAAGAATTGAGGCTTTCTGGAAGGATCAGTCATCGAAGCCCTGGAAGTTTCCCAATCTACTGGTCGTCCGGGCCAATGATCCTTACATTGACCCAGGGAGGAACAATACAAATGTCTAAGAAGTAGTTTACTGTAATTCGATAAAATTAAAGTCAAATTTGGTGTTAATTGGAGTTTATAATTTTGCTCCCGAAAAGGAGTGGCCGGACTATTGAGCATCGTGCCTACCTGCCACCACATGATTCCTAGTAATAGGATTATTGCCTAGATAGTGCTCGTGACACTGCGAATGTGAGATCAAAACATGTTCTCCAAATTGCATCATTATATAGAAAAATTGAACTGTGATTTTGGTAGTGACTATTAGGCAATGAATGTGGTTGGACACTTTTAAATCACTAGAATTAGGATTCACAATAGTGTCATAATCCGAGTTAAGTCATATTTTGGGTTAACACTATCTTACTTCCTTATGATAAATAATATCATCTTCCTATATGAGTATCATATCATGATTTTTAATTATATAACTATTTTACTTTATTTATTTTATCGTTCTTAAACCGAGGACTTGCATGTCTTTCATGACCTAGTTTTTGTTCACTAGATGAAAGCATGACTAAGAAAGAGATACTTTCGATATATATTATGGAAGAACCAGAAGAATATCATTAACAGGGGGTATATCATCAGTTTTATGTTTTATAGTTGTATAGATTCTCATATGTATTATCTTTGAGATATAAAACCCGACTAGTGAGATATAAATGTTTTTGAGCTATGTTTATGGATGTAAATTATTGTCAATTTTATTGATGGTTTTAGTTTGCCCATACTTTTATCTTAGAAATTTACAGGCTACAATCGGGATACAAATACAGGTATATTTGTTTGACACGTAGCCTGTTATATTAGTTACGTATTTGGCTCACCATATTTTAGGAGTGAGACGTGACAAATACGGCTGGAGAGAAGGGGGTCAGGTTTGATCGGCTAGGGTTTAAGGAGAGGTGAGTATATATATATATATATATATATATATATATATATATATATATATATATATATATATATATATATATATATATAGTTTGTGTTTAGTAGTATAGTGGAGATTAGAGTATGGTTTAATCCTATGGAGGAGAGTATTTGAGAGCCTAATATGGCATGAAAGGCCTCCCTAATTAATGTGGTTGATTATATTTACATATATTTGATTTTAAATGCGGTGCAAAAAAAGTACTAGAAAATATTTGGTTTCGAAAAATAGAAATTTGAATTTAAAATCAAAAGTTTGAATCATGCAAATTTTATGGAGCATGCGGGGACTAAAATAAATGGGACACAATTATAATGGATGTAGTAGGTCCAGTTAGGCTTATGAATATAAAATTAGTTGAAAGAAATGGATTGGTGTTGCGTATTAAATTCATACGCAACGGAAAAGGTAATTAAGTACATTTTTCTCGTAATTGTGCCACGAAAGTTATGCGACAAAAATGAAGTATGTGAATATGAATTTGTGAGTGGCATTCATGGCATGAGTCTAATTTTGCTCGTCTATGTCTAGCATTCAAAGCTAGTTGGAAGGTAAAGGCTAGTGTATTTCTTAAGATTTTATGACCATGGTGATAGGTATCAAAGGGTTAAGAAATACCTAATAAATATTTTAATTAATAAATAAATATTTTTAATATAAAATAAAAATTCTATTTGTTTTGAAATACCAAGAATAATCCTATATAAAAATCAGAGGGCTTACATTGATGCATGATATAAAGCTCATTGCGATCAATAACCTTAGAGTAGAGAACTTTGAAGAATATTAAGAATTGTCGAATTGTGGCACACCAAGGCTTATCCTTTTTGACCTCGTGCATCAGAAATACCGGCATGAGAATGTTATCATTATGAGACTTCAACCCTTTGAATTTTAATATGTGCAAACATACTTTATGTTTCAATTCTGCTGTACTCGATAGGAACCTTCAAGTTACTAAGAGTTTAACAAATTAGTTATATCTCTGACCTTGTTAAGGAAAAAGGTGCCTTTGGTATAATCTTCTATGACCCATGTAAGCAAACTTCTTCCCATTAGTTAACCACTCTACATTTGTTCCTTCACCACATATAGGACAACCATATCTTTCAGCAGTTCTACATCCAGAAATATGTGCATATATAAAAAAAATCATGTATGCACCAGATCAAAATTGCTTTCATCATAAAGTTTGTCTTTGTCAAATAATAATATGTTAAGCTTCTAACAGACCATAACTCATTCAACTCATCTACTAATGGTTTCAAATAGACATCAATATTATGGCCAGGTCCACTAGGACCATGAATTAACATTGTTAACATGGTAAATTCCTTTTTCATGCATAAAGATGGAGGAAGATTGTATGGAACAATAATGACATGCCAACAACTGTAGGAGTTGTTTATCCCCAAAAGGATTGAAACCATCGGTAGCATGTCCTAGATGAACATTTCGTGTATCGGCAGCAAACTCGGGCCACTTCATATTTATAGATTTTTAATAAGAAGAATCTACTAGATATCTCATGTGTGTGCTTCTATATTTTGTATGCTCATGTTATCTCATCTTCTCAGCTATCTATTGTACTTTATACATATGATGCAACCGTTTAATTAGTGGGAAGTACCTTAGTTTCTTTCTTCGTAGCTTTTTATCTCATGGTTTTGAGTTTTTGGTCAATTTCCACCAGTTTTACCACACTTGGACAATTTTTCTTATCAACATTTTCTTTCCGATAGAGTATATAATCATTAGGGCAAACATGGATAATCTCATACTTTATACAAAAATGCATGACCATATTCTTAGCTTTGTGTATGGTTTCCGGTAAAGTGTTCCCATCCGATAAAATTTTCTTAATAAATTATAAAATTTCTGTAAAAAATGCCTCGGACATTAATGTCTATCTTCCATGCTTAACAATTCCACCGTTGTCGACAATTTTGTATGTAGGCCCCTACAAGAAGAATATAGGGGCTGCATTGTTCTTGGCCCATCTGGTCATGGTCAACCCAATTTTAATAATTGATCCAAACTATGAATCGATATATTGCAACTTAGATGAATTTGTTCAGAAAGACGTCGCAATACTTCCTCACAAGCTGCTACAAGATGATTTTGTTTGGGTTACTCCTTATACTTTGTTATGTAATTTTTATTTTTTGAGTCTAAGGATTTATGTAAGTCGGAACAAAATTTTGGCATTTAGATTGAACTTATATTCAAAGTCCACTCATACATAAGCCAACCCAGACCAATAATTCGTTTGGATTCGAGCCTAAACTCAAACCCACTCAACAATCCAAGTCAAAACAATCTGGAATATGACCAACCAAACTCGGGGTAAGTTCTAACCGAACTCGGTACGAGTTCTGTCCGAACTCGGTTACCCTAAACCGATTTCCTAGTCAGTCTCCTCTTCCGGATGACTAGGCTCTAACGTTCAAATTTATGAATGTTAAAGCATCTGAATTCGGCTGAAACTCGTCTCAGAAAAATCCTATAAATAGAGAAGAATTTCCACATTTCAATGCAACTCATTCACTCAAATATTCTTCTTCTCTATTACTCAAAAGAGCTTTAATCTTTCTTATTCCCAAGACACTCCCTTTTCTTCAAAGTGCCCAAGTGTCGTTCCGATTAGAAGTTTAGTCAAGTTGTACAAGCTTGGTTAAAAAGCTATTTTTTATTCCTGTCTGAAGTCTTCGAGCTCTTCGAATCAAAAGCTCGTGTTGTAAGAAGTTTGCGTGCTCTTCGGATCAAAGGCATATGTGTACCCTATTTCACAAATAGTGGATTAACACTGAGCAAGGGTTCTTGGGCCTATACTAGTCCTCCAAGAGAAAAATTAGGATAAAATTCTGTGTTTGAGTTTGCTTTCTGAAATTTACTTATACTCTGCTTATACTCTGATTATATTTATTAATACAGTTTATAAGTAGTCGTTAAACTTAGAATTTTTAATTGGTAATTATTATTTTTTGTACACGTATATACTCTATTCACTCCCCCCTCTAGAGGTGTTACACGATCCTATAATTCATATCAGAGCAGGTTTTCATTAAACTGTGCTTAGTTTATACACTCTAGAATACTCATGGCTAACTTTACAAAAGAAGGACAATCCATATATAGACCTCCACGTTTTGATAGAAATAATTACACTTATTGGAAGACATGGATGAGCTTTTACTTAAAATCACTTGGTTTTGACGTATGGACTAATGTTGTTGAAGGTTACAAAAAACCTACTATCATTTCTCTTCTTACTTCCATTATTGTTAACAAACCTTATTATGACTACACGAAAGAAGAAAAATGATTAGCTAGTCTTGATGCAAAAGCAATGAATGTTCTTTACTTTGCTTTAGACAATAATAAACTTAATCGTATTTCTTCTTGTACAACCTCATATGAGATCTGGAAACTTCTTGAAGCTACTTATGAGATTATGCATGAAGAAGAAGCTAGTGATATAAAAGTAGAAGAAAATGCTAAGACAAGCATATGGTGTAAAAGCGAAGAAAGCGATTGTGAAGAAGAAAATAATTATTGCAACTCTACAAATGTTTGCTTATTGGCATTTGATCAGGTATCTACGAAACCCCTATATGATGACTTTACATTTGATGAACTAGGTAATGTCTTTAGTGACCTTCTAGATGAGCATAAAGCACTGCTTGATAAATATAAAAACTCGAAGAAGGAACTCAAGAAAGACAAACTTGAGATTGATATATTGTCCACACTCCTAGATGATATCAGAAAGACACAATTCACAAGTGATTCAGATGAATTAGCATCAGTTAGATTAAACTTACATGAAGCCCTTCTTAGAAATGAGCAACATGATAAGGATTATATTAAGCTCAAAGAAGATTATGAAATAGAGAAGAAAAAGAGTAGTGATGCACTTATAAGAATTAATGCTTTAATTGCTAGATATACTGAGTTATATGACACTTCCAAAAAGTTGAAAATTAGATTAGGAAAACAGCCTGTACAGACTGCTTCCCAATATAACACGTGTCACTCAAGGCCCAAGAACACACAGTCCAAAAAGGCCAAACATTCTAATCATGCATTCTATTAAAAGTATCTATGTAAATCACAGCATACTGCCTCACATATACATCATGCCTCTGCACCAAGTATCAACACATCTACTACATGTAATTATTGTGTATTAAAAAACACATATCACGACAATATAGAATTAGAAAATTAGTTGATATGCATGTATGTATATGGGTTCTGAAAACTAACATATCAGGACCCTCAAGAAAGTAGTTACCAAAGGTTACATCTTCAACTGTTCTTGTAGGTGGACCTTCCCTCTCACACTAGAAGCAAATAGATTCTCGATAGCGGTTGGTCATGTCATATGACCGGTGATGCAAATCTATTCGCAACTATATCGATGAAGAAAGAAGGATACGTCTCCTTTGACAATAATCTAAAATAACATATTATAGGTAATGGTAATATAAGTATTCATCCTTCTCCTGTTATTAAATATGTATGATCAGTAACAGAATTAAAACGTAACCTACTTAGCATTAGTCAATTGGCTGACCATGGTTATGGCATTAATTTTGTGAAAGACAAATGTTCAATTTATGATAGATCTATAGGTAAGATAACTTATTAAGGAATAAGAGAAGATAATATATATTTTTCTATCTCTCGAAAAGTACTAACAATATAGGAAGATACTTATATGCAAACAAAGATGAAAGCTGGTTGTGGTATATGCGCATTAGACATGCAAATATGGACACTATAGCTAGACTATCTTCAAAGAAATTGGTAAGAGGTTTACCTGAAATTACCTTTAAGAAATATATGGTCTGTGCTGAGTGTGAAAAGAACAAGGCAAAAAGATCTTCGTTTAAATCAATAAACGCTGTAAGTACTTTTAGACCCCCTTCAACTTTTGTATATGAAATTATTTGGACCAAGGAGAGTCGCCAGTCTTGGTGGTAAGCTTTATGCTTATGTTATTATTGATGACTTTTCTAGATATACTTGGGTTTATTTTTTAGCAAATAAAAGTGAAGCTTTTTCAGAATTTGTTACCTTTTGCAAAAAGATACAAAAAGAAAAAGGCTTCATGATCATATCCGAAGTGATCATGGAGGTGAATTCAAAAATTCTGATTTTAAAACTTTTTATGATTCAAATAGATTTGTGCATGAATTTTCCTATCCTAGAACTTCTCAACAAAATGGTATTGTGAAGCAGAAGAACAGAACTCTTGACGATATGGATAGAGTCATGTTAAATCAGTATAACCTTTCAAAATATTTTTGGGCTGAGGCTGTCAATACAACATGCTATGTTTTGAATAGTGTTCTTATTCGACCTATATCGAAGAAGACTCCCTATGTGCTTTGGTTTAATAGAATTTATACCATCAGTTATTTCAAAGTATTTGGCTGCAAATATTTTATCTTAAATACTAAGGATAACTTGGGTAAATTTGATTCCAAGGCTGATGAAGGTATTTTTCTTGGTTATGCTGCAAAGAGTAGAATTTTTAGAATTTTTAATAAAAATTCTCTGACTGTTGAAGAATCGATTAATGTTACTTTTGATGAGCTTAACAGTCAAGTAGCAAGTGACAGTGATGATGAAGATATCAGGATAACCTCCAACAAGACTCCTGAAGATGAAACTAGAATAAGTTATCTGGACAGCTTACCTAAAAGATTGATATTTTCAACCAACCATCCAGATAACTTGATAATTGGTGAGATATCGAAAGGTGTAAGAACTCATTTTGCAACTAGATATCTTATTGCAAATATTGCTTTTATTTCTCAATTAGAACCTAAAAATATTTTAGAAGCTTTTAATGATGAATTTTGGATTTCCGTAATGCAAGAGGAACTCAACCAATTTGAACGAAATCAAGATTGGGAACTCGTTCCCTGACCTAATGATTATCCAATCATTGGTACCAAATGGGTTTTTCGAAATAAACTTAATGAGGATGGGTTAGTTACTTGTAACAAAGCACGTGTCGTAGCTCAAGGTTACAATCAAGAAGAAGGTATTGACTACGATAAGACCTATACTCATGTTGTGAGAATATAATCTATCTGCATGCTTTATGATTTAGCAAGTTTTCACAATTTTAAATTATTTCAAATAGACATCAAAAGTGCTTTTTTAAATGGTGTTATAAAAGAAGAAGCTTTTGTAGAACAACCCCCTGGATTTGAATATTTTAAAATTTTTAATCATGTTTTCAAGATTAGAAAGGCTTTATATGGACTCAAACAAGCCCCTCATTCTTAGTATGAGTGCCTTAGCTCCTTCCTACTTGAAAATAGTTTTTCAAAAGGGAAAGTTGATACTACTTTATTTATAAAATCTTATGATGATAATCTCTTATTAGTACAAATTTACGTAGATGATATTATCTTTGGATCTCCTAATAAGATGCTATGTAACGAGTTTGCTAAGTATATGTAGAAGGAATTTAAAATGAGCATGATTGGAGAACTTACTTTCTTTCTCGAATTACAAATCAAACAGAACTATCAGGGAATATTCATCATTCAAGCGAAATACACAAAAGATTTGCTAAAGAAATTCGATATGGACAATGCAAAGTATATTGGAACTCCAATGGCAAAATCAACCAAACTTGATCTTGATAAAAATGACAAGCCTACAGATATACGTAAGTATCGAGGTATGATTTGTAGTCTTCTATACCTAACTGCTAGTCGTCCAGATATTATATTTTTTGTATGTCGATGTGCTAGATATCAGGCTAACCCTAAGGAATCACATGTATGTTCATTTAAGCGTATCCTTAGATACCTTAAGGGTACTCGGACGACAGGCTTGTGGTATCCCAAAACCATATTATTTGACCTTGTTGGTTATTCGGATGCTGATTTTGCTGGATGCAAGGTCGATCATAAGAGTACTAGCGGTACTTGTCATTTCTTGGGAAAGTCTCTAGTCTCTTAGTTTTCTAAGAAACAAAATTATGTTGCATTATCAACTACTAAAGCTGAGTATACTGCCATAGGACGTTGTTGTGCACAAATTTTGTGGATAAAATAAACTTTAGAAGACTATAATTTATCCTTTAAAATATTCTCATCTTTTGTGATAACACTAGCACTATAAATCTCACTAAGAATCCAATATGTTATTCACGCACTAAACATATTGAGATTAGATATCACTTTTTAAGAGATCATCATTTGCAAGGTAATATTTGTTTAGAATTTATTGACATAGAACATCAACTTGCAGACATTTTCACTAAACCCTTAGCTGAAAATTGCTTCAATTTTATTCGTCGATAATTAGGTATTTTGGACTCCGATATTACATAACTTGTTTATTTTACTACTCTATATTTCTGTAAATGTAAAAATTATTTTGAGTACAAGTCAAAAGGGCCCTTCGGTCAAAGAGGTGTAAATAACCTTAAGCGACATGGTATTTAAGTGTCTTCGGACCACCGCTAGCTGGGATCCAGCCCCTATAGCTAACATGAGATGATCGATACAATATGGAATACAAAGTAATAATTATTTTTTAACAAATTATTGTATTAAGTCCAAAATCCTAAAATCTAGACTTACAAAATTGATCTACATTTATATAAAGAATTTAGTCTCGAATGAATTATGGTTTAAAGGAACCGAATTCGGGCAGAGTTCGGACCGAATTTGGGTCAAACTCGGTTTCCTTTGTTTCAGAAATTGAAACGAAACCCAACTCCTTATATTTACCTATTGGTCATCAAAACCCTTACCTACAAACAACATCCCCTTCTTCCTTCTTCCTCCTCCTTAGAACTCTAAATTTTCCAAACCTTAGGTTTTTGGTTCCTCCTCCTTAACAGCTCTCAACTCTCCAAACATTGGATTCTGGTGAATTTTATGGTTCTCTATCACATTTTCTATTTATTTTCAGGTATAATCATCTATTCATCTCCATCTTCTTTCTTTTAAATGACTCCTAAGTTATTTAAAAAAAGGAAAGTTGTTGGGGAATCATCCTCTTCCAATGTCAGGAAGAAATATCTCATTCCTTGTTCAGTCCATCAATGCCCGATGAGGGTGATTATGATGGATTTTTATTTTCATCTCTTGAACAATCCTTAGAGTGGTTTGATAATTTTGTTACCAGGACTGTTTATTCTGGAAACCCTATAAATTTTACTCTATTTTCTGCATATTTGCCTACTTTACGTGCTATGGGACTTGATGAATTATGAGTTGTTATTTCTAGTTATGCTTCTTTAGTTGTGAGACTTTTATGAGATGTTATCTTTAGATCAATGAGGTTTTGTACTTGTTTAACATTTGATAAGCTTATATTGTTCTTCATTTATAAATTTTCCTATAAAATGTTATTTTATGGTTGAATGATATATATTATTATGTCATTCCTTGCTTCACATTTCTTGTTTACCTTGACTCCAACTTTACAGGAGAGTTTTCCCATTTCGATCAAGTGACAACGGGGGAGACATATCGAAATATCAACATTGCAAGCTATTATTGCGGGGGAGCAACATATCTATTGTTACGGGGGAGCAACATATATATTATTGCGAGGGGGGGAATATATCATGAACAATATATATCTTAGCTTAGGTGTCGTATCAGTCGCAGTTTTTTAATTATCAAAACGGGGGAGATTTTTGGCCCATTTGGTCATGCTCAAACCGATTTTAATAATCGATCCAAACTACGAATCGATACATTACAACTTAGATGAATTTGTTCAAAAAGACGTCGCAATACTTCGTCGCAAGCATCTACAAGATGATTGTGTTTGGGTTACTCTTTATACTTTGTTATGAAATTTTTACTTTTTGAGTCTAAGGACTTATGTGAGTCAGAACATAATTTTGGCATTTAGATTGAACCTATATCCAAAGTCCACTCACACATAAGCCAACCCAGACCAATAATTCGTTTGGATTCGAGTCTAAATCCAAACCCACTCAATAATCCAAGTCAAAATAATCTGGAATATGATCAACCGAACTAGGAGCAAGTTCTAACCGAACTTGGACCGACCTCGATTACCCTAAACTGATTTTTGAATCAGTCTCTTCTTCCAGATGACCAAGCTCTAACGTTCAAATTTATGAACGTTAAAGCATTCGAACTCGGCCGGAACTCGGCTCAGAAAAATCCTATATATAGAGAAGAAGTTTCACATTTCAATACAACTCATTCACTCAAATATTCTTCTTCTTTATTACTTAAAAGAGCTTTAATCTTTCTCATTCCCAAGACAACTGCCTTTTCTTCTAAGTGCCCAAGTGTCATTCCGATTAGAAGTTGAGTCGAGTTGTACAAGCTTGGTTAAAAAGTTATTTTCTATTCGTGTTAGAAGTCTTCGAGCTCTTCAGATCAAAAGCTCATGTTGTAAGAAGTTCGAGTTCTCTTCGGATCAAAGGTGCGTGTGTACCCTATTTCACAAATAGTTGATTAACACCGAGTAAGAGTTCTCGGGCCTGGACTAGTCCTCCACGAGGAAAACCAGGATAAAATTCTCTGTGTTTGAATTTTCTTTCTGAACTTTACTTATACTCTGATTATATTTATTTCTACAGTTTATAAGTAGTCCTTAAACTTAGAATTTTTAATTAGTGATTATTTTTTGCTGCACACGCACTTACTCTATTCACCCCCCCTAAAGGTGTTACACTATCCTACAATTGCATCCTCCAACTTCTTCTTATAATTAACATCAAGGTCATCTTGAAAATCATAATTATTACATTGATTAGACTCATCCAGGCATTCTTGAAGTTCATCAAGATCAACTCATCTAAATGTGTCATGGAACATGTCCGCCATTCTCGGGAAGACATCTTAAGTACAATCCTTAGTTGATGATGAACTAGGAACCTGAATGTTGATGGCACTTCCAGGAAGTTGTTCTCCATGATTAACCCAAATTTTGTATGACTTATCAACTCCATTACAAACCAAATAATCAACTATAACTTTTAGACCTTTTTAGCTATTATATTTATATCATTTATCGCACGGGCAAAGATACTAATTATTTTCTCCCGAAGTATCTTTTGTGAACTTAATGAATGATGCGACACCTTCGAGATATTTAACTGACAATTTAGGTGCATCCATACAGTCCTTACTTAGGTGTACATAAGACATCTACATATATCCAATAAGTCAAGGAATGTGCAAAAATATCAGTGATAGTAAAAACTAATGACCAACTGAGTAAAAAAAAGCAAAAAATGGAAATACTATATCCAATTGGAATATATCAATCTTATGTATGTGTCAGTGAAAACAAAACATGTATGTATTAGTGAATGAAGTAATATATCAATCCATGGCTGGGCTGTGTCAATCACAATGAATGAAACAACATAGGCACCAGGATGACATGCCTTTTAGTTTCTGAATATCCAACTCATTCTTTGAAAGCTAGCTCCTTTCATTGTAGATTAGAAAAAAAAAATGCTTTTACTAATCTGAAATATATTTTATCTCTTTGAAGGTTCTTCGGATTTGGCTATTAATTTTCAAAAAATTAGTGTTGTTGGGATGAATGGTAATAATTTTATGGATGAACAAGTTGCAGCTTTGTTCAATTCAACATTTTTTAATGAAATATTTAGGTGTTCCTATTAAAAATACAAGACTTAATAAAAAAGATAAGCAATTTGTTATTGGCAAAGTTGAGAAATAATTGGTTACATTGAAAGCTAGTATTCATCAAGGGGTGGTAGAATGATTATGGTTAATGTTGTTTAATCTAGTATTCTTATGTATATGATGTCCTTTTTTCTATGTTCCTGAGTGGGTGATTAAGAGGCTGGATAAAATTAGGAGCTTTTGGGCTGGTAAATGTAGTTGTCAAGATTTTAAATGTTTAGTTAATTGGAAGATGGTTGTAAAAGTACAAAAGGAGGTGGATTAATTAGGGGTTATTAACGTAAGAAATCAAAATTTTGCTCCTGGATTTGGAGAGCTTCAATAAAGAAATATTTGACTTTGAGTAATTTGATTACTTATAATTACCATATATGACAGAAGATTGCTTTATCTAAAGGATAAGGTAGAGCTTCTATTATCAGAAGGAAAAAAGATATAACTATAAGCAAGATTATATTAAATCGATGCAAAGGTTAAAGTATATTACTTATGATAGGTACAACCAGGAGAACGATTGTTATAGGTGAATTTAATATAAATTATTTTATTATGGCCAATGTTCAACGAATTTTCAGATAACCCTCATGTTCAACACAATATTGGTGTAGTGACATAAAATTCAACATGGTATAGGATAAAGCAAGGTTCAAACTTTTTTGATGCTCATTTTAAGCGGATTCTACAAAAATATTTGTCGATGTATGAATACTCAAGATGAGCATTTGAAACATGGAGGCATGTCAGATGCTTAACCTTCGTCGGGGTCTCCAACATGGCAAAGTCTAATAGGTATAACTTATAGTTAAACAAGAGTGATGGTTAGGTAGGAGACAATGAATAAGAATCCTATTTCCCTCTAATATACAAAAGTAAAAGTTTGGGCATATATGCAATCACTTTATGATGACCGAAATTAATTAATGTAAGCGTGTTGTTATTAGAATTTTCTTACTTCTTATTATTCCTTATAAGTGCCCATATTGTAACCTTCAAAGAAAATAATCTTTAGACGAAGTTATAGGGAGGGAAAGTGATATGTAGGAGTTGATACAAATACCTCAAGAATGTCAGACCTACTAGTCCTCTAGGGACTAAAGTAGACGATAATGAGGGGTTGTGAGGAGTTTTATAATGGATGAGACCACCGCGACCTAGGTGGGAATGCAAAATAATCGCTTTATTAAGGGATTACTAGTTTAACACCGAGGTGGAGGCTTGGACGAGGCACAACTGCTCCAGGTAAGAGCTATCATGACTTGGTGTATGTTAACTGTCGGGTATTTACCAGCAGGTGTTGGTGTAGGACACCTATTGATCTGGGAGGTAGCAAGATTTTTTATCTTATGGGATGTCATGTTTCCTTCCAGGAGCCTTGTGAAAATTTCTATGATTATGACATATGAATCCCAAGCTGAAAGGTCACAGGAAGATGACTCTTTTGCGGATAAGGAAAGCACGTTGGATGAATAACTATGGGTAAAGTAGCCTAGCCCGTGCTTGGTGTCATGCCCCAGTCCAAATAGGTTTAGTACAACAGATACGCAAGCATGCCAGTCATATGTATACGAAGGATACTCCAATCTATAGAACCCTAGAATAAACACATACATTGTATAATAATAATTTCAAATAAATGACAGTCAATGGGTACAACTAATCTCATCCGCAAAACCAAATAGAAAGTAATTATCAAATATGTCAATGAACCCAATATGAAATAGTCGAAAAGAACTAATAGTTAGATGGAGACAAATCCACTACCAAACTAGAATAAGAAAATAGTCCAACTACTAAGATAAATAAACAAAAGATAGACTAGAAACCTAATAAGTCCATCAACTATGAATCAAATAAACTTGACGACAACAGCTCTTTGAAAGAGAATGAAGTAGCACGCTCCTGTGAATAGTCATGATCTTCTACACCTGGAAAAATATCTAGATCTAGGTCCTCAGAGGTATGTAACAAGATACAATAAAAGTATGCCATGAATAAAATTGCAATAAACATCCAACAAGGTTCCTAATCATTCTTTGTGAAAAGCGCTTTTGAGAATAACTTTTCTGCGTATGGACTATCTGGTTAAAATATGGGATGGACATAATTCTCTCGGAGATCCAGGGGCCACATGCATAAAGGCATTCTATCGTCAGAGGCCGCCAATTAAATATAGGTTCATAATACCTCGCATCTCCAACAAAATGTATAGCTAAATAAAGGAAAGTGTAAATGAGTCACAAACGCTTACCCATTGTTCTCCCCACCCATTGCTACTAATTTTATCATATCCATAACACACAAATACCTCTAGTAACTGCTAAGTCTTATAGCATATCTCTATTAGAAGTTATTTTCTATCGCACGTTCCACACGTACTGATGATCAGTCAATACGCAAGTCCGTGATCTACATGAGACACACTCGTGAAACACGTGTTATGGAAAAATAAAACATAAAGATGCCTCAAAATTATGGGATGTCTCTTAATTCTAGGTCGACATGCATAGTATTAGTAAAGACAAATAGACGATGCACTTTGCGGTTGCACCCAAGTCTTCTTGGACGCGCAGTTTAATAATATAAATAAATAAGAAATTAAATAATAGAAATGAGCCATGTATAACTAAATATAAATAAGCAGCAACCATGGCAAGGTATACTTGTCTGATAGTTATTTGGTGCTGAAACGACACAAGACAACAGATACAAGAAACCAAAAAATGCGAAAAGTCGAACAAACATCTCTGGATGCAGAAATAAACAACATCAATGTTCCCAAAATAAGCGAGATAGACCATAAAATACTACCCTTTCGTCCAATTTGGACACAGGAGCTAAAACGGTCATTTCGGGTCAACGTGGGGTCCACATGTAGTCCACTTTTCACCAAAAAGTGTGCTGAAGCTAGAGGGTCTCTAAATATGATAAATTATAGGTTAAATAAATTCTAAAGTATAATACGAACTCAATGGTATGTCTAATTTTAGATTTCGGTTAGCTGATAATAAAAAATTTGTCAAGTCGAATCGTGGGGCCCATGAAAAAGGCAATTCGTCGACTAACTCAAAATCAGAAGAAACTTGGGTCACAGGACATGTCAGAAGTTGAGTCCAATGGCGCAAGTTTTGTTGCCATCTGATGAGTGAGCACAAACTAATGGGATAATTTGCAAAATAACGATACAGTAGACTTTCGAATGATATGGGTTGATTCAGGCGTGCACACACGCCCAAACCAAGTTTTGCAAAATTCCACAAGTCAAGAAAACCATACATGACTTTCGGTACAATTGGTACACGATAAAGTCACCATATGGAAGAATTCTAGGTTTTAAAAATATGCTTTTTGGTCAACTTCACATGGAATTTTATGGATTAATAAAGCACATTAAATGAAACTAAAAGAAGAAAAATAATCTGGATTATGTTGTCCACAAAATTGTTTAAGTGGATTTTTGAAATAATTATTATTTTGGAAGAAATCAGAGCAGGAACATGGGTGTTTAGGTTGAATTTTAACAGTTATAAAATCATATTTTTTGTCAACTTTGGATAAATTTTTCGGTCAATCCAGACATCTAAAATTAATCCTCTTAAAGTGGGATGAAGAGGGTTATGTTGTTGATGCACTTGCGAAGACAGTTCGCAAAACCATCGAGCGATGGAGGAGAGAAAGACGCATGAAGTGGATTGTTTGGACTGTTGTCGTTGTTGGTGCGACTGTTACTGATCCGCATGCAGGCAGTCACTCGCGGTTGCGGTGGTCGAAGGCTACGGTAGGGGCGGTCATGCGCGATAGCGCACGGCTGGGGCAAGGGTGGACTCTAGGGTTACGGTTTATATATATATATATATATATATATATATATATATATATATATATATATATATATATATATATATATATATATATATATATATATAAGAGCCGGAGGGAGCTGCTCGGTGCCTGAGGCCTGGGTCGGGTAGTATAAGATTAGGTTTAGTTTTTAGTTTTTAATTTTCTTTTTAATTTTCTTTTCTTTTTTTACTTTATTTGTTTTATTTTCTTTTGTTTACAACTTTTTCTTTTTAACATATATATATATATATATATATATATATATATATATATATATATATATATATATATATATATATATATATATATATATATATATATATATATATATCGGTGCCTGGGGCCTGGTCCGGTAGTATAAGATTAGGTTTAGTTTTTAGTTTTTACTTTTTTTTTCTTTTTAATTTTTTTTACTTTATTTGTTTTATTTTCTTTTGTTTACAACTTTTTTCTTTTTAACATTTGTTTTCCTTTTTTTTAAATATTAACTTCTTTTATTCAAATTTAATTCCCCATATTTTTTAAATAATATTTTAATTTATTTATCTAGTATTTCCAAAATAAATTTGTAATATGTATTTTGCTTATTTCCTTATTTTAATTTCTAATATTTTAACAAAAATACTTATTTGTTTCGATACATGTACATTATATTTACTAAATTTTTTTTATATGTATTTTCCATCAGGAAAACTTATCCTATTATCTAAAATTAGACTAAATTTTTTAATTAAAATTAGGGGTGTTTACATTCTACCCAACTTATAAAATTTTTTCCTCAAAATTAAAAACTAACCCATATTTGTAACAATTTACTACGGCATTTAACCCTTCATTGCTAACTAACAGTACTTCCTAAAAAGGTTATGGTCAACCATCCTAGGATTTTTCTTCCTTATTTTTATACACTATTCTTTTCTCTCCTAAACTCACTACACTACCCAACTTACATGGATTCCACTAGTAGTTAAAATATTAAAGATATTTTCTACGTTTTATGACTAGTTAGTTGTTAGGTCTTGTCTATCAATGCATTCATCATATGATTATAACTACAAGGTGTCAAGAAGTGGTCTTTGCCTAGTCTTATGGAACATTTATCATTGTACCAATTTACTATTTATAAAAAAGGCCAAGAATTTTGGAATATTTGTCTCGAATCTCATAACCATGCTTTTTTCCGTAACCGTCAAGTATCATAGTTTAGTAATGTCGTGCCACAGGCATGTATAGCTGCAAATAGTTCAACTACTCTACTTTGATCATCTGGCTACAGTTGTCGCTACCCCGCCAGCGATTAGTCATAGTTAGAAGTTCGTGACAAGTATCTTCAATTCCATCATAAGCTTAAGTCTAGGTTTTGGTTAAAGGTTTAGTACAATTTGTTAAGTTTTGGATGTCTTTATAAAACTACTTGATAATACAAATCTTTTCATATTTTAAATACTTCCTTAAAAAATTGATTAATGTTATAACAAACTACTAAGTGTGTTTAAGTATTGATATGGTTTATATACATAATGATTTTATTATGCATTCACCTTTAGTTCTTCATACTAATTGCTACTATTTTTACTCTTATTCGTTCTATTGGTAGCAAAATAGGAAGATAGGTTATAACTGTTTTAGTTGAGGGAAAGTGGCAATTAAAATGTTTAATTATAATATAAAGGCTTGAGCATGGAACGAGATTGAGAATGAATGCTAAGAAGGGGATTAGTAAACCATGGTGAAGTAATGTTGCTAAGATGGAGGACGATTGTTACTAGCTATAGCACTATAAGGATTTAGAGATTATGTTATCCGTTTCAAGGGGAAAGGCCTAACCATAACTAGTCCCATAACATCTATTATTCTATTTCTAATAATTATATACAATGATACCACTAGTCTATAAAACTATTAGATATGTGGAAGATTATATATGCAACAATAATTCAAACCAAGGGTTGTACCTGCTGTATCTACATCTTTCAGTGTTTGTGCCTCTTATAGTTGCCATACTGCTTGCTAATTTTTTGGTTGACAAATTAGGGTGTAGACCTCTAAAACTCTGTAGTATAGGAATATACTATCTCCTTATGCTAGCATATATTCAGTGTCAATCAGTTACACCTCATTAGTGTATTTTAATAATTATGTGATTCTATGTTGTAAGATACGCTACCCAACTTACAAGGATTCAACTAGTAATATAATTACCTTATTGAGGTTCAACGATATAACTCCTTACAATAATAGTCTTCAAAGTAATAGCCTAGTTCTTATAAATAAAATAAAACTTTTGTTAATATTTACAATGGAAACATCTTGGTACTATTAGGGTATCCTAGTGCATTATAAAATTTTCTAAGGTAATGGTCATCCTTAATTCTTAATTATAAGCAATGCTTATATTCTATACTTAAAAGAACAAGGATGTTAATATTAAGAATTAAGAAGTTTTAGTATCTCAATATGAGATAGAATATAATCTTTATCGAGATATATAGATAAAGCTTACATGATTTGAAACTAAAGGATAATTAAAAAAGCATAATCTATCCAAAATGAACAAACCCAACCTATCAAGTTCTAACAACTAAAAACAAAATCAAAATTTAAAACTAACAAACTATAGTCCTAACATAAATAAAGTAATTACTTGGCCTACAATTAGAAGGGTAAGGTGGCACGATATGATTTTCATCATCGTTTAAGGTCAACGGTTATGGAACGAGATTGCGAGAGTCGCGTAGGAGAATAATATATAACCCTCAAGAAGGGAAGTGAAGTAATTGGAAGGAAACAAATATTCAAATATCATTGGATTCAACGAACGTAGCAAGATTTGAAAGGCGAAGGGAAATTTTGTCATCGCAGAAAATAACGAGCATCAAAAGTAATATTGCGGGCCAACATGATATAAAAGTAAATAGAGGCTCGTGATGATAACATGGTTTTATAAAAGGAGGTAGTTTGCTAGTTTCCAAGATCGGAAGAATGATTAAGGAAAAGATTCTAATCAATTGCTATGTTCAAATAATTGTAGAGTATTGACAATGGTTCTATGCTTGAGGGAAGGTAGTCAGATGGAAAAATAAAATAAATAGGTAGTCAGATGATAGCGTATGTCACGCCCCAATTTTTGCTAGTTCGATAATCGTCCTCTAGGCGTGATGTTGTGCGTGTGTAAGACGTGCATGAACAAGGCCTAGGCATAATGATATACTTTAGAAACATATGCAATGGAGTACGCAATGAGAATAACACCTTGAAATATAGAAAAGTTCTCTTTATTGATAATGAACATCTTGTTACAGATTCTTGACTCAAAAACATAAGAGGATGTCGCACGGGATTACAATAGGGATGCAAAATAAGATAGCCGATCCATACATTACATCCCTTACTAATATTTCAAAAGAGCAAACCACCTTGGGTGCGTGTTAGCACCATCTCCTAGGAGCTTCAAAAGGGTATGTGCGAGCTCCTTTGAGATTATGTACTTGTGCTCCAAAAGTCACAAACACGAATGTGCCATATAAGTGAAAGGTTGGGTGAAGCTTCAGCTCCTCGTCGCGTCGCCTTGGCTCGGGGAACCTGCTGCAACGAGGGTCAGTACTTCAAAAAGTACCGGTGAGGGCGAACTAACCCAACATACCAAATCGACATCGTATTCATGTGAACATGTAACATTATTATTATGTGATCTTTCTATCTTGTCTTAGTTCAATTCTTTATATATATGATAGAATAAAATGACATAATAAAATGTGCCACCGTTCAGTGACTTTTACCTGCACCGTTTGAACCACCTATACAAAACTTACCATGACCTTCACTGCCACGAAGACATAATTAGTTTGCACAGTTTAAATATACATAAGGGTCCCTGTCTTGACTAGCCATCATGGACTATAGTCAGGGTAGACGGCGATGCTTGCAGTGCAGGTAGCGAGCCCCGCTACAAACTTCTGCCTCACCCGTGCTAAATTGCTAGCATGACTAATCGTTGTTCTGCCCGGGACGAATCGGCCTCGGTGCCCCGACGACCGTTCGCAGGAACCATACCTTGTGCACAAGTTTTCCATGACCATTGATAATTTAAATACTAAGTTAACATACGAAGCATTTTAAGACATCAACATGAACATAACTACTTTAGCACAGTGCGATGGCATAGTCTACTAGCTGATATGATCAAATCACAAGTTATGTACTACCCATTGAATAGTTATAGATGAATACATTCTAATTACAACGGAACACAAAAATGGATACATGTATAGCGGACAAGCACGCAACAATATGAACGTATAGGAATTTTTATGTGTCTAGCATTAAGTGTTTCAAGTCTACATCTTCTTTTTATCTTGACTCAATTTTACTATTTTGGTATTGTTGATCAGAACGCATAAATGAGTCAGATTATTAAGAATGAATTCTTGGAAGAAGGGCACAAATCGAAAGTAATGCCACTCACCTAGTTGGTGAATCGGGGGAGACAAAGGGGAGATCTTTAAGACTCCGTTGTGCGTCGTCTACACGATCACCTTCACGTACGAACAGATGATCAATATCTCCTTTTTCAGTCTCCAAAGGTTCGATACAAAATATGAAATTCAAAGAACGAAGATAATAAAATCCATCGAAACCGTTCAAGAAAACGCAAGTCACAAAACCAACAAGAAAGCAACCAAGCGGCATCGAAAACGGACAAAGAAACCAGCACAACGGAAAGGCCCCTCTCGACTCTGTCGTCAAGTCCTTCCTTGAGGTATGATCCATTGAATTTGGGACCTGATTCCAAAGAAACCAATCCATAATGAGAAAAGAATCTTGATTCAATCTGTCCTGATCGAACGATACCAAGTATTTCTTAGCTGTGCTCCCCGAATAGAGAGAACGGGGCACTACATCTTAACCAACTAATAAAAAGTTTTATCCTCAATACTTAGGAATAAAACCTACCCCTAAAAAAATAAAGAGGAAAACTTTTTCTTCATGTCCGATTCGAGTTCCCAGGTCGACTCCTCGGTCGCGTGGTTCCGCCAAAGAACGTGCACAAGTGAGACTTCACGATTCCGTAACTGCTTCTTTTTTCGATCCAAGATCTGAACGGGCTCTTCAACGTATGAAAAGTCTGACTGTAGATCTAGCTGACCAAAATCTACCACGTGGTTCGGGTCATGCACATCTTCCTAAGATGTGACACATGAAAAATATTATGCACGTCTGATAGGGCTGGTGGCAATGTAATTTGATAGGCAATGAGAGTGACTCGCTTGAGGACTTCTAACGGGCCAATGAATCTCGGACTTAACTTCCCCATTACTCCGAATCTTATAACTCCTTGCATGGGCCAGACCCTAAAAAAAACATGGTCAACTTCGAAGAACTCAAGGGGTCGACGATGAATAACGACTTAGCTCTTCTGCCATATTTGTGCTACTTTTAGTCGCTCTCGGATCAACCGAACCTTTTGGACTGTTTGTTGAACTAGTTTTGGCCCAAGGATTTGAAGATCCCCAACTTTATCCCAGCAGATCGATAAATTATACTTATGCCTATAAAGAGCCTCGTACAGAGCCATTTGGATACTGGACAGATAATTGTTATATGCAAATTTGACCAACGTTAAGTGGACGTCCCAACTTGAATTTGAATCGATCGCACAGAGACGTGGCATATCTTCGAGTACCTGAATCACTCGCTCTGTTTGGCCATCGGTTTGAGGATGGTAGGCTGAGCTGAACTTTAATTTGGTCCCCATCAGTGACTGAAAGCTCTCCCAGAAACGTGATAGGAATCATCCATCCCGATCTGACACTATAGAAACTGCACTCCGTGCAGACGAACTATCTTATCAAGGTAGGTCTGGGTGAGGCGATCGATGCTCCAAGTAACTTTATTGGCAATAAAATATACTGACTTGGTTAACCGGTCGACGATGACCCAGACCGCGTCATTCTCCCGTTACGTCTTTGGCAAGCCAACAATGAAGTCCATGGTTATGTGCTCCCATTTCTATTTCGAAATAGCAAAATTTTGCATCTCTCCGCCCGGTCTCCGATGTTCTTCTTTCACCCTCTGACAGGTTATGCATTGCGATATAAAGAGCATCACATCTCTCTTCATGCCTTGCCACCAAAAAATAGTACGAAGGTCTTTATACATCGTGCTCCCAGGATGGACTATGTAGACTGCATAGTGAGCTTCCGCAAGGATCTTCTTTCTGAGTTCTGTTCGTTGGGGACGCATAGCCTTCCCTTCACTCGCAATACTCCATTCTCATCTACTGCAAAGTCCTTTACCTTCCTCACTAGAATCTGCTCGCGTATTTTCCTTACAAATGGGTCGTCCCACTGAGGTGATACGACTCTCTCTAACAGGTTGGGTACAAATCATGTCTTAGCAACTCGTGTGCCGCAGTATCAAATTTAGAGTTCAATTCCTATTTCCTCAAAGTCTCTTTATAACCTGCGATCAACAGACAGGGATCCCGCAAACACTCGACTCAACGCATCCGCTACAATATTTCCTTTGCCAGGTGTGTAGTCGATCGTCAAGTCATAGTCTTTGATCAATTCTAGCCAACACCGCTGTCATAGGTTAAGGTCCGTTTGGGTGAATAGGTACTTCAAGCTTTTGTGATCATTGTAAATTTGGCAAGTCACTCCATAGAGGTAGTATCGCCATAATTTTAGTGCGAACACAATTACCGCTAATTCTAGGCCATGCGTAGGATAATTTTTTTGTGCTTTTTTAGTGGTCTGGATGCGCAGGCTATCACCATATCCGCTGCATGAGTACACACCCTAAGCCCTACCCTAACGCGTCACTGAATATTTGGAATCCCAAGGTCTCGTCTGGTAGTGCAAGTAGTGGGGCAGAGGTGAGGTATTATTTTAACTCTTCAAACGAGGCTTCGCAGTCGGTGGACCACTCGAATACAACTCATTTCTGTGTGAGACGAGTCAGAGGTGATGCTAACTTATAAAAGTCTTTCACAAAATTCCTGTAGTAGCCAACTAGCCCAAGGAAGCTTCGAATCTCTCTAACATATGCAGGCCGCTTCCACTCGATGATGGATTCAACTTACTTTGGATCGACTAAAATGTCTCTGCAGAAATGATATTCCCGAGGAAAGGTATACTGCTCAGCCAGAACTCGCACTAACTCAGTTTTGCGTATAGCTTGTTGTCTCAAAAAGTCTATGGCATGGTCAGTAAGTGCTCTGTATGTTCCTCCCTATTCTTTGAGTACACCAAGATATCATCAATGAACACTACTACAAACTTGTCGAGATATGGCCAGAACACACGATTTATTAAATCCATAAAGGTGGTAGGGGCATTGGTCAGTCCGAATGGCATTACCAAAAACTCATAGTGGCCGTAGCGAGTGCGAAAGGCTGACTTCGGCATGTCGTCCGGCTTGATCTTTAGCTGATGGTAACCCGAGCAAAGATCAATTTTTAAAAATATCGTTGCACCTTGAAGTTGATCAAAGAGGTCATCGATCCTGGGAAGGGGGTACTTGTTTCAAACAATGGCCTTATTCAATTCACGATAGTCGATGCAGAGCCGCATCGAGCCATCCTTCTTCTTAACAAATAATACAGGAGCACCTCACGGAGAGACGCTAGGATGAATATACCTATGATCTAATAATTTTTGTAACTGGACCTTTAACTCTTTTAGTTCTGACGGGGCCATTCGATACGGAGCCTTGAAAATTGGTCGAGTATCTAGAAATGTATCAATAGTGAACAATATCTCTCGGTCCGGCGGCTTGCCGGGCAACTCATCTGAAAATACATCAGGAAAATCTGCCAGAACGGAAGTAGACTCTACGTTTGCGCAATCTCACTATAAGTCTCAAACGGACGCCAAGTATACATCACAGCCGGAATGTGTCATCCGTCAAGCAGATATTGCAGAGATCATCATCCAGGCATTCGGCGCTCTCGACGGTGGACTGTACGCATAGCAAAATTCGATCTCGCCAGGTAGACAAAACACAATTTTTTTTCGCACAACCAATGGTAGCCGAGCAAGAGCCGAGCCAATCTATCCCCAGAATAATATCTTAGTCCCTGATGTCTGAGACTATCGCATCAAGTGATAATTTTCTTCCTCCGATGCAAATCTTACCTTCACGACAAACTAAGTGAGCCGACAAATCCACGCCCGATGGAGTACTGAAACTAAGATTTAGGCCTAGCGGTGTCAAAAAAATATGTTCTCGGCGACAAAATCCGTCACAATAAAACTATGTGTGGCACCAGAATCAAACAATACTCGAGCAGGTACATTATTGAAAAGTAATATACCTGACGCCACTGTGTTTGATATGACCGCCTCTTCCCGAGTCAGAGCATAGACCCGGTCTAGAGTGTTCTGTGGTGCCGTCTGGTTTGCTCGAGGTGCTTGACCCTGATTCTGAGGCGGACGATGTTGTTGCTGTGGACGGCACGGTGGGGGATCATTGGGGCAATCCCGACAATCGTGAGTTACGTGGCCAAACTTACCACAAACGATGCATTCCCCTTTTTGAATAGGATAGTCGTTGACATGGTGTCCTGGCCTGTGGAAGTAAGCACTAGGTGGCCCTTGGTTCTTCCCTTGGTCATGGTCTTGAGAGCCGTCGTTGTTGTGGCGCTTGTGTGCATTATTACCACCTGTGTTGCTAGAGCGATTGTGACAGAAATTTTGTACATCGTTGGTACAAACTGGATAGTACTGTAACTCTAGGGACAGGACATGGTTTAGAGACTCTTGCATGGTATGGTACTGAGGGACGATGACGTGGGCACGAATAGAAGGCCGAAGTCCTATTTCAAATATTTGAGCTCGACTTTCGACGTCACAGAGATGAGACTTAGCAAATTTTGCAAGACTGTTGAATTCTATGACGTACAGCCACACTGTCATATTTTCTTGTTGAAGATGTGTAAATTCGTATTCCTTCTCACAACGGATGGCGGGTGGAAGGTACTCCTCTTCAAAGGCTTTATGGAATACAGACCAAGAGATAGTCGTCTTGTCATCTTCACTCAAGATAGCTTGTTTGTGCACATCCCACCAATTATGTGCACTTGAACAGAGCTGAAGCTGAACGCAAGAAACTCTATTTGTGTCATCCATGCGAAGCACTTCAAAGTGGTCCTCTAGTTCAACCAGCCAATCCATCGCCATGGATGGGTCCTTAGTCCCTTTGAAGGTAGCATGACACATCTTTTTAAACTCTAATATTTGAAGGATGGAACCCTTTTCGTCTGAAGGCAGAGGTTCCTGAGAGCCCTGAAGTCCCGTGGTCTCGGATACAACTGGCCCTGTTGCGGTGGCCATTGATACATAATGGTTATTGGCGACGAGTGTTGTCACAATCGTTTGCAAGGTATCCATTTGCTTCTGCTGTGCCTCAGCCTGAGTCCGTTGTGCCTGAAATTGAGCCTCAATCCGGGACTTGAATTAGCTTTGTCACGACCCGCACCCGATATAGGGGCACGAGTGCGTGGGTAGGTCCAGCCTACGCCGCAGCAACGACGGTAGAACGTTGTCTAGGTCACAATACTAGCTAATCACTCTCACATGAATATCCAACTCCATAAGGAGACACAGATATCACAATATAATATGGAATACTGAATCACATAAACTAAAGCACGATGAGATATCGAAGAAAACAAATAAAATACAAGACAAGTCTAAACAATAATAAATAGTCTAACCTGCAATCAATAACATCCAAATATCCAAGTATGCCGAAAACAAGTCCTCTATGTCACAGTCTGGAAAAAATATCCAGTCAGAATTGGAGTGAAGTACAAGCACTAACAGCAGTTCCATATATATTGACAAAAACTATAATACAGTGTAAAGAAATACAAGATGGATATAACTGCTAGAAATAAGAAATACTGGCGAGCATGAATATACTGGAAATAGAAATACTGGAGCATATGTCATCATCAATGGTACAACTAGCAAAGAACAAGAATACAAGTGCATGCTAGAACAATAAACAGGAATATAGGTGAATACTAGAACAATAACTAGAACATGAGGAATACTAGATCAATATACTAGAGATACATATAGAGACTATATAGCTAAGTGTGTGTGTCACGACCCGCACCCGGAATTTGGGGCACGAGTGCGTGGGTACGTCCAGCCTACGCCACAGCATCGGCGGTAGAACGCTGTCTAGGTCACAATGCTATCTAATCATTCTCACACGAGCATCCAACTCCATAAGGAGTCACAGATAGCACCATATCATATTAACAATACTCAATCACATAGCTAAAGCACGATAAGATTTCGAAGAAATAAATAAACCAAATTGCAACACAAGTCTAAATAGAATAATCTAACTCAACAATAATATCCAAGTCTCAACAAAGTATGCCGGAGACAAATCCGGTACCATAAACTGCTAATAAAAACTAACTAAATAACTATTAATCCCGGCTAGACCTCCCGGAATCACACCTGGCTACAAGGTCCAAGTCAGCAGCTACTCTCCCTGTGGTCCATAAAATGTCGGACACCCGTCCTCTAAGGCGTAGCTGGAAAAATATTTCCAGTCAGGATGGAGCAAAGTACATCTCTAACAGCAGTTCTACATCAATGATATAAACTATGTAGCAGTAAATAGATGGAAATATACAAGATGCATATACATGTACGAGAGATATACAATAAAGGAAATACTGGAAATACTGTAAATAAATGCGGGAAGGAATAATATGTCAATGAAGAAGAATACTATGACTAAGTGTGTGAGTACTAGCTTTAACATGTGATCGGCTTGGGAACTTGTACACGAGTACGGGCCTGGCTAGTCATACGTGCGGTGTATGACCAACACTAACATGAGAACAAGACTTGTACATGAAGGGTATAATCACATATCTACACTAAAATACTCCCCACCCCCGACTGGTATAGTAGATCCAACCATGGTACGCTATGGCACAGGATTCTCTAGGAAGGTAGCAAGTCTCCCCGAGAATCAGTGTATGTATATGCACAAGATAAACAATGAAACAAGACTTGTACAAGATACACCATATACAAGGACTAACATCTCATGACGGGATCCGGATATACCAATCCGTGTAACCTTCGTGTCAAGAAATATGGATATTTACACTAAATACAATGAACATAGAGAATATTATAGATAAGAAACTATCAGAGAATGTACTCGCCTGTGGTCCTTTGCTGGTATGAATCAGAGTCCAAGTCACAGTCCAAATAGCCTATGTATTACAAATTTTACCATGTCAAAATATAATTTATTTTAATTTATTTAATTTTGGAATAATTACTCTAAAATCTTATTTTAATCTTATTATTCTGATTTTTATGTCAAAACCTAATTTTGCCCAAAAGAACCTAAATTTTTAACGACTCGAGACTCATGGCACGCAAATCGAGGCGATCTGTTGATCGAAAAGTCAACTGACACAAACTCGACTTTCATGCATGATTTCTTGTAGATTTCATCATAAAAAATATGATGGAATTTATGGCTCGTCCAAATTCAAATTCGTTTGAGAATTATGGCACATACAAATTTCGTATCGTGCACCGATGGGTAAATTCTAACCTAGAAGTTCTACAGAATTCACAGTATATAAATACTTTGAATTAAATTCATGGAAAAACATATGTCAATGATCTCGACATTATCTTTCCGAAAATTTAAACGGTTCAAGATTCTGATCCCTGGTTCTCCCGAAATCGTGAAAACATTGAAACACGTCTATTTTCGGACATGCTGTGCTCTACGAATTTTCCAGAATTTAATACTAATATTTTCATAAAAAAAATTATATAATCATAAAGCTAACCTCAATATATTTCTAACGCAAGAAACTAGGCCTCGTTTGGAGTTCGGAGCTATGCGCAATGGCTTGTGGAAGATGAAGGAACCCTAGATGGCAATTCTCCAAAATCTCTCTCTCTAAAATAATAGGATAATTAGGGTTATAATAATATATATATATATATATATATATATATATATATATATATATATATATATATATATATATATATATATATAGGGATGTACCTGCGGCTGAATAGGGATGTACCTGTGGCTGAATAGATATTTATAGGTTGACACGTGTCAGAATCTGATTGGATGGTTTTTGTTATATTATTTGTTTTTGATTTGACTTTATCAAAATATTATTTAAGTCGTTTTAAATCTAAATAACTCAAAATAAATATTAAAAATAATCATAAAAATCTGGAAAAATTACAAAAAATATATTTTGAATTTAAAAACTCTAGAAAAATATTTGGGATAATTTTATATTCATAGTTTTCCTACTATAATTAGGAGAAGCTCTAAACATTAGTTTTACCCATATAACTAAAATTAAATACTAAAATTATTCCAAAAATTCTGAAATAATTTCAGAAAATATATAATAATATTATAAACCCTAGAAAATAACGTGGGTCCATTCTATATTCCTGGAATTGCACAATAAATTTTACAAGTCCTAAAAATTAGTTATTAGTCTAAATAACTCCCAATAAATACTAAAAATACTCAGAAAATTCTCAAAAAATTCTAGATTTTAGAACCTAAAATAAAAGTTTGGAATATTTTTAATTAAGTTTGTCCCTAAAATAAATTCTTAAAAGTCCTAAAAAAATTAGTGTACTAGTTTTTAATTAACTAAAAATTATGGAAAAATCCCAATAGTCCCAAATTAACCTAATAACAACATTTAAGCACGAATTTCAGGATACGGAGGTTATAGTGTGAAACATTAGCATATCATGTGATCGGTTTGGGACTGATCAGGCTTGCTATGTATGACTAGCTATGATTCATGTAAGGTCAGGCTAACCATCCGGATAGCTATGATGCAAGCAATAGTCAGGCTAATCATACATAACAGGCTATGAGGCATGTAATGGTCAGGCTACACCGACGTGAGGTATGGATGAGCTATGATTCATGTAGAGTTGGGTATGATCACATAATCTACTAATATTTCCCCGTTTCCCCAGCTAGCACGATGGATCACAATCATGACTCCTCGTGACAGGTCTCGATGATGCCAACTCGTGTATACAACAGTGTCAGAATCATATACGCTATACAACTAGAATCATAAAGATGATCAACATAATGAAAACTGTCAAAATATGTACTCGCCTGGGGGTCCTGCTGCTGGCAATAACAATAACCTGATTCCGAAGTCTTGTCTGAATAATCCAATAATTCTATAGACATTATTTAATAATAATATTGCATCAGTCGATACACTAACACACAATCATAAATACATTGAACTCGGGGCTACGTTAGGTATGACATTGGTCAACTAGGGTCAAGTGTGCGTCTAATTGCACGGGTGTCGCGTTTGTAACTGCTGTGCAAGATCAGATAGTCAAAATAACACGGTTCTCGCCAGTATGTCAGTGTACATAAGGCAGTCTTCTAATAATTTACAGGGTTACCTGGCCAAAGTAAATGTGGGATAATCCATAATTAACAATAGGGTCTCTCAGATCATATATAAATATATATATACTAATATAGTATTTAATTGCTACACAGTATATACACGTAAAATATACATATATAGATTACCAAATTGAATAATATATACATACTAAATATATATATATATCATATTGAATGATATACACATACTAAATATGTATATATATACCTTATTGAATAATATACGCATACGCGTATATATGCGTATGCGAGTCACTAGGTTCACCGACACGGGTCGCAAAACGCACATCACATAAACTATCATGAAATGACATGCTAACCAAATACTATTCATACACGTATACATAGAATCATGAGAGGGCAGTTCAAACCTGTGCGCTAGCGTGCACGTACACATGTACGAGATCGACGATGACGACGATGATAGTGATGACGACGATGACGACGATGTTGACGATGACGCTGGTGACGACGATGATGTGATAATGAAGGTGATGATGATGTTGATGATGATGGTTATGATGATAGTAATGATGAAGATGATGATAACGTTGAAGGCGAGGCTGTTCAGGCGAGGAGGAGGAGGGCAGGCCGGCCTGAGTCGTCGAGGGAGGAAGGAAACATGAAGGAGAGGCAATGTGCAGGGAGAGGGAGATAAAGCTCAGGATGGTCGGAACTGGGTTGCTCCAGTCGGCTTCAGGCAGTTAGCAGCGGCTCAGGCGAGGCAGCACTGTGGTCATGGTGGTCGGGTTACTGTTCAGGTGATGGTGGTGATCAGCTATTGAAGGAGGAAGATGACAACGTTCGGTCGGTGTCATCGAAAAGTTGGAAAAGATGGTCGGGAAGGTCGAGGCCTGGTCGAGAATGACGATGGTGATGATGACTGCGGTAGGTGCAGTCGGGGTCGCTGCTCAGCGAAGGAGGATGGCCGCGGGTCGTTATGAGGGACAGCGGTGACAATTCCGGTCGGTTGAGCAGCGGGTCGAGGTCGAGCACAGCGGCTCAGGTGGTTGGCGGCAGTAGGATGTGATGAGCAGCGGGTTCAGTCGAGTGGTCCGGCGGTCAGTGGCTGCTCCGGCGAGGCTCTACTCCGGTCGGCGGAAGGGGAAGATGTGAACAGGAGATTGGAAGAAGAAAATGAACAGGAAGGAGATTGATGTCGGCTGATGGTTTGGCCTTTTTTTTTGGGTGAAAGAAGAATAAGAAAAGAGATTATATATATGTGTGTGTGGGAAAAGTTGGATTGACCTAAAAATTGGCTTGGTCAAACCCTTGGAAAAAGGTCTTGGCTTCTCATGTAGAATTTCAAAGGCTATGATTTCATAGATTCAAAATGGATGGCTAGGATTACATTTGATTTAAAATTTGGAGGGCTATGGTTTGATGATTGTTGATGTTGAGTTTACACACTCCAAAAATTATAAAAAAATTCACATGAAGGAGAAATAGGTTTCTTCAAGTATTGTGTCCAATAGGGTGGACACCTTAATGCACTTTTGCATAAAAGTGCCCAACAATTAGAAAATTATACAAAGTTTAATTTAATTAAATAAATATAATTGGTGTTCTAAAATTAATTAGAAGTACATGGGGCTAAAATTAGGTGGGACACAAGCGTCATAAATGAAGAAGACTCAGAATTAAATATTATCATAATTTGGGTTGTACAAAACAGGTTAAGATTGTGTCTCCAATTTTGATTAGAACGCATAAGATACAAAGTTGGATTCATTTAGAATTAAATATAATCGGTTACGACGAATATTGTGCGACTAAAATGAAGCACATCATGGCATAGTTATGAGTTACACAAGGATCAAAGTAGAAGACTGGCATTTCTAGGACAAGGGTGTAAAATTTGTTGGAAGGCAATGGCTAGTGTAGCGCTCTAATTATCGAAGCAACGGTAAGGCGCAACAATTAAATAAAATCATGGTAATTAATTATAATCCTCAACATTTACTCTCGAATAATACAAATTTAAATCATAACCCTATAATCTTGTCAGACGTTCAACTAGTGGGTTTCTAGGTCTAGTCTACTAACTCAAACATTAATGAATACTATACAATAATATATATATATATATATATACACATCATGCAATTATTTAAATTAAATACACAAAGTACTTATAATATATAAAAAGACAAAAATACCCCTATTCTGGAATGTGGTAGTGACAAGTCTACCCTCCTTAAAAGAATTCCATCCTCGAAATTTAAGATCCTCAATAGTTATATTTATTCATTTATTTTTCATCAAAATTTAAATTCATCAAGCCGTATAATCATGAAGTAAATCCATATTGTTATTACACAAAATCTTCAAAATTTTATAAATATCATATTCCTGAAAATCTTCAAGTTTAAAATCAAATTCCATTCTTATCACAATCTCCTCCAAAATTTTAAGTTAATCACTAAATACAAATTTAATATCCAATCCTCTAATTTTAAATCCAATCAATATATATTATAAAATTTAAATCTCATCCCAAAATTTTGAATTCAAACTCTAATTCATTAATGATCTTATTCCTTGATTTTTTTCCACACAATACTTAAACAATGTAATACTTATGAAATCTTCCAATACAACAAAAAATACTAATTTATATCTTGCAGTCAAATAAATATAATGATAATCTTCTTAAATTTCTCAAACTTTAATGACAAATTCAATCATATCATAATCTTCATAAAATCAATGATTTAACAAAATTGCCAATTCTGCCATATTAAGTTCTCAACTCATTATTTAAATTAATGTTTATCCTCAAAATTTAAGGCACATTGTCTCTATTTGTCAAATCATAACCTCTTCATTAATCTTCACTACGGTCAAACTCCAACAATCACGGTCTAAGAAAATTCTACCTACAGTCACACAACATGCAATCTAGAGAAAGCATACATGGTTATGGTCACTTTTGTCATGGTATTATAGTCTTTGTCGGGGTGTACTACTAACTATATTCTAGCAAGAGAATCATTGATACAAACTACGGTACTAAGAAATTAATCAATAAAATAGACGAAAAGGAATAGAAGGAAAGAATAGAACAAAACCTGCTAACACAACCATGGTTTAATGATGCATCCAAAGTTTGATACCTCTATCCCTTGGTACTACTGTTTCTACTACTAGCACACCCACTGCTAACTCTCTTACCTACTGTAATTGTTTATACTAGTTGTTCTTATCACTCAAGTGCACACCAAGTACAACACACCATACTAAGTACTACTCTCTCTAATACAACTCTAGATGGACACCCAAGTCAGTTTGCAGTGCCATCTCAGGCATGCTCAAGCCAACAGATCCTTACACATGCACTTCATCCACTCATATACTGATATACATTTCTTACCCACCATAAAATTTTATCCTCAAAATAAAATCCTCAAAATTTAACTTCTCGAACAATTTAAAATAAAAGGTATATACTTTCCTTAAAAGTCAAATATTCAAGTATTGAAATAAAATTTTAATCACTTCCAAAAATCTTTATAGCTTTGACTATGTTTATTGAATTAAATTTGAATCCTCAAAAAATTTAATAACATAAAATCTCAACTCCTCAAAATTCTTAAAAATTGAAATTTATTTCCAATCTTCAAATTATAAATTTAAATCCACATCTATCTAAGTATACATATAGATACTCACAGTCTCTAACACTCAAGGTACACACAAATACACCAATTGTCTACACTCCTCAACTGTGTACTGAATATTGCACTGTCTGGATTACTTGCACTATTGCTTCCAATAAATTTTTATCCATATTAACTGATACACCAATCTAATATTATCATACGAGGTACTTACCGTTACTAGCACATTTCTCAACTAATCCTTGACATAGAAATACTAGTACTCTTGGTATAGTAACACTAACTTCATCATTAGATTACCTCATCACACTCACTAGAACTCATGATCACTTGCACTTTTTATAATACACATGTTTTACTTCACTCTCAAAGGCAGGCATATGGTTCCATATCTCGATTGATGTATAAGTATCTCCCTTTTTAATCTTTTACAGACTGTTACACTAATCTGTGATATACTTCATATCTTTCATGATTAATCTTTATATTTCTCTACCCATGGCACACTCATTAATACCCTTTTATGTGTATACATTTCTTTACATTTGACACACCCAAGTATCAACCATCAAATTGAATATCATGCTCCATTAACTTTCAATACAATTTTCTCAATACTTAATTGTTTACATGGATCACCCAGCTACATAAATTTATGACTATCCAGGACTGGCATGCTGACTCTGATACTTACTCTTGGAACCATCACTGATACTCTTTTCTCCCCCTTCAACCTATAGTACCAATACTAACTATAATGATACCTATTATAGAACTATTGCTACATGGTACTACCCTATGTGTTATCTTTAGATCGATGCCTACTGTTCATATATCCAACCAAAAAATACTTACAAACTCATAAGTCACACTCAGTCAACATTGATACAAGACACAGACCTAAATGTAAGTCACCAATTATCATACTAACAAGAAATCCTCAAATAAAAGAAGCTCAAAAAGGAACTAGATTAAGGAACTGAAGGTATTTCTACTGCTAGCAACAAAAGAAGCGATGGAACAAAGTCCTGTAATAACAGAAGTAGATAATTATCGAGATGATACCTTAAGAACCAATTTTAAGATACAATCTGATAATCATACACGTCTGTCCAAAATTATGACACTCAGAATTCTTGCCACGCCAGTAAGCATAGCTACGATAAACGATAGGTTCCATAACTAAGGTATGCAACTCTGTAATCATGTCATCTAGAATCCTCGCCATGCCAACCGGTATGGCTGCGAGAAACTCTAAATTCATAACTAAGATATATACATCCAAGGTCAAGTTCCTTCGTTTCTGCCACGACAGCTAATGTGGCTACGATAAACTCTAGACTCCATAACCAAAGTAGACGTTTTACCTTTCTCACTATCCTCATCAACATATGTTATCAGATGATACCGTAAATTTTAATCTATAAAATTCATGTTGATATGAAATCAAACTCAATAACGACACCAAGAATTAATTTTATAATTGATCAACAAGAATCAAATTCAATAACAACAAGCGAGAGCGGACGGGACAAGGGAAAAGATTTAAATTAGAAATTATAATAAGATTCTCAAGGGTCGTCCCAGGAATCTCTTAAATAATTTATGATTGAGTATTCTCTCTCATCCTAGTATCCTATATCCTATATTCTATTGCAGGCACACAGTAGTACAACTAAGACGTCGCATTACTACGACATCGTACAACTTGCGAGGTCTGACCTGCATGGGCCACCACTAAAAATGTGTCATGACCCGCACCCGATATAGGGGCACGAGTACGTGGGTACGTCTAGCCTACGTCGCAGCATCGATGGTAGAACGCTGTCTAGGTCACAATACTAGCTAATCACTCTCACATGAATATCCAACTCTATAAGAAGACACAGATATCATAATATAATATAGAATATTCAATCACATAAACTAAAGCACGATGAGATATCGAAGAAAAAAATAAAATACAAGACAAGTCTAAACAACAATAAATAGTCTAACCTGCAATCAATAACATCCAAATATCCAAGTATGCCGGAAACAAGTCCTCTATGTCACAGTCTGGAAAAAATATCCAGTTAGGATTGGAGCAAAGTATAAGCACTAACAGTAGTTCCATGTATACTGACAAAAACTATAATACAGTGTAAAGAAATACAAAATGGATATAACTGCTAGAAATAAGAAATACTAGTGAGCATGAATATACTAGAAATATAAATACTGGAGCATATGTCATCATCAATGGTACAACTAGCAATGAACAAGAATACAAGTGCATGCTAGAATAATGAACTGGAATATTGGTGAATACTAGAACAATAACTAGAACATGAGGAATGCTAGATCAATATACTAGAGATACATGTAGAGACTATATAGCTAAGTGTGTGAAACATCAGCATATCATGTGATCGACTTAGAACTGATCAGGCTTGCTATGTATGACTAGCTATGACTCATGAAAGGTCAGGCTAACCATCCGGATAGCTATGATGCAAGCAATAGTCAGGCTAATCATACATAATAGGCTATGAGGCATGTAATGGTCAGGCTGCACCGACGTGAGGTGTGGGTGAGCTATAATTCATGTAGAGTTGGGTATGATCACATAATCTACTAATATTTTCCCGTTTCCCCAGCTAGCACGATGGATCCCAATCACGACTCCCCGTGACATGTCTCGATGATGCCAACTCGTGTATACAACAGTATCAGAATCATGTACGCTATACAACTAGAATCATAGAGATGATCAACATAATAAAAACTGTCAGAGAATGTACTCGCTTGGGGGTCCTGCTGCTGGCAATAACAATAACCTGATTCTGAAGTCTTGTCTGAACAATCCAACAATCCTATAGACATCATTTAATAATAATATTGTATCAGTCGATACACTAATACACAATCATAAATACCTTGAACTCGGGGCTACGCTAGGTATGACACTGGTCAACTAGGGTCAAGTGTGCGTCTAATTGCGCGGGTGTCACATCTGTAATTATTGTGCAAGATTAGACAGTCAAGATAACACGGGTTTCGCCAGTATGTCAGTATACATAAGGCAGTCTTCTAATAATTTACAGGGTTACCTGGCCAAAATAAATGCAGGATAATCCATAATTAACACTAGGGTCTCTCAGAACATATATATATATATATATATATATATATATATATATATATATATATACTAGTATAGTATTTAATTGCTACACAGTATATACACATAAAATATACATATATAGATATATCAAATTAAATAATATATACATACTAAATATATATATATATATATTATATTGAATGATGTACACATACTAAATATGTATATATATATCTTATTGAATAATATGCGCATACGCGTACGTATGCGTATGCGAGTCACTGGGTTCACCGACACGGGTCGCACAACGCACATCACATAAACTATCATGAAATGACATGCTATCCTAATACCATTCATATACGTATACATAGAATCATGAGAAGGCAGTTCGAACCTGTGCGCTAGCGTGCACGTGCACGAGATCGACGATGACAACGACAATGGTGATGACGATGATGACGACGATGTTGATGATGATGATGGTGACGATGATGATGTGATAATGAAGGTGATGATGATGTTGATGATGATGTTGATGATGATGATGATGATGATAGCTATGATGATAGTAATGATGAAGATGATGATGACAATGAAGGCGAGGCTGTTTAGGCGAGGAGTAGGAGGACAGGCCGGGTCTGTGTCATCGAGGGAGAAAGGGAACAGAGAGGAGAGGCAATGTGCAGGGAGAGGGAGATGAAGGTCGGGATGGTCAGAATGGGGTTTCTCCGGTCGGCTTCAGGCAGTTGGCAGCGGCTTAGGCGAGGCAGTGCTTTGGTCGTGGTGGTCGGGTTACGGTTCAGGTGATGGTGGTGATCGGCTATTGAAGGAAGGGAGATGGCAGCATTCGGTCAGTGTCATCGGGAAGTCGGGGAAGACGGTCGAGAAGGCCGAGGCGTGGTCGACAATGACGATGGTGATGATGACTGCGGTGGGTGCAGTCGGGGTCGCTGCTCAGAGGAGGAGGATGGCCGCGGGTCGTCATGAGGGACGGCGGTGGCAGTTTCGGTCGGTTGAGCAGTGGATCGAGGTCGAGCACAG